>CM029394.1:2963110-3323110 GCA_017165825.1 Hepsetus odoe
CAGAAACATCGGATATAAACTCTTGTCACAGCGATGGACGAGCGTCGGCCTCTGGCGCCAAACAGAGTCGGCATATTGTGTCTGTCGGTGCGCAGGTGTGTGCCAGTCCTCCTGGACGTCTGCCTGATGCCTTGTTTGTCTCTCGCGCTTTCACACACCGCTCCTCTACCCTGGCTACCCGGGACATGCAGGGGACCAAGCACCTGCCCGTTTCCGCTGAACCCACGGAAAACGAACCTTTCGCTGCAAAGTAATCATTTCATTTTCAACAAGATCATGGCAGAAGAGAAAAATGGCTACGGCCTAAAAATGGACTATACATCCCTGATACCACATTACAGCAAATCTGTCCCTTCGTCCCGCAGCAGAGGGGTCAAAATGACTTTGAGTACGGATACTTTTCCACCCTACATCTGAGCCCAGATATGTGTTCCTTCCACTCTTCATTTCCAGAAAGGACTCCTCACTTTAGTTTGAACGCATTTGTGGGGAATAATCTTTATTTTTAATCACCTTCCCCAGCCTAAATGGACAAAAACAATTGCTTTTACCAATATCTGGTATTGGTAGAAATGTCCTTCAAGGTCCTGCTTTTTATTTGTATAGATTGTGGGTTCGATTCCCTTAGGTAGGTTGCCCTGAGGTACCCTTGAGCAAGGTACCGTCCCCGTCACTGCTCCCCGAGCGCTTTCAATAGCTGCCCACTGCTGCACGGTGTTTGCATGGGTTAAATGCAGAGGTCCAATTTCGTTGTGGTTCACTGTGTGCTGTGCTGTGACCTCGCAATGACAAGGGTTGTCACTTTCACTTTCTTTTTTTCACTTTCATTTCCTAAAAAATCAGAATCAAAGCTTGCGTAAGGATTTACACCCTCGTGTGTTTGTGGGGTTGGTTTAAATTTTTTTTAAGGAGCAGTTTGGTGGCATAGTGTAGGTTTTCCTCAACGACTATCAGGCAAAAATGAAAACAAATCGTAACTCATATCTCAAATACATCATCACAGACAGTGCCATCCCTGCACACACACTCACCCTGGGGTCTGGCGAGGAAGATGATGCACCAGACGCAGGCTCCACAGCAGATCAGGAGGCCCACAGCCAGCACAGCCCGGTCCTCCAGCACACGGCTCAGCCAGCGCACCAGGAAGAAGCCTGCGATCACCTCCACTCCACACAGACTGTACATCACACTGTTCCCCAGCTCGCCGAAGCCAAAGTACTTCTGCGTCAGAGGGGTCACCATCGTCTACAGACAGAAATGATCAGAAAAGACTGGTTAATGGCCGCTTCACAGATCAGTGCCTTAAAAAGGAGGACGCTGCAGAGCTGTGTACAGTCCTAACAGTCATTTGGCATCATTATAACCCAGAAGCCATTCTTCATTTTCTTCATGGCTTCTTCCAATAACGTCCCCATTTCTTCCTGTCCTCTGCATCTTCCTCTTTCACGCCTGCATGTCCTCTCTCACCACACCCATAAACCTCCTAAACAAGAAAGACCAAAAGAAGAAGAAGACCATCAGTTGACCTGGTGTAAAAATGCCTTTCCTCTTCTACAGAACTGCTGCTGAGTCTTGAGATGAAGATTTTCCAGATTCAGGTGAAGGAAAAACCCATCCTGAAGGTCTGAAGAAATACAACTAGTGCTTACCTTAGGGGATGGGGTGTAATGTTCATAGCAGACTTCGTCTTCTTCTTCTTCTTCTTCTTCTTCTTCTTCTTCTTTCAGCTGCTCCTGCTGAGTGTCGACACAGCAGATCATCTGTTTCCATTTCTTCCTGTCTTTTGCATCGTCCTCCTTCAACACATCCATAAACGTCCTCTTTGGTCCTCCTCTTCTCCTCTTTCCTGGCAGCTCCATCTTCGACGTCCTCCCCCTGATATGCTCCTCGTCTCTCCTCCGGACATGTCCCAACCAATGAAATCCGGCTCCTCTTACTTTGTCTGCAAATCGTCCAACCTGAGCTGTCCCCCTAATATACCCGCTTTTAATACTGCTCATCCTTTTTATTAGGATGAACAATTATTTGAATACTTCTGGGTTACTCCAGATCAAAAAGCGGATGGAAAATAAACTAAAAAAGCTGGAGTATTTTTGTCTTCAAACAAATCAAAACTCATCATTTAAAAAATACTTTTTTTTTTTTAGCAAATCCACCATGAATAAAGCGAACAACCTGGCAAATACGATAAAAACATGTCATCTCATTTTAAAAAGTTTCATCCTTTTAGCCCTGTTTTAGACGGCAACAATCAACAAATTTACATATGTACATGAGCCCTGTCCCGATTGGCTGCCCCGTGACTAAAACACTCATTAGGCTGGACGAATATGCAAATGATATAACGTGACCTCACGCAAACAGGCAGTCTCGGCAGCAACATTTGGATTTGATTTACAGGCATGGATAAAGAGGCCTGGAGGTAAATAGCTGATGGCACTGTGAGCGTCGAAGCACCTGCTGGTGGGAGAGACTTCAGCGATTAGTGCTGATTATGGTTTCTTGGCCTCTGAGAGTTTAATAATGGTATTTGGGCTGTAGCTGGGGGCTGCTCCGCTGAGTGATTGACGGGCGAAGGTGGGTGGGCTGGGTTTGCGCTGGGTTAAATGCTGCGAAGTGCTTTCTGACTGCTCTCACCTCGAGCGCCGTCTGATTGAAGAGAGTGATGAACTGAGCTGTGAGGAGGACCACCACCTCCTCCCTCAGGAACTCTGAAAACACACACACACACACACGCACACACAGAGGTAAAGGGAGTCACAGAGAGGAATGGGATGAACTGTTGGCTGATCGATAAAGAAAGATATCTCAGTATATATCACACACACACTCTGTTCCCCCACACACTCGAACACACACTGCAGTCAGACACACAGAGACGACACGCAGGGAGTCAATAAAGAGCTGCAGCAGTGTCAGATCATCTCTTTCACACGACACGGTGGAGAGAATTGATGAAGAGAGAGGCAGAGCACACACACTCACACACATACACACTCACACACAGACACACACCTCTGCAACGCTGAGGGGAACGTTAAAGGCTAAGGATAATTATCAGAAATCTGGAATTTGGGACATTTTTTGACCTTTGGAACTTGCGTGGGGATTAAATCCCATGTTTCTGGACGCGCTCGACAATGAAGGGTTGAAAGCTTGGAGATAAATGCCTAAATTGTCATGTAATCTGTTTGCAAAAACTTGTAACTCCAGGTTGAAGCTGATTCTGCCGTAACCAATACAAATGGTCCAAACGGACTAATAATAAAATCTTTTACCTTTGAAATCTATTAAGGAGTCTTCACTTTTGTTTGATTCTTTTCTCATAAGGTACATTTCCTGTTCGGAAAACGGACAAAAACAAACACCCACACTCATCCTGCAGTTTAAGGAATCCCTCACCATGGCTGGAACTGAAGTTTTCAAAGGGGTCGTCCTGATCATTGGAGGAGAGCGGGTTGGACTCTGCCTCACCTGAGAGTCGGGTCTCAACGAAGCTGTGAGTGTTGGTCCCGTCATCCTCCGACTCCATGAGAGGCTCCTCTTCCTGACCCCTGATTCGCCGCAGCGCTGTGTCCTCGGGGAGTGAGTCCAGCGGCGGGATGTCCTGATACAGTAGCACCACCACACACTGAAGCAGCAGCCACATCCCACACATAAACAACTGGAAGGAACCCAGAAGGGGGTTAGAGCTGGACAATATATTACAGGTTCAGCAGTATCCCAGCCCCTCCATCCTGCTGACAAAAAGGTGTGTGATCTGTAGAGGATTGCTTATTTACACTTAAACATCACTTACAGGAGCTAAACAATGTTCTGGCAACATCACTGGAAGGCTCAACATGCTTGGAGGAGAACACTAACAGAGCGTTAGTTCCCTGGTGTTTGGTCTCTCTGGGTGAGCAGGATGGCCCTCCCCCTCCCCCTGATGTAGCTGATGCACCCTGCTGGAGTTTGGCGGTAATGTGCGACTAAGGAAGTTCAAGCTATTGAGTGGAAATGGAGACAAATTGGGCCAAAAGCTTGAGGAAAAATCCCAAATTCTTTTGACCACAGGTCCTAAGACATTATAGTGTCGTAACTTATCTTTTGTAAAATTTTTGTTTAAACGCCTGCTGCAAGTGAAAAATACGATGTAAAAAGAAGTGTGCAAACTCACCCCAGGAGAAGTGTATTTATTCACGACGAAAGGCCCCAGTCGAAAATCACACAATCGCAGGAAAATGTTGAAAGCGGGCCCTGTGGATGACAAGACAGATGTCAGCTGCGTAATTTAATACCTGATACGAACTGTACACAGTCTGCACTGCACAACCGCTGAAATCAGCCCTATACTCAGACCTGCAGAGTAAGGGTTTCTGACCAGAGGACAGAGAACTACCCAGAAAGGACAGGGGCTAACCTATCAGGAGTCCAGCCTGGCGGCAGGCCATCACAGCAGCGAAGACCCGGGCCCTCTCGTCAGGGAGAGTGGTCCTGGTGAGGAAACTGAAAATGGAGGAACCGGCGCCGGCCCCGATCCCTGAGGGGGGGTATTAGAGGACAAAGTGTGCAAACTTTTGAACAAAGTCATTTCAGGGGTTAGGGACTAGGCCCTATGACTGGAAGGTTGTGGGTTCAAGTCCCAGGGCAGTAGCTTAACCTGAGGTTCCCTTAAGCAAGGTACTGTCCACAACACTGCTCCTTGGGTGCTGGATGTATGTCTGCCTCCTGATGCAGTGAAAGCATTCAATGTGTTCATAGGTGTGATGACAAATAGTCACTTTCACATCAATTATAGAGAATAGACACACACACACACACACACACACACACACCCTTTTGCTAAATTACTGCACCCTTACCTGCAACAAGTCGGCTGGACAACAGAAGCCATTTGGAGTAGCCCATGAAATACATGAAGTTTCCTTTGGTGAAGAACACACTGTTAGAAGACTGACTGATACCGTGACACATTGTTGCAGTTATCACACCCCAGAGGGAGTTTCACAGGTGGGTGAATGTTCTGCATTTCAATGCAAGATTATATTAAAAACAAGCATTTAGCTTTTTAACTCGACCCAGGGTATTCTGTCCAGCTTAACTGTGTTGTTTTAAGTCACATTTCTGAATGTCTTGTGACCATTTTAAAGCCCAACTTATGAAAGACAAGGATTTTTTTGTAGCCGATTATATGCCATAATATATATACATGTATATACCAATATATAGAAATATATATATATCAATTATATGAAAAATGAAATGAAATAAGAAAATGAATTGGATTTTTTCTCAATTGCAGGTTTGAATTTAATTGTCAGTATTATCAGGGAAGCCCTTAAAACCCAACTAACAGTTAAAAGTATCCCAATATTAGCAATAAATCTTCACGACAAACACAGAACAAAGCTCAGTGTGACGTCTGAAGCCTTGACCTTCAGAACACACCCCTGTAACTTCCAAATAAGGAGCTGTTTTTGGTTACTATGAAGATTCATGTGCCGCATTCGCTCCTCGATGGGTCATATTCCTTGGAAATTATGCTGAACGTGTCCAGTTTAAAGACTGGTTTCAGTTTAACTTCAAAAGTTACAGTTTGCTCCTCACCTACAATCTCAAAGACGTTGGAGAAAAGGATGATGCCCTTTGTAGTCCGCGTCCTGTCCGACCAGCACCCGAACAGCGGCCCAGACAGCAGCCCGCTGAAACTGAAGGCTGACAGTCCCAAACCGAGGAAAAAGGCAGGAGCGTCCAGGATCTGAAGATACTTCCATATGGTGGGCAGGATAACAGCTGAGAGACAGAGAGGTGATTATATCAGCTTAATAATTCATTTGACAATACTGTGGTTGAACACGTGGTTGAAAAGTGAAAGCCTGCTGATTCTAAAAATAAATGATGATAAAAGTATTCCAGAGCTAATGTCGAATTCTCCATAACTGTTCACCGGGGGGAGGGAGAAGAACCTGGACCGTCCCGTCTGGTTCCACAGCCTCTGTAAAGGAATCTGTTGCTCAACAAGGAACTCATTTATATCCAACTGTGTTGACGACTAAACTACGCAGAAAGGCCCGAGGCTGAAATAACTATAGAGTGGAGTAAAAGTGGACATTTCCTTTTAGTAGAATTTCATGGTTTGAACTGAAAGCAGAGAGAGAGAGAGAGAGAAAGAGAGAGAGAGGGAGAGAGAGAGAGAGAGAGTTGCTATAATGAAATAGATTTTGTTTTAATACTATAGTTACAATAGTGTTTTAATACTAGTCTAGACAATTGTCTGGGTCTGGTTGTGGGAAGCGAGGGAGAGAACCCTCCTAAAGATGCTCCAAAACACACTTACCATACTCTACGCCGCTCAGGAAAAAAATCAGGCCAATTGTGAGAAAGCACAGTCTCCTCTTATGACGAAAATCCATCAGTACAGGATGTTGGGAGCTTGTTTTTCACTTCTGTTCACCTCCTGGGCTCCATTTTCGCTCCTTTCTGTGGGCAAATTTGGTCAAATGACAGACATCAGGTCATCCATTAGAGGCTCTGCCAGCAGGGGGCGCTGTGGCTCATTCCTCTCCAAACAACCTTCACTGTTCTGCTGCACAAATAGCACCAAAAATGTCTACAAATGATTTAAAAAGAGCATTTTTCTAACATACTTCAGTCACAGAAGTCATAAACTCCCTTTACTCGGCGCGTGTCCATGGTCTGAGAGCCTGAAACATCAGCCTGGTCGGCCTGTTGGCCTCTGAATTATTTAAAGGAAAGACGAGACGTAACTCAACTCTTCCTAGAAAACACCTTATATTGACCCTGCTCTGGGAAATGAAGGTATATTTTATATAGTTTAGATGTAAATCTGTAGGAAAAACACAACACAGCGGTGGTGAACGGAACCAGACGTCCTCACAGAACATCAAGCAATAAATGGCAATGAAGACGCTGTCTCAAGGTTGAGACGTGGTTCGTTCTGAGAGGAGCCTGGCTTTTGGGGAGGATTGGGGTTTTGAAGCAGTTAAGTTCAAAATCAAACCAGTTTTATCCTTTTTTTTCATCTTGAGCATCCAAAAGAAAGGGGGGTAGTCCAGAATTGGGGGAAATTCTACATCCCATCCATGAATTTTTTAAGAATCCATGGTCAAAATACTGAATTAGGCATTTATTGTTTAAATCATGCAAAAAATGAACATGTAGAATAAAAGTGGTTTCAAAATATTACTCATGGAACCAAACAAACCCCCTTAAATGGCATTTTCTTGTCCCACCTTTTTGATCTTATATTTTCTAACAGAATTTTTGGTATGCTTTTAGTAATATGTTCCTCTTGTGAGTGTAATATGTGCCTGTTGTAAGTTCATAGTCAACATATTTTAAATAAATTAATAAATGAAGATGTTTTCTACAACTTGCACACGAGACTGTTACTTTCCCTCTACATCATTTAGCAGTTTCTTTTTAGGTTTTTATTGTCATTTCAGCCATATACACAGTACATAGTGAAACGAAAGAATGTTCCTCCAGGACTCTGGTGCTACACATAAGACACAAGACAAGGCAACAAGTGCCGACAACAGACAGCACAACAGAGAGTCCAGAGTGACTATTCCTAATTGACCTAATTGACCATTTCCTGATTACAGGGACAGTCCCCCCCGGGGACACTTGGGGTTAAGGGTTTTGCTCAGGAACCCAGTGTTGGTAGTGCTGGAGGTGGGATTTGAACCTGCGACCTCTTGGTCCGTACTTACTACTTACTTACTCCTGTTTAGCCTGGCGGAGGGTGAAAACTAGTCATGTGACACTGAAGTACTTTCTTTCATCGTGTTTGTCTTCTCGGGTAGCCCAAAGGTAAATCCTCTGTTGTATTTTTTAGAAGAAAAATTCGGATAGTTAATCAAATAAGTTATTTAAATGACCAAGTTTTACTCCAAATGAACTTCTTTTGTAAACATGAATTTCTAAAAACAATTTTAATTAATAAAATAAAAAAACATGCATTTTTGAATACTGACATTGCATCACAGACATTGCAATCTCTCCGTTCCCCACCACTGTAAAGAAATCATAAAAAGATACACATGAAAACACTTTGTATAACATCTCACTGTGAATTTCTGTTCAAATTTCTGGGGATGACAAGCTTGATTATTCAATAAACACCATCTCGATTGAATTCTACACCCATATTCCTGGTAGAGGATCATCTCCAAAATGGACTAAAGGGACTTCAGACTGCTGAAAGTCTCAGGACCCAGATGTTCATTCCAGACTGGTGAGATTTTTATCGTAGAAAATGATGTTCGTAATGTCTTTTGTGTTATTATGTCTCTGGAAACTGACCAGGATCTGAACTTTCGGTGTGAAAAGCAGGTCCATTCAACAGCAGGCCAGTTTAGCCTCGGGAGATATCACAGCTGAGCAGGTGCAGCCCAACGGTGTTTGTTTTTTGAAGACTTTTGGGTCACTATTGCCTGAATAATACATGACACTTTGAATTAAAAGTGCATGAATTATTCATCCTCTGTTGCACTGATAAAGTAAAAGTGAGGGAGTTGTGTCACTGCGTGATGTCCATCAACTTCCCCCGAAATATCCTCTGGTTTTATGGCTCACGGTGGAAGCGAAAATGAAGAGACAGCAGAGGACACACCTTTTAGGGTAAGGTGTTGACTTATTGTTATACAGTCTTTGAGTTTTTTCACAGGTTGTTCTAATAATAATCTTAACTTTGGAGGGCGACGTGATAAATTTCATTTCTGGATATTTTTAGAACTATGACCCTCGCTGACTCCAGTGAGTCCTGATCAGGGTTGTGGGCGGTGCTGGAGTATATTCCAACTCCATGGACAGGTCACCAGTCCATCACATACACACACACATGCACACTCCTAGGGGCAATTTTAGCATCAGATCCACCAGACATTATCCTTGTCACTTGACATTGGGAAACCCAGACGCGGTGTATACACAGAAAGGACCTGGACTGTCCCATCTGGGAATAAAACCAAAAACCTCCTCGCTGTGAGCCGACAGCGCCACCCACTGCGTCACTGTGCCAGCCTTTCTTCAAAAACATATTCCAGTGAGTTCTACTTCCTCAGTCAAAAACATGAATCCAACAAGAAGCATTAAATGTAGGGTGGTGGTGGTCTAGTGGTAGGATACGGGCCAATGGTTCAAGAGATCCCAGGTTCAAATCCCACCTCCAGCACTACCACTGGGTCCCTGAGCAAGACCCTTAACCCAGAGTGTCTCCAGGACTGTCCCTGTAATTAGGACATGGAAGTCGCTCTGGATAAGAGCGTCTGCTAAATGCCGTAAATGTAAATGGGTTTTTTCACCTTTATGTTCCCTTCTGGAATATTTTGTAACTAAAATGCAGATTTTCTATGAAATGATGACTTTGCCTCATTGGCTGAAGATATGAGATTAGGGTAAGGGTCTGTCGAGGCGAAGGTGCATTTCTAAGGTGTGTCAGAATGGTACGTGTGTCTAATAAAGTGTCTAGTACGTGTAAGCAACCACCTAAATAGCATCTGAGTGGTGGTCCTATGGTGACCTTTGATGGACAGAGTAGAGTTGAGGGTCTAATGAGCAAACCTAGAAAGTCCCACAAACCTAGAAAATGCACCCATGTCACTGCTTGTTTCTGACCCAGTGTATCATAATCAATGTGTGTTGTCTGTACCCAGCGGGTAATCTCCAGATATGAGTAAACTGCCAGTTGCAATAATGGTCCCATTGGACATAATTATTGCCTTGCTAGGCAGTGACTGTTCCTATAGAAACCCCCTGCCTGTACAACCTAAGAAAGGCAAAACAGGCCGCTCCCCAAAGTGCCCTCCATGGCTCCATACAGAGGTGCAAGTCCTGGAGAAAGCTGTATGCTGTACATCTCCCCTTAACACAAGAGTTCTGGTCGGCATGCTTGCGAATCTGTCCCCTCGAGGATCGTTCAGCGTCCCCGTTCACATCAACCTGCACAATGTTCGGCAGCGGCGGACACGGTAAGGGCGGAGTCGTACCCTCGCCACTCTGTCTGGCCTCACATGTTTGGAGGAATATCCTTCATCGAGTTCATGGACTTACCTCTATAGCAGATGCTGCTTGATCATCACATTGTTTCTTCATTTCTGAACAAAATCTGAACTTCAGCTGAACACAAAGAGTCAGTGTGATGTATGTCCAACCTTTCTGAAATAGAACCTATTGCTTTCTCAGCAGTATCTTCTCAGACTGGCTTTGTAAAGGCATGTTTGACAATTTTATTGATTTTGAACATCCATTACTGTGCAGACATCTTCTTCTCATTTTTTTCATACTTTGCTTCCATTCACTTTTTCAAATTTTTTATGTGTTGTTGAGGAACAGTTCTCCAGCCTTCCTGAAGCGCAATGTTGTTGGCTCTCATTTTTTGTCCAGTCCAATACCTGAGCGGTTTCAGATGTAGCGTGGGATCATCTCCACAGAGAATGGAACAAAAAGCAGCCAACGTCCAAAGATGAGCTTTGGAATGTCCATTGGGAAATCTGGAGATCTGTTTACATTTATAAAAGAGCGACTTCCATGTCCAGCCCCCCTGGAGCAATTCAGGGTTAAGGGTCTTGCTCAGGGACCCAGTGGAGGTAGTGGGACCTGGGACCTCTTGAGCCATAGGTCCATAGACAAGTATCCTACCACTGGATAGGGGACAACAAAGAAATGACAAGAAAGCTCACCTAACAGAGCTCAGGCTGTGCTGAGGAATAACGGTGGTCATGATTAATTTGTTTTATAGACTATATTTACATGAATGTTTTCAAATGTTTATATAAATCACTGCAACTATTGCTTCTTTTTCCTCAAAAATGAAGAAATGAGGGGTGGCTCAAGATTGTACTGCCACAAGTATTTGTTATAAAGTTAATATAATGCTTTAAAATCAAACCTAGCCAATTTACTTGGAATTCTATAATTAGCCAGGGTCTTAATTAGAGAATTAGGCCTGCAAAGGGATTTCTTTTTCCAGATAATAATCAGGTTGCGGCATTTTAAACTATTGGTAAACAAGCAAGATGCTTTATTGGCTCTTAGAAAAAGCACATAACAGATACCTAATCTGAAGTTAGCAAAGGCACAAGCTGCTTTTTGCAGGGAGGGTATAAACTGAAAACACAATAGGTCCCAGAATGGACTCTTGAGGAACGCCACATATCAAAATGGTGGACGAAGAAAATATTTTCCAATGTTTATTGAAAAATGGATATTTATATAAAAAAAAATAAACCAAAACAGAGCAATTAAGTGCCAAAGCCCACAATGTTTCAAGCAATAAGAACAGAATGATTAACAGGGTCGAAAGCAGCAGAACCAGAACAGAACCATCAAAAGAAACCGCATCCAGTACAAAGCCAACTGGCAGTTTTTAGTCTTGAGCTGTTTACTGGTTCTGAAAACCTGGTCAGGCTGTTTATATAAGGCAGGTGGGATCACTTCTGTCTGGCCTGTGTTCCTCAGGGATCTGCTGCAGTACCCGATCTCTGCACAGGAGTCTCAGTGGAGAAGGGGCAGAGCTGGAGAGAAGTTGAAAGCTCAGGTTCCTGGTTCAAGTGTGGGAGAGGAGAGAGCTTTGCTGCTGGGATATACCATGATGGCCTTCTCCATCCTCATGTACTTTGTGGTGGGAATCACTGTTGTGAAGCCTTGTTACCACAGGTATCTTATTAGAAGGCTGCCTTTTGGACTTCACAGGACATACACAAGCGCTGAATAATGCATTTATGAAGCATTACCGGTTTATAAACAGTCAGAAATCCTGAGAACATAAGTAAAGTAAATTACTGGGGAACACTTTAATGAGGAGCACAATTTGTCTTAACCGGTTCTTTGGAGTTCTCTGTTTAGAGATTTTGCTTCATAACTGTCACTTTACTGTACGGCCACGGTCATAAGGCTACACGACACCTTCATAAAGCCTTTATAACATCTCAAAAAAACCTAGATTAACATTGCTACTTTCATTTTACATTGATCCAGTTTTTTCCTTCAGTTTTTGATGATTTGTTGATTAACCATGAACACTGTGCTTAGTGTGCTTGGACTGTCCCAGTAGTGAAAAGATGAGCTCAATCAAAGATTTTAGAACTACCAGCAAGCCTGGGTTTTGGTAACTAATTTATGTTGCTTTCGCTGTGTAGTGACTGGGAAGAGGCCGCTAACTGCTCACTGGTCACTGTTGAGCTTCTGAACGAGGATGACTGGCGAGGCTTGAGCACCAACCCATGCCTGCAGGTCACCGTTAACATCACAACAGTCGGGACGACAGTACGTCTCCACTACGACGAAGTTGTGATGAACCTGAGCCCGGAGGTACTTCTATCAACTCCTTACCCGCTTCTGATACTACATTACTGCCGTTGTACAATCTGTGTTTTTGGGACTCCCCCCTAGAAAACATGGAAAATGTTTTTTGCTTCTTCTTTATTCTGTTACTGTCTCTTAAAGCAGAAGTTGTATCTTCTCCACTATGGGCATCTGATAGCTGACAGCATCTCATTTTTCCCTTCACAGTGTTTCTACACACCTAAAATGCAGCAGAATAAGGCTGAGTTGACAGAGGAGGTCCAGAAGGTCAGAGACTTTATGTTGAGCCTGAAAGGGCAGGCTGTGCAGTGCCACCCCAGCAAGGGGAGGCACCCTGACGACGCCATCCTGAAGAAGAGATTCACCCTGCATAAGGCACTGAGGTGCCTGCTGTGGCCCAGCCTAATGCTGATTGGAGGGGGCATGTTGGTGGGCATGATCAGGCTCATACAGTGCCTGGCTCACCTCTGCAATGAAATCACTGCCAGAGAGGAAGGCGACGACCCGACAACGCCGACACAAGGAAAACTCTATCAGCTGTTGAGGTGCAGGAGTCCCAGGAGTGAGGGGCAAGCCTGGGAGTCCCAGGAATGAGGTCCAGACATTTAATATCCTACAGCATGTAAAGCAGGTGGTGGTGGTCTAGTGGTAGGGTACTTGCCTATGGACCAATGGGTCAAAAAGAACCAGGTTCAAATCCCACCTCTGGCACTACCACCACTGGGTCCCTGAGCAAGACCCTTAAAGTGAAAGTGAAAGTGACAACCCTTGTCATTGCGAGGTCACGGCACAGCACACATGAACCACAACGAAATTGGACCTCTGCATTTAACCCATGCACACTCAAACCCGTGCAGCAGTGGGCAGCTATTGAAAGCGCCCGGGGAGCAGTGATGGGGACGGTACCTTGCTCAAGGGTACCTCAGGGCAACCTATTGGGAAGGGGTTTGAACCCCCGATCCTCCGATCATGCGGCTAACGCCCTAACCGCTAGGCCACCGCTGCCCATAACCCTGAGTTGCTCCAGGGGGACTGTCCCTGTAATTAGGACATGGAAGTCGCTCTGGATAAGAGCATCTGCTAAATGCCGTAAATGTAAAGCAGAAACAACCTTCGATTTCAGTACTGTGCAAAAGTCTTGTGCCACCATTAATTTCTTTATATTTTGCTAGAAATAAAGTAACAATAGGGACAGTGATTTATTGCAACATGTACAAACATACATGTAAATATGGTTTGCACCACAAGGAGAGTTTATATATTTATAACCAGCTTTAAAGTAAATTTTTGTTTTGACCACCATTATGCTTCAGCATAATCTGAACTCTCTTAGGCGAGCTTCAAATCATCTTCAGGAACAGTTCACCAGGCTTCCTGAAGGATTCCACAGCTCTTCTTAGGATGCCGGTTGTCTCTTGGTCTGTTCTCTGTGGAGAGGATCCCACACTGCTTCTGCTCACTAGCAACTCGCTAGTCCCTGTCTTACTCAGATTTCCTATAATGCCATGCTTACTAACAATATATTAGACCAGAGTTAGTGGATCATGTCCCTACTTCTACAACCTGGCCAAGCTGACCCCCCAATCTACCACTGAACCTTTTTTTTATACTGCATGAGAATTTCTGTGAAAAAAGCTGTGAAACACTGCCCTCATTTTTCTCTACAATCTGACGCCAATCTTGAATGAATCATTGCAATATGCAGATGCAGGAACCATGCGTTCACACTGGGAGCGGCGAAATCATCAACATTGCTGCCCGTGATGCTACTAAACACTGTGGACTTTCTCTGACGTAGACGAAGTAGATGATTACAGAATGCTGGTCTTGAACACTTGCGAATCAAACAAATGTGCTAAGCTGCAGCCTATGACTGTAACTTAATTTGTGGTCAATTTGTTGTTGTTTATGTCCAATGAAATGCATTCCCAAGCTTTCCAGAGGAAAATCTCTATAAATTATGTTAAAAGGTTTTCTTCCTCTTTTGGATAACCTAGAGTATCTTATCCAGAGCGAATTCCATTTCTTAATGACAGGCAGTTTCCCTGGAGCAACTTTGGGGTTTGGCGGTGGTAGTAGTGCTGGAGGAAGCATTTGAACCTGCAAGCTTTTGGACCTCCTGGCATCCTACCAGCAGTCTACCAACCAAGTAAGTCACTTGGGCATCTTGGTGACGTGTTCACACAGTATAGAGAGGTACTGTGTGAGTTTGACCATGAAAATAATGAGGCTCCCTCCAGCCAGTGTGCAGGAAGGCCAGAACAGGGAGTGGAATACAGCGCTGGACCCGTACAGCCGGCTCAAGAGGACGGCGCCCTGCTGCTCCGCAGGGTCGTAAAAACACCTGACGTGCTGCTGTGCCTTCAGCTTCTCAGAGATGTTCACCATAATGGCCTGCACAGCTGCGTGTTCCTTCTGACACTTTGGGACGTAGAAGCACTGCGGAGAAATGCACCAAGCACACAGTCATCTTTCAAGTGTCTAGAACCTGCCAAAAGTTGGAACACATCTGAATGTATGATTTTAGACTTTTAGATCTAAACACATTTGTCAAAAATGTTAAAAATATGAATAACATTGCACATAATTACTCCTGTTAAATGCATCCAATCAGGTGCGTTGCTGGTGAGATAGATACTTTAGAATAAGGAAAAGCCTTCCATTTCTTCTTTGAAATGATTCAATGTATGCAAACATTTTTTTTAACCATCTTATTTCTTTTTACTGAATTAATGTTTATTTGAATATATTTCAATGAAGCACTGTGTTAAAGATGCTGAGATTTTCATTGAGTGTGACGAGGATGGACAGGAGGGACTGCTAAGGTTAGACGTTTTTGGAGACAAAGTTAGAGAAGCAAGGTTGCGTTGGTTTGGACATGTCCAGAGGAGAGATTAGGATTATATTGGGAGGAGGATGCTGAAGCTGACAGGAAAGAAAAGAGGAAGACCAAAGAGGAGGTTTATGGACGTGGTGAGAGAGGACGTGCTCTCTCACGTCTCTGGTCAGTTTGAAGGAGGAGGATGCATAGGACAGGAAACGGGAGCAGCTCAAAGAAGAAGAAGTGATACCGTGCAAAAACAATCTCTTAACTGAAGTAAACCGTTTGAAACATTTTGCTAAAGTGCCTAAGACTTCTGCACAGGACTGTAGATCATTCACATGGAGGAAAGCCTTTTCTCAAAACATTCGGACAGAATGTCTCAGGCATCAGGGAGTGCATTCACAACAATTTCATGTAATAATTTGAGCTTCAGACGTCTGGTTCCCTTCCCCACCACTTCAAACTGTTCTGACTCATTCATTCATTTAGATTTCATGGGCTTAGTTATGCAGAAAGGCTTCCATCAGAAACAGACTTGCATATGTGGTTTCTGACTCTACATCATAAACATGTAGTCTTTGATTCAAACTGTTCATACTGTTTTAAAGTTGTTCATATTTTTCAGAAATCAAGACATCGCTTAGTGCCAGAAACCACACAAGCAAGTCTTTTTCAGGATTGTTGACTTTAGGCCTGTAGTCCTAGAACAAACATCAGGCACAAGTTGACTCGGCTAATCAGCTGGAGTAGAATTTATTTCTAGATTTTCCAACAAACTCTTAAGTAATCCCAGCTTGACCTCCGAACTGATGTCCTGCGACTCCTCGTTGTGGGACAGCAGCCCCACGCGTCCAGTGGCGTTGATGCTGACGTAGACCTGCAGGCAGGGGTATCTGGAGCTCCTCCAGCAGTCTGGACCGCAGCTGTACGAGCAGTTGACCTCCATGGTCAGCGTGGAGTTCACAATAGTGCAGACGCTCTCCTCTGTCCAAACACTGCATCGCCCACAGGCCATCAAAGAGAAAATATACTGTCAAGCAAATCTCTTCTATTGAAGCAGGGTCGCAACAGCGGTCAGAGATGACAGTTAGGGTTTGGGTGGGTGCTACGCTTGGGGTTTAGGAAAGTTGATATTATTTACTTAAAGATACAGGTCTTGATGTTATTGCTTTTTAGTACAGCACTGTGTAAATGTCTTGAGCAAAACATCACATCTGTCAATCTGTCTAATCTTTGTCATATTGAGTATGACAGAAAAGTTAACAAAGGTTTAAGGCTGCAAAGTGCCTAAAGATGAAGGGTTCTAGATAAAGCGGTTCCACTCAGCATTCAACATCAGCAGCCAACTAATCACCTGATCATCTGGAATCATCTGCACCTGTTTCTTCGATGCTTCATGTCTTAAGTTAGACGCTTTGTTCTGCTTGGTTCAGACGTAGATCACTGTGTGGATTAACCAACAAAAAACTATCAAGCTGCTCAGGTACAGAGACTGGACTGAAAATGAGAGACAACACTGTCCTTCAGGAAGATCTGGAGAACTGCTCAGGTACAGAGACTGGACTGAAAACGAGAGACAACACTGTCCTTCAGGAAGATCTGGAGAACTGCTCAGGTACAGAGACTGGACTGAAAATGAGAGACAACAACACTGTCCTTCAGGAAGATCTGGAGAACTGCTCAGGTACAGAGACTGGACTGAAAATGAGAGACAACAACACTGTCCTTCAGGAAGATCTGGAGAACAACACATTAAAAGAAAGTCTTGCTCTTTGAAAGCAAAACATGAAGAAATGAGGGGCTCAAGACTTTTGCACTGTATTGTACAGCTCTACATCTGCGCTGTAAGGGTCCATATCCTACAATTTTACTGTTTACCCAGAGGTCCACTTATGCTTTGTTTGCAGGTTTTACTAAAAACATTCTTAAGTCATGTTCTTATAAATGATCTTTATTTATTTCCTACTATACTTCAGAAAGCCTAATACATGTAAATAACTTTGGTTCTGACTGGCTGTGGTGCAGAAGTGCTTAAGTTAAGTTAACTTGGTGATGTTGATGGTGGTTAATCTGGTCCTGCTACCTGTCAGCATAGGAGCGCACGATGGTGATGCAGAGCATAAAGTACATCATGATGGAGCAGAGGACCATTCCGAGGCCCAGCAGAATGGCCCGATCCTCCCCGGCCTTCAGCGCCGTCTCCGTGCGCTTCTTCTCCATCAGCTCATAGCCCCGGAACCTCTGATAGATGCTCCTACATTAACAAAGGAGAAGATGATCCCAACATTTTGCTGAATGAGCAGAGTCCACAGTTCAACATGAGATTAAAGGCTATTTTTTTTATCGTACCTTGTTTTGATGGAACCTAAGTCTTTGTGGAGTGAAATCTAAATTTAATCACATTTGAACCACTGTAGTCAAGAGTGCAGGAGCTTTTAACGACACAGTGGTCTTACGTAGGCCCCACGTTAGAATGAAGACTTGACACTGACGAGTCCTGATGTTGGCTGAAGGTCATTTCCGATTCCAGCAAAAATTCCACACCAATATAAAAGTATAAAAGTTAAATGTACAGACTCAAAGGTTTTCAGAATATAAAAATCAAAGGTACATTCAAAGTGAACTGAATCTCACTCCATATGAATAGAATTAAAGACTATTAAAGCCTCGAACTTCAACTCCAATAAAAACAATCTACTGAAAACAATCAACATTAACTTCACCGCTTCACTTTCATCACCGTCTCTACTAGTTCTCCATGACGGACACACACTCAACACACCCTGAACTCCACCGTCCACTCTCCCTGTCCTCTCTCTCACGTCTCCTTCACTCTGTCCTGCAACTATGGACACATTAAGGGACGTCTCTTCTGTGTTTGTGTCCATTTAGGCTGAAATGTTGATGTTGGGAAGGTGATAGAGAATGAAAATAATGGAGAATTCCCCTCAAATACATTCAGACTAAAGTAAGGAGTTTGTTCTGAAAATATAAGGAGTAGAAAGTACAGATATTTGGATTTAAACATTTGGAGGAAAAAGGAAAATAAATACTCCAAAAGTAAGTACCAAAAATGTTTTGTTCGTTGATTACACGTTGGGCGTCTATAAGAGTGTTTAAGATCAAAAAAGACCATGAAAAATATTCGTCCAATCAAGTGTGTTAATCTTTGGATGGTAGTCTTATATGCTTATCGACAGGTCTACCTTTTTTCAGTCGCAGCACCACCGACTTTCATCCCTGCCACGAAGAACATCTTTTCGGACGTCCCGCACTGAGATGGGCTTCGAAGAGAGTTTCGGAAAGATCTGCAGTAAGACAGTTTATCACAAGAATCCCATTAATGGAATATTTCAGAACGAATAAACCAAATAATAAATGACCCCCAGCCCACCCCAAATGCAGTCGATCAGCTAAGTTAGATTTAGTTTTCATTTTTAGTTTTGCACCAGAGCTTGAAAGCCAATCTAGCTAAACTGCAGGCCTAAACCATTTCACACTCACTTTAGGTGGCGTTAAGCTGTCATCACTAATACCCACTCATGTTGTTTCTGACTCTGTATGAAGTGAAGTGAAGTGACTATTTTGTAACTGTGAATCACACACCCACACACCGTGCAGCAGGGGACAGCTATTTAAAGCACCCAGGGAGCAGTGATGGGGACGGTACCTTGCTCAAGGGTACATCAGGGCAACGTACGGGTCTGGGATTCGAACCCATGACCTTCTGATCCTGGGGCCTAGTCGCTAAACACTAGGCCATCGCTGCCCGGTATAAAAGATACATTTACAAATGAAAGCAGTGCTGCTTCTGTCCCTTGCTCTTGCATTTTTAGTCACTTTGTTCAAATCGGTCATTTAAACAGGTAGAGCAACTACTCGGGTAAAAGCAGAAGTGCTTATTCAACTTTTACACTCGGTTAACATGTCAGAGTAGCCTCTGAAATGTATTTGAACACTACTTAAGCACAGTAACTAAGTACTTGCACTTCATTAATTCCCATCTCTGCTCAAAAAACACTTTTAACAGCCAAATAAATCATTTCTGATTGTCCGCAGTGAAATGAATGAGACTTTTTTTTGTTTAATTCCTAACTAATACCCATAAGTTTGCTAGCATGCTGCGCAACTGAGTACAGTGACAAGAATTTCATTCCTTTTCATCAGATTTTGACTAAGAATGACTGTTTTTTTCCCCATGCATGAGGTAATCCATCTCTTTTTTTATTAAAACTCATCCTAATGATGGTCCCATAGGGCACATTTGCCAAGCTGTATCTGGATACCCTCTTAATTTCCATCCTCTGTCTTTGTAGTGTTAATCCTTCATTAATAGTCCACGCTGCAGCTGAAAATTTGGATCTGAACACCCTTTTCTAAACAACCTCATTAATATTCATATTACAAACTGCTCAGCTCTCAGGGAAGCCCAGGCGGTTTATAATAACCGCCTGGGCTTGGCGGTGGTCTAGTGGTAGGGTATTTGCCTACAGACCTCTGGATCAAGAGATCCCCGGTTCGAATCCCACCTCTAGCACCACTCCTGAGCAAGACCCTTAACCCTGAGTTGCTCCAGGGGGACTGTCCCTGTAATTAGGACATGTAAGTCGCTCTGGATAAGAGCGTCTGCTAAATGCCGTAAATGTAAATGTAAATGTAAATAATAAGAACCGACAAGAACGCCGCTCTCCGGTTCCTGGCAGTGTGCTGACCAGATCTTCACAGAACAGACAACTCCTGCACTATTAGAATGAAGAAAGAGCAATGAAGAGGCGTACCTCTGCTGCATGGTAGCTCAGCCGTTTCAGATGAAGCACAAACTCAACAAGCAAAACCTCCTCATAAACTACATTCAGAAGTTCTCACTTCGAGCTCACTGCACCATCCCGCCAGAATGTTCCCTCGTTCAGCAAACACCCAGCGGTCCACTCACCAACTCTTGGGCAAACAACTCATGGAAAGCACAAAGAAGTCTTTATCCATCTGGACAGCATGATGGATGTGGTCATATTCCTGTGCAGAACACAACAAAAGCGCCAACGAAAGACGTACCTGCTGAAATCGGCGCCCCGGCCTTGTCAGCATAAGCTCATAGCACCTCCACTACACGTGGAAAAATGAGAATGGTGCGGCAGCAGTCATATTTAGCTCACATTGACGGTGCCTATGCATATTCAAAGAAGTCTAAGTGTGAATTATGAGGAGTGGGCAACAGGGAGGTTGACCCCGAGGGGATGAGGGTCGATGGAGCTCCACTTTAGAGATTGCCAGGCCCATTACCTAGAGCCGTCAGATTTACTTGCTCTACCAAGTCGCATACAAGTCCATTCAGTTTATTAGAAACCCCTGCCTGTAAGCTCCACCTGGAGAGTGTAACCCATCTGTTGATGGACATTTCATCAGCAGCTATTCATCAGTGACCACAGATGCTTTTGGCTGGTTATTTTTAAGGGACGGACCAATCTCCACCTGCAGAGATGTGTGAAAACTTCAACAACAGCGCTGTACATGACACGCCTAAAACACACCATTGCCATGCGGTTTATGATTCCGCTATCGTGTCCTTTCCACTGTAAGGTCCAAAGCCCAAGAAACATCTGGCTGACTCCAGTTCTGTCAGAAACTGAAAAACGATGAATGGTATTGGTATAACATATACATACACAGATCCCTCTAAAGGTATCGACAAAAAACTGAAGGGCCAGATACAAAGGGTACAATGTTCTACATCATTTAACAGCTTTTGATGGAAGTAGCAGGAAATCAAAGCTGAAAATCTGATCTCTCATCATCATTTTTGATCTCAGACTCAAATGTCTTCAGTACATTTGTTCAGATTCATGGAAAGTCCATGCTTGTCTTCACCATTCTCTGAGAGTTGTGGGAGAAGGAAGGCCATCTTACCCACTCAGAGAGAGCAAATACAATTGTATCTTGAATACTTAGCCATATGCTTGTAGGAAAATTGGTGATCAAGCTTTAAAATCTCCTTATTGGTTCATGTTGTTGATTTGGTATGTGACGAGAGCATTGTGACCAACCGCAGACAAGCAAAAAGAGTGAATAATGTTGGGTTGCTTGGTGATTTTGTAATCATGAAAATATAGGCAGATAATTGTGTTCAAAATGACAGCCATTGGCATGTGGTACAGTAATTAGTTTTGCTTTTGATTCCAAGCCTGGGTCCTTCACCCCGTGTCTGAGCTTCAACCCTCTCTAATGTGTTTTAGAAATCTATCGGCATCACTGTTATGTCCATGAACAATAACAGGCTTGCAGTTCCACCTAATGATCTCCAGTCATGGCATATGACTATAGCATGCAGCACGACATATTTTACAATATATCAAAGCTTCTTTCTAGACTGGAAAGATCAGAAAAATAAAAAGAGATCCTAACAGTCGCGCAGCCTACAAGCACTGATTTAAAAATGCATTGGATTCAGCAGGAAGGTGACATCCATCCTTCTCTTTGCAAAGCCTTCTCACACAGCATATGATATCTCACAATGAAAAGGTTTTCTTCTTCACACAGGTTTGCCACTAACCTCCTAAGGGACTCTAGAGAAGGCCCCGGCATGCATGCCACCTGCTCAAATCAATACCTTTCCTCTGAAACCAGGAGCTAACAGCTGCATTTGCATGCTCAAGGTCCTCTTGCTTACCTGTATTGATAGATTCAAGCAGGGGTGCCGCCAGCAAGCGTGTTGGGTTGATAACCGCCCACCCTTTCCCCTGCAGCTACTGAGAGTGAGCCAGGAGCCGCAAAGGCTTTTAAAGACCAGTTAAAGAAAGATTTGTAGCTTCATGGATTGCAAGCTACATGAAAACTGCAAAGGCCAGTGATTTCCTACCTAATGAAGTACAAAATGGGCCCAGCTTTGACTTGCTTACCTGGCTCTCAGGCTGACCTTGCGGAATCGTTTGAAAAGTAAAATGGCCTGAGGCATGAGGAGACACAGAAATGTGCAAGGGATATCTTCTTTTTTATTGCTTCTGTCACACAGTCTGCACATGTCCTCACTTAAAAATGGCAAGAGTCTTGTTTCTAACCCTGTTGTCTAAGATGTTGCCAGTATGGCTCTTAAAGGTAGACTTAAGGACTGGGACAAAAAATCAACCTTGGCATTTTGGCCAGATTACCAGACCCTGGTCAATCACCCCACCAATACCCTGAATTTGAATACAAACTGTGGCAATACTCAAAAAGACTAAAAGCATGTCACTCTCTTACAGTCTTTCAATTCGTCACCAGTCGAAGGAACATTATCATTTGCATAATTCCGTATATCTTATTTATTTATCGTCACCTTATACTGGTGGTTATGCCATCAGTGTCGGTGGTGACTTAATGATACTATCAAATCCAGACGGTTTTAACTCTTGAAATGCAAAAATCTGACGATGCAAAACAGCATGGACGGTTGTTTAGAGCTCAAAAACATAAGTAAGGCAGCAGTGGCCTAGAGTTGGCCTGAGGATCAGAAGGTCGTGGGTTTGAATCCCAGACCAGTAAGTTGCCCTGAAGCACTCTTGAGCAAGGTACTGTCCCCATCACTGCTCTACGGGTGCTTTAAATAGCTGCCCCCTGCTGCACGGTGGGTGAAAAGAGTAGGTTGAATTTTGTTGTGTCTCACTGCGTGCTGTGCTGTTTCATAATGACAAAATGGTCACTTTCCCTTTTTTAGTGTCTGATGTGATTACATTTGAGCTAAAGGAGAGCATTTTGATCTTTTTGGCAATCTTTTTTAAAGGGATTGAAGTTTGAGAGCTTTTTAACTCTTTCAGAGTGAAAGAGCAAGCTTAGTATATTGATGGTCATAGCCCTATCTGAAGACATTAATTCAAAATCGATATAAGAGCTGAGTTCTGAGCCCTCTCCGGGGCGGATCAGAGTCTTTGCTGACTTGGCCTTCTTTGCAGGAAACATGGCATGTATATGGTGCTCAGTCTTGTGGGCAATGAAGCAGATGAAGGGATGCTTCACTGGCTGGAGAAGCTAGAAGCGCTTGATACTGCAAGAATCATAATCATCAGAATAATATTACTTTCTCCAGGCTGGAGACCCCCTGTCATATCTGCTAATGAGCTTCTGTTCATTTAACTCTACAAGGGCTGTGGAGGCCTAGTGGTTAGGGACTCAACCCCATAATTAGAAGATCCTGGGTTCAAATCCCAGACCAGTAGGTTATCCTGAGGTACTTGTGAGCAAGGTAACGTCCCCAGCACAGCAAACGTATGGATCCTCTCTGCTACACTTGGATGGATAGCGTCCGTTCACCTAAATAACAGGTAAACTCATCCGGCAAGGACTCCTCCATTGTCTTGAGATGCTTCCTGCCAAATTTAGCCATTAGGTTCACATTTAGTGAGCTCCAAATAGCCTTTTATGTTGGACCAAAACCGTGATCCAGGTGGTGATTTGATGATTCCATCCAGCTAAGAGATCGCAGATTGTGTTAGTTACCCAACACCACACACTTGTGTCACTTATCCAGGGTGTTAAACCCTTCCATCAAGGCTGACATTCACACCTGGCGTTTGCCACCATGTCCTCCCCGTGCTAGACATTCAGCTGCCATATGTAAGGAATGTTCCTCAAGGTATTTTCTGCCGTGTTGTCTGAGTGACTATGGTGTGACCACAGAATGCTGCTTTCTTTAAAAAGCCATGTCCGTGTGTGGCCTACAGCTAAGAGTGAGGCATGTGAAAAGAGGACTCAGGTCTCTGAGCATTTCTGGGAAGTGTAACAATACTGTTGGTTAATGTTATTTTTCCTCCGACCACTGGTTCATGGTGACATCATCAAACTGCAGTGGAGGACCTTGTTTCAGTTGATGGTAGTGTTCAGAAAACCAGAAACATGAAAACAGGTCAATGTTGAGCTCAGCTTAATTTGAGCTGCTTCAGTCTTTGAGGTAACTACCAATGTTGGTAGAGAGACAAGGGGCTAGATAAAGGAGTTCCAACCACTCAGCGTGCAGCATCAGCAGTAAACGTTTCTTCTCTGCTTCATGTCTTAAGTTATACGCTTTGTTCTGCTAGAAGGTTCAGACATGGATCACTGTGTGGATTAACCAACACAGAACTATCAAACTGCTCAGGTACAGAGACTGGACTGAAAATGAGAGACAACAAAACTGTCCTTCAGGAAGATCTGGAGAACTGCTCAGGTACAGAGACTGGACTGAAAATGAGAGACAACAACACTGTCCTTCAGGAAGATCTGGAGAACTGCTCAGGTACAGAGACTGGACTGGAAATGAGAGACAACAACACTGTCCTTCAGGAAGAACTGGTGAACCGTTCTACAACAAGACATGAAAGTCTGGATCTTTGGAGGCAAAATAAGAAGACATGAGTTGGTGGCTCAAGACTGTCTATCTATTTGCTCAGAACTGTATAAAGGCTTACCCTCCATTCATACTGGATGGATGGTTGTCCTTTCACTAAAAAAGGGATCACATTGTGGCCTATCAGAGACAGCACATCAGCAAAGTAAATCTACAATGGGATGCAGACACTCCTAACATGAATTTCAACCACGTCCATGCAATAAAAGTAGTTTACCTTGATTAGTTACAATGTCCTGGGTTGTTCAGGTCATTTCCAACAGTTGCGCAATGTTCAAGTCATGGCTGATAAAGAGCCTGCATTGTGCAGCACCCTTCGCCCGTGCGATCTGGGAGCAGGGCCCAAGACTCTTCCAGTACGTGTCACGTCCACAATGCCTTACACCCCCTCCTTCAGTGATGTAAATAGACTGTAGCTCCCACTGTCACATGGTGCTGTGTCACAGTAGAGGTGTTGAAGTGACTCTTTGATGGAAAATCCAGTCAGACATGCCCCTGTCAAAAACAGTTCTGCTCATAAGTTTATGCACCTTGGTGGAATCTGTAAAAAGCTCAGCTCTCACCCTTAATAGCCATTATATCTGTGTGTGTCAACTTGTGCGTTAACATGGCAGATGTTCAAAGGTGTCCAAACTTTGGACCATTTGGGAGATTTTAGTTATCATTATATATCATTAAAGCACAAAAAACCACCCTGGACAGGTCACTATTTCATCAGAGACCAGATACGCAGAGTCCCTAACCACTAGGCCACAGCTGCTTCTACATTCTTGCTGGAGCTACTTGGGGCTTAGGGTCTTGCTCAAATGGTGCAAGTGCTGGAGATGGAATAGAGTAAAACTCAAACCCACAAACTCTTGGTCTGCAGTTGATGTTGGTGCAGTTGCCCAAGACCAGGTTAACTCTGAACTGAGAGGCAGGGGGTTTAAAGAGTGTTAAACTGGTGTCACCAACATGGTCAGTTCCACCTTGGAACACTGGGTGTCTCTATTGGCATAGAAATGTTGCGAGGTCTCCAATCTGTTCATGTCCCACCCCTGAAGACCCTTGAGTCCCATCCTCTCACGTTTCACCCAGTATAGTGATTATATATTCTGTTCAGTTCAGTTTATACAGCATTGTTCCAAAGCTGCTCTTTAGATATGAAGGTCCAGATTCACCATCCATCCATCAAACATCTCAGCTCCTTAACTACACCATGCTGGCAGGGCACACTTAAACCTATCCCAGTGTTCATAGTTTGTCCATTTAATCATTGTAATCAACATTAATAACCAATTGTCCACTCAGTCCATTTATAAATACAACGTATATCTGTTAGTTTTTGCACCCTTTCCTTTTCACCTTGCCATTCTCGTTAACTCCTATCTTCTAGTCCCTCCTCCTGTACGGAACCAGTTCCCTGTTGGTAGACAAGGACTATTCTCAAGCTCAGCTTTAGTTGCCCTCCCACCTCTCAAAAGACCATCCAGACTCTTCAGTCTCAGCTGGTAAGTGGTGGAACAAACTTCTCCAGTCCTTCAGAACTGCTGAGACTATCACGGTCTTCACGCATTGCCTAAGGACCACCACTTCAAAGAGCAATTAAGATAGCAAGCTTCATCTTCCTAGAGTTCTATGAGCATCTAAAGGAGTTTTAATCAGTCACAGTGGTGGAGTCACAGCTCTTAATTAAAGGCTTCTGTTGGGAGATGTTTCTCTCAGAAACTACAAGGTACTGCATCGCTCTGGAAAAGGAACCTGCTGAATGCTGAAGATGTGGTGGAGCTTCCCATGGGAAAAGCATGCTGTCCTTCACCCTCCCAGCACTGGCAGCATCATATGACTTGGGGAGTGGTGGCCAGAGATCAGAGGGTTGTGGGTTTGAGTCCTGGACCTACAAGTTACTCTGAGGTGCACTTGAGCAAAGTACCGCCCCCAACACTGCTCCCCAGACACTGGATGGATGGCTGCCTGTTGCTCCAGAGAGAAAATTTAACAAAAGTGCACTGGTGCAGCAGGTAGCCCTAGAGCAGGTTGTGGGTTTGATTCCCAGTTTTGGTCCTTCCTATGTTTGAGTGGGTTTCCTACCACAGTCTGAAAAGATGCATGTTGGGTGGGCTGAAAACATGCATGCCACCTTGTTTGTCCATCCTATAATGAACTGGAGACCTTTCCAGGACTCTTTGAGTGCTGGGAATGACCCTGGTCAGACTATGATATTAAAACGGAAGGACAGAAATTGGGAAGGATGCAAAAACAAAACTGACAATGATGTCTGTGGAAGAAATCCAGGAGACAGTAGATGTTTGAAAAATATTTCTGTATCTGGACATAGCTCAGAAGATGTCAAGATGCCCCACACTGAGCTCTACCCCCACCCCCACCCCCAAAGTACAGCCTGTTCTGAATTCAGATGTAGAGAATATCAGAATAATCACAGCTGAAAGCTCCAGTTTCTCTCTCTCTCTCTCTCTCTCTCTCTCTCTCTGTTCTGTGTTCCTGCATTCAATTAGCTGGGTCATTTACAGCAAGTACCAGCGCTGTTGCCAAGGGTAAGGCAAGGCGGATGGCTTTTATTGGCCTCACTGTATCCAAGCAGATGTAGGCCATGCCCCTCCGGAGCAGAGGCCGCTTTCAAATCCGTCCCAGCCGCTGACGGCGTGCGATTCTGTCCGGTGGCGTACAGATCCTCGGTTTTTGTGTTGAAAATGGTAACCATTACAGCCAAATGTTGACAAACTGGCAGAAACGACTGTGTTGTGTGCTGGTGTCATGGAAAAGGCTTTTCACAGCCTCCCATTCAGTGCCCAGTCCATACCATCCATGTACTAGAAACTATGAAAAACTATTCTTTTGTGGTTGTGATGCCACAACTAGGGCAGTGGTGGACACGAGGCACATGGATCTGAAGGCTGTGGGTTTGAATCCCTGATCAGTAGGCTGCCCTGAGCAAGGTACTGTCCCCATCACTGCTCCCCGGGTGCTGGATATGCATGCCCACTGCTGCAGACATTTCGTTGAAGTTCCTTGTGTTTATTTTAATCAATTAATTAATAAATTTAAATAATTAAAATCAGTTTGTCAAAAAGGGGGTTGTACCCAGACTTCAGTTACCGCACTCCAACAAAACCTGAAAAACCCGTGTGTGTGTGTGTGTGTGTGTGTGTGTGTGACGGTTCAACAGGGTTCAGAAGCGGATCAGACTGACACAGAGAGCAGACAACAGGGGGCGGGGCGACTACAGCGAGAGCCCCGCCCACACACTACATTGTGCCCACACAAGCGAAAATGGGCACCTCCCGGTCAGGCAGCTGGGCATGCGCAGTGAGCAGTGAGGACGAGCCACTGAAAATGATTAAATAAAATAAACAGGGTACGGGCATTTGAAAGGTTGTTGCCATGTTATTCTTCAAATGAATTAAAAGATAGATAGATAGACAGATAGATAGATAGATAGATCTAAGTGCCATTGTGTCACTGGGGGCGGGACTTAGGGAAGCTCAGGGCAACCTACAGGTGTGGGACTCGAAACCACAACCTTCAGATAATTCATTCGTTCATTCATTCGTTCAAAATATGTTCTGCTATATAACGCTGTTATTTATGTACTTATTATTTATTTTAAAACACATTAGTAAGCAACAGCTACAATCATATATATATATACATATATGATTGTGTGTCTTATAAATATAAAAGTACAAATAAATATTTAATTGATTTATTTACTGAAATAGATGTTCAATAAACAATACATTTGTAATATTTTTAAAACTGCGCTTTATTAAAACGAATGCATTTGATGAAAAAGCATGGGTAAAAGCATGTTGCTATTTTATTTGGAGAGTAATATAATTGCTGTATTTAAAGCAGAATATATCTCTTTGGGATATTATTAGCGTATTTTATGTAAAATAATATTTGTATTTTCTTTGGAGAGTGATGTAATGCCTAAATACAGTTTATTTTATTTAAATTGACTATTTGATTTTTTTTTTTTTTTTTTTGAGAGTGTGATTTGTGTTCAGGCGGTAAACGGGCTCCTCCTTGTCGCCCGGAAGGTCCTGAGACCCGAGGCCGTTCTCTCTCTGCGCCGCTCCAACCGAACCGCCGAGTCCGCTCTGCTCCGCTCCGCTGCAGCCGGGCCGGTTCCGCTCAGTCCCGCGGAGGAGAGAGAGGGCTGTGTGCCGTTAACGGGGCGCCTGGAGTCGCAGGTGTGGATTTAAACCGTAAGAGTCTTTCTTTTCGCGCGGAGAGGCCCGTAAACACGGGCTAAGGCTAGCTTAGCGTTAGCATTAGCGTGACCTGTTTTCAGAAGTTTCGGGAAAGTTCGCGCTCAGCGATATTCCCGCTTTTTCCGTTCGGAGATTAAGGACCTGTTGTGACCGTGCTGTTCGCGGTTTTGGAGCCGAGCCGATCTGGACTCTTAAACGCGCGCTGGCGACCAGTTAGCTTAGCATAAAGCTATCGGCTAGCCGACTAGCGCGCGCGCGCGCGCGTGTGTCCCTGTGTGCGAGTGTTCCTATGTGCGTGCGAGCGCGCCCGTCTCTCTGTGTGTGCGCGCGTGCGCCCCTTTGTGTGAATGTGTCTCCCCACATGTGTGTATGTGTGTGTTGAGGGAGCTGCGGCGTTGTTTCAGGCGAGAAATGTTGACTGTGTCCCAAACGCCTCTATGCTCCCTACTTAGTGCACTAGTTTGAGTGTTCACTCAAGAGTGGGACGGAAAGGTGCTGCTGATGAACAGAAGCATCCTCTTCAGTCTTGAAGTTCAATGATGTTCAGAGCCCTCATTCCAGTGTATTTTGTAGGAACATGAGACGGCAGTTTGACTTCTGACTTATTGCAACAGAGTAAATGGGAACGTAAACACACAGTTTACAACCAGCTTTACTGTCAATATTAGGCTCCATTAAGACCAGAAGTCTCTTCGTGCTCTTTGTATGGAGGTGTGTTTCTGGCAGGGAGGGTGTCAGAATGAAGTTCGGTCCAGTTAAGTTCATGATAATGAGCTGTGATTCTGTCTGGCACCAACCAATCAGAAGACACGGGCTTTAACATTTTAATTCCAGAAGTTCTAAACACAATGGAAGAGAAGTTGATTGGCTTTTAACGATTACTCTTTGGTCACCATCTACTTAATCTCCATCAGACAGCGTCCACAGCGTTGAGCACCACCGTGGCGAATGTCGACGCTCTCGCCGCTCACGGTGTGAACGTGCGGTTATTCTTCAGCACAGCCGGAACGCTCTTAGACTGAACTTCTTGTTGTCTTTAAGTCGTCTTCAGGATCAGTTCTCTAGAGCTCTTCTTTGGACGCCCGCTGCCTTTCCTTCCGTTTCTGTGGAGATCATCTCGCGCTGCTTCTGTCTCTTAAATGCTCAGGGACTGTACTGAAAATGAGAAACAAAAACGTTGTCCTTCAGGAAGTTCTGGAGAACCGCTCCTCCACAGGACATTAAAACTACTAGAAAGTTTGACTCTGGCAGCAAAATATGGAGAAACGAAGATTTTTACCAGAATGGCAGGTCTTTTTACCGGGATCCTGATAATAGATGGACTTTTGCACGGGCTGTTATTTTATTTTATATATAATTGCGTTCAAATTCCTGCTGGTTTAAGTTTTTTTTTTTGAATGTATTTTAATTGATGTTAGGGCAGGCGAAGGACATGTCTCACAAGTAGCCTGAATCCGAAATCGGATTGGATGTTCCGCTTTAACGAAGAGTGGACCGTGTCAACTTTTCACTGTTTTGTTTTTTTCCTGGCGTATTTTTTTGCTGAATTACGAGAAGGTGAAATGAAGCTGCCATAAACTCTCTCTCTCTCTCCCTCCTTTTACTCTACGGCTGACAGGTAGTCATTCCATCTTTTTTTAGTTGGACTTCGTAACCCTACTAAGCAGAAGTCGTTTGAGCGTGTTCCAGCAAGCGAGACGGGCCTGGATGACTTGGGAAGGCGGACTGAATGAGTGATGTGGTTTTTCTTTTGTGGTTTATAATCTGCAATCTGATCCGCGTCGTAGGGGAGCTGACGATTCAGTGACCCAGTTTCTCAGTCCGGCACCGTGAGCCGCCCTCCCGGAGACCTGGAACAGCTGAAGTCCTCAGCCCACTTTTATTTGAATATATAATAATTTTTTAAAAAGTTTTATTTGTCATGCTGTTTGCAGAAACAATTTTATATTGTGGGTGGAAAATCTGCTCATCTTTAAAAAGAGCCTTTTCTAATAAAGCCTTTTCTTGGCTTGGCTTTATATTTTCGATTGTAAATTTGTTCTCTTGAAAGATGCAGGTCTTGAGCAGCTCGAACGGCCCTCGATCTGCAGTGCACCAGGAATGAAGTTTAGATGTAGACTAGGTTTTCTGAAGGAAACGGGCAATAAATGGTCTGTTAATCGTCAGTGTCCGTTCCTGTCGGTTTCGTTAAAGCTGATTGATAAAAATGCAGCCATGCTGATGTTTTGGCCCTGTCGAGCAGCGCGTGTGTCTTTGGCTGTAAAGTAGTTTAAGGAATGATATGTTGGGTCAGGTTTTAAAGGTGTCGCCCAGCTGGTTCAATGGCATCTGATTGTAACGATTGCTTTTCATGCCAAATGCTTAATTTTTCAGTTGCAACTCATGAACTTGGTTACTTTTTGGTTTCTGTTTCTCACAGTCAGGCTGAAGAATTCTGTTCTGCTCCCATGGATAACAAGAGAGGGAGCATCTAATCCACCCTTGATCTCATGGTAAGTTCCAAACATTAGTTTTCACCTTAAAAGTTCACTCCGTACACAATATGTACAAAAGTTGGACCATCTGTTGTTGCTTCTGATGTTCCTCCCCTTTGCGCTTTTTTTAAACGGTTAAACAGGTGTTGGATGGAGCACCATCACTCCGGAGAACGAGGCTTTATTCTCCTCCAGCTTGGGTAGGGCTACGTGACCTGGCTGATGAGGCTGCTCCAGAGTGTCCTGTTCTAGTGACTGTACCTGTGTCTGAGTACTTTTGGACAGGGTGTAAGGCCACAGAGTGGAGTCTGTTGCTCTGAATTCTTTCATCATTGGTCAGTTTCTGATCACAGGACTGCTGTTTGCTTGGTGATATTGGGACGGTATGCTGGGGCTGCAGTGGCCTAGTGTTTAGGGACTACGCCCCAGGACCGGAAGGTCGTGGGTTAAAGCCCAGTAGGTTGCCCTGAGGTACCTTGAGCAAGGTGCTTTAAAAAGCCGCCCTGCTGCACTTGTGTGTACGGGTGAAACAGTGTGTTTCACAATGACTTTCACTTTCACGGTAGTTGCCGGGTTTTTGCTTGCTGCAGACCCAAAAATAACCGGGCAAGAGAGTAAATGATGAATGAAGGGCAAACACTGCATAGACAGGCTCTAACTTTAAAGCGGGTTGGGACGTCTCAGGTGAAGTGGCCAGTTTGTTTATGTGCACGTGACGTGTAAGACCTCACCGGACTAGATGATGCTTTAACCAGCTTTGAAGGACCCGCCAGAGGTTTGGCTTAAACTGTTGAAAAAAGCACAGCAATGACGATTGTAAATTAATGTGAGCATGATTTGAATCAGTTGTAAACAGACTTCTACATTTACCTATTCATTTAGATTAGCTCCGCCCATGCGTAAAATGACACAAGGTGTTTGTGTATGTCAAGGGGGGGGGGGGGACATGTTTTTGGAGGGTTCTTGGCCAGTGTGCTCACAGTGCAGTGTCTTTAACAAGGAGCGGTAATTAATTCCCTACGCTAATTGAACGAGAGGAAATTCGCCTGGGGCGCATCAACCTGATCGCTCTCTGTTTGGTTCGCTCTTTGTTCAGAAACATCACAAACAGCACCCTGGAGCCTCATGCGGAGGCTATTAAATCAGAATGAAGTGAAAGAGAAGGTGGGAAGGTTGTAGCCCTACACATTTCCTTAGAGTCTGTAGGGATGTGCGATGTTTTCATGACTGTTAAAGGCCATATAGTGGGGGAAAAAACAGTAGCCCGACATCAGTGTGCAGTGATTCTGGATGTTAACACTGGGCAACAGCATGTGTTTCTTTGTTCTCTCCCCCTCAAGGCTCCTCTCTTGCCCTGACGTCTTGGTTTAACCAGGATCCAAAATGAGCATAAGCAGCGATGAAGTCAACTTCCTGGTGTACAGATACCTGCAGGAGTCAGGTACGAAACAGTCACCACTCTCAGAACGATGAACTACTTTTTTAAGAAAGTCATTACTGCAGAATATTCGAAACACTTAACATGTAAATGAGGCTGGTTTTCGATATTTCATAGCAGAAAGTAACTCCAGTTGCTGCCAGAAAACCCTTCACTTCGTGGTGTTCACCTTAAAAAGAGACTTTCAGGACTGGGAGCAGGTCTTGTGAACAGGCTAAAGCAAATTTGATTTGGGAGAACGGAAGGGTTTGTGTGGGGGGATGGATGGGGGGAAAATGGTGGGTGATGTTCCTGCAGTGAAACATAGAGGTGGATGATCAGTGATCGCCTGGGAGGGGTTTTGGGGAGGAATCTGCTAACCTGGTCTAAATGAAAGGGCTTGTGGAGAAAGAGAACTCGGTTCTTCAGCATCACACCATTGCTTTTTTGTGTTGCGTGTGATTGGACAGAATTCTATTCAACGGGATAATGATTCACAGCCAAAAGTACTTGATGACATCTCCAGATCTTTCTCCCAGAGAGCTGCAGGGACGAGCTGAACGGACAGTTTAGAAATGAGCCTGCGAATGAGACGGAATGATTTGGATGCTTGAGCAGATGTTGGGAGGTTACCAGTTATATAACGACTCCTTGCTTGCATTGTGGCTCAAGATTATGAATATTCACAGGAAGAAATATTCACAGCGAAGGTGAAACGGCGCTCCGGGTTTGAAAACAAACACGTTTTCATGCTGCCTTTCACATCAGGCCTGAAACAGGCGATGCAGCGTAAACTTTGAATCAAGACAGCTTTGTTAGCTGAGCGGTCAGAGCCTCAGTGTCCAAACAAACAGCAGGACTTCTGCCCTCACGAGTAACGCACTTGACATGCTAAGTTACAAAATCACCACTGTTTATTTTGTGCCCAAATGTAGTTAGTTTGAATATGCTGGTCCTGAGAGCTGTTACGGGCGCGCCGCGGTTGATTCCAGCTAAGCGATTAATTAGTAGCATTCGACGCACTCCATTAAACACGTTTTATTAGCATGGCTAGACTGAAAGCACTGTGTTTCAAAGGAATGACTTTCAAGCCCTGACCCTTATCAGGAGAAAAGCGGGGAATGTTTAGACGAGTTAATGGACCCGGCTTTGCTGAGTGGTTGGCTTTAATGGCCAGAGTTCAAAAGCAAAGATTCACTAACTGACCCTGAAGGATTGTCCTCGGCGTGACAGTTATTTCCCAAAACCTGCTTCAGTGAATCAGCGAGACCTTTTTTTCCAGCATCATCCATGTTTTCATTGCAGGCTTCTCCCACTCGGCCTTCACGTTTGGCATAGAGAGCCACATCAGCCAGTCCAACATCAACGGAGCGTTAGTGCCTCCCGCTGCCCTCATCTCCATCATCCAGAAAGGCCTGCAGTATGTGGAGGCTGAGGTCAGCATCAACGAGGTGAGTCCTGGCCGTCGCCGTTCTGCTCCAAAGGCTTTTTCCATCTCTGTTTAGAAGTTCCTATGAAGTGATTTGCTGATCGTTTCTACAGTATTATTGGACCAGCGGTAGAATGGGTTGAATATTAGAGTTTTCGCTTTCTTCAACAAGGCTTTTATAAAGACAATGGATGTTAGTTATTTGCTTTGGGTCTCAATAACAGATTATTCATTTAAGTTTACCACAGCAGCCCATCACCGCTCAGCTGTCTTCTTCCCTAATCTAACCCGCTGTTTCTGACCCTCAGGACGGCACCCTGTTTGACGGGCGGCCGATTGAGTCTCTCTCTCTGATCGATGCGGTGATGCCGGACGTGGTGCAGACGCGACAGCAGGTGTACCGGGATAAACTGGCTCAGCAGCAGGCCGCTTCCGCTTCCAGCACCTCCAGCACCGCTGGGGCCAAAAACGGAGAAAATGCTGCAAATGGAGAGGAAAACGGGGCAAACAGCTTACCTAGTGAGTGCCAACGCCCTCTCTTTTTCACAGTCTCGCTCGCAGAAGTGGCTTCGTCCTGGTGTCGTCATTCTAGGCAAAATTAGGCTTTAAAAAAGTTTGTTTTAAAATATAAGAAATTCATTAAAATCTTATTTTAAATAACTTTACATACTTGGTATATAAACGTTACTTCCTGGGTTAAAGTTAGAAAACACTAAACGGTACGTGTCAGAGGTGAAGATTGTTCAACGCTGGTAGCAGATCAGTAGTACCTCATGAACGTTGCCATGTTGCTTTAATCAGCTAACCGTTTCGATGCTCATTCTGAACATGCTCTCGTTCCATCAGACCATCACTCCGACATGATGGAGGTGGACCGGGCGGTGGAGATCCCAGCCAGTAAAGCCATGGTGCTGCGAGGTCACGAGTCTGAGGTCTTCATCTGTGCCTGGAACCCTGTTAGCGACCTGCTCGCCTCTGGGTCAGTCACAGTTCTCTGCACACACCCCCGTTTTACTCTGGCTTGGGTTCAGTAGGCCTGATAATTGAGTAATGCAGGAAGAGATTATAGGATTTCACTACATGGTATCAGTATAATGGTTCATGGCCAGATGGAAGGATGTTCTGGACTTGGATCTTCTACAAATTGCTGCCGATGCTGTGTGTGCAGCTCCGGGGACTCGACAGCACGAATCTGGAACCTCAGCGAGAGCAGCTCGGGCGGATCCACACAGCTGGTGCTTCGCCACTGCATCCGAGAGGGAGGCCAGGACGTGCCCAGCAACAAAGACGTCACCTCACTGGACTGGAATGTAAGAAGCACAGCCAGAGCTGCTCTGTCTGTCTTTCTGTTGTTTCTCTCTGTTTGTATCCTCTTGTCTCTTGTATCCATCATTCTGTTTTCTTTAAATGTCTTCCTGTCTAGCGCATCTCTTATCTGTCAATCGAGTATGTCTGTCTTTCTTTTTTTCTTCAGTATTCAAGTAGCCACCAACTTGTCCTGGCCTACTTACATTTGATCCAGAGGAGAAGAAAGCATAAAATATATTTATTTAAAAGGAAGCCCATATTAGATTGTCGTTGATTTGGGGCAGTGGTGGACTAGTGCTTAGAGACTAGGCCCTAGGGTTAGAAGGTCATGGATTCTAATCCCAGTCCAGTAGGTCTCTCTGGTTAACTGTCTGCTAAATGACAAATGTCAGTACATACAGTTTAGTCACCCCCCCCCCCCATCTCTATTCACAGAGTGAAGGCACACTTCTAGCCACCGGATCCTATGATGGCTTTGCCAGAATATGGACTAAAGATGGTACGTCAAATTAATCCAAGCCTTTCATTTTGACATGCTTTCTTTTTGCGTTTCACATCTCTAAAATCATTGCATGTGTTTTGTGTTTAGGCAACCTTGCCAGTACGCTGGGTCAACACAAGGGTCCCATATTTGCTCTGAAGTGGAACAAGAAAGGCAACTTTATCCTTAGTGCGGGTGTTGATAAGGTAAGTTCTGCTCTTCGCTTTGATTCTCTTTTCTGAATGATTGCCAGGCTGAACAAGTGTGAACCGTCGCTAACTCGATACGTTCGTCCCTCAGACCACAATCATTTGGGATGCACACACGGGAGAAGCCAAACAGCAGTTTCCATTCCATTCAGGTCAGAGCCAAGATCTTATCCGTTTTTTCTGCCGAATGCTTTACGCGGCCTTGGTTTGCGTCTTGTGCGGAGCAGCTAATGTAAGCGTGGCCGATAACCATCGTAATGGATGATCACAAACTATTGATCTTAGATAAAATTTTCCGACTTTTCAGAATAAATCCAGACGGGATCCCGTATGCCTGCTCCTTGGTTTGAATGATTGTCATATAAATATCAAACAAAGGAGATTACTCAGTTTATTGACTTTTACTGCTGGAAAAATACCTTTTCCTGTTTTGGGTCGAGGATGCATCTAAAAATTGGAGCACATCCCCACTAAATACATCTTGGGTTTGCTACATTCCTCAGCGATTCTTCTACAAAGTCTGGGGTCTGTATTTAGAATATATCAGACTTAAGTTGTCATCTTCCGTATTACAAGGATTTCCTTAAAAGCTGAAGTCCTTGGCAGATGCACTGTGGGGCCTGGTGTTTAAGCGAAAGACTGCTGGGGTTCTTTTTCGTGCGTCTTCTTTTTAGTCAGCCAGAGCTTCTGTTGGATCTTGTTTCTAAAAGAAAAATGTCAGGCATTAGGAAAAAATACAATCAGCAGCATTATTATTATTAGCAGCTGCATTGAAAGTTGTTTGAGGAGAACGACGGAAATGGGGCGGAAGACGTCTAGCTATGGTTACATGATCGTTTTCATCATTATTTTATTTCAGTCCAGATTGCAAGTAGCAATAAATAACTGCGACAGATGTGTAGCAGTGTGAACCAAAGTGCAAATGACAAGAATGAACAGCCAACAACCATCGCTTGCGAATGTGGGACGTTGAGGACGATGTTTATTCGTGTGGTCTTTGTGTGCAGCTCCTGCCCTGGATGTGGACTGGCAGAGCAATAACACGTTCGCCTCCTGCAGCACAGACATGTGCATCCATGTGTGCAAGCTGGGCCAGGACCGACCGGTCAAGACATTCCAGGGACACACGGTTAGTAAGAACGTTTTTAAACGGAAGCGTCGCGGGGATCATTCGTCTCTGCTGAGTCGATACTCATACTCTTCATTTCATTCACACCCAGAATGAAGTGAACGCAATCAAATGGGATCCAACCGGCAGCCTTCTGGCCTCCTGCTCCGATGACATGACGCTAAAGGTAACGTTCGGCCGATGAACGAGTAACTTGTTGAGCTTTCCAGGTGTCGGACTTGTGGGAAGTACCAGAGAACACGATTGTATGTCTTACCCTGTCAGTACCAGATTGAGGGAGAAAATGGCGGTTAGTTTTGTCAAATGTACCAACGTGAAAAGGTGTAAAAATAGGAGATACTGACTGGCTGAGCATTATTTCTTCATTTAGAAAGTCACTTAAAATGGATTGTTTTCCTGTTTTTGCAGCTTTGGAGTATGAAGCAGGATACGTGTGTTCATGACTTGCAAGCCCACAGCAAAGAGATTTACACCATTAAATGGAGCCCTACTGGACCGGGAACCAACAACCCCAATGCCAACCTTATGCTGGCCAGGTACGCCGCCAACCTGCCCCGCACAATGAAATCCTTTTAGGGTGACGTGAGCTTTCAGTAGGATCAACAGATCAGAGTAACGGAGAGTGCGGAGGGGCGGTGAAGAAGAGAGTGCAGGCAGGTTGGAATGGGTGGAATGACAGGAGTGATCTGTGACTGATGAGTACCAGCAAGGGTGAAAGGAAAGGTTTACAGGACAGTGAGGCCAGCTATGTTATACGGTTTGAAGACGTTGGAGCTGATGAAAAGCGAGGCAGTGGAGCTGAAGGTGTCAGAGTTAAAGATGCTGAGATTTTCGCTGGGTGTGACGAGGATGGACAGGATTAGAAATGAGTATCAGAGGGACAGCTCAGGTTAGAGGTTTTGGAGAGAAAGTTAGAGAAGCAAGGTTGCGTTGGTTTGGACATGTCCAGAGGAGAGACGAGGGTTGTATTGGGAGGAGGATGCTGAAGATGGAGCTGCCAGGAGAAGGTGGTATATGAATGTGGTGAGAGATGCAGGTGGTCTGTATGAAGGAGGAAGATGCAGATGACGGGAAGAAACGGAGACGGTTGATACGCTGTGGCGACCCTTAACCAAAAAAAAAGACGGAATGCTGAGTTTTCCTGCTCAAGACCTTGTTCTCTTTCAGCGCGTCGTTTGACTCAACGGTGCGGCTGTGGGACGCCGAGCGTGGCACCTGCATCCACACTCTTACCCGACACCAGGAACCTGTCTACAGCGTGGCCTTCAGCCCAGACGGACGCCACCTGGCCAGCGGCTCCTTCGACAAGTGTGTCCACATCTGGAACACGCAGGTACAGCTGTGCTGCACGGACACACAGACAGGCCATCTTGCAGTTCATTGTATTTGTGCACATGAAAAGCCCTGAAGAGCGAAAAGCCCTAAAACTAACATTTTTAGAAAGAAACATTAAGAATCTACCTCGTGCAGAATCACTCCCCTTACCCGTCCAGATGAAGGTTTACAAAAAAACGAACTTGATGCTTATTCGTAACTGTGGCTGCGTCCCAGGCTATGTACAAACGCATCGAATGGTGTGAAATTAACACTCAACCCCTGAACATCCGCTGGCTAATGCAGTATGTAATATATAGTAGTGTGTGGTTAGGGACGCAGCCCATCCACCCATCAAACAGGTTTTATTTAAACGATATCATGGAGGTTTGGTTTCATTGAGGTAATTAATACCTTGTGTGGTTAGTGGGTGTGGTCCCTGGGGGGGTTCATTCTATATTTCCATATCTGAAGCTGTGTACTTGGTCTATGCAGATTATTAGATATCTTTATGCGTAAATAGCGCAGCCCAACGATTCAGGATTCCCCACTTTCTGCTCTTGTGAAGGACAGCAAACGACTTGTAGCGCCACAGTCTTGACCTGCTTGACTTGACTAAACAGTCAGATCTGCAGATGTTTCAAGTTTTAATCTACACTGAAAAAACTCCTCAGCTCAGACATACAAGAATGTGGTCGCTTCTAAAATTCGACCCTGCTGCTGCAGTTTGCACACGATGCCTTTCTTGAAGTGAACTAAATAAAGCAGAAAAACCTGGATGGAATCGGGGGAACGTTCCTCCTGTCTTTACAATAGGTTTTCTTTACTGCCTCTTTATAAAATGATGTCGGTATGTTTTGAGAGAATCTGTTCCTGGTGCATCCTAGTCCGTCACATCCTGGTACCCTGTGGTTGCTGTTTCTCACTCAAGCCTCTCAATGTCTGGTTGTCTCATCAATGTCTTTTTCTTGTGCGCTTCTGCTTTTGCCCACAGAGTGGTGCTCTAGTGAACAGCTACCGAGGCACAGGGGGCATTTTTGAAGTGTGCTGGAACTCCACCGGAGACAAAGTGGGAGCGAGCGCGTCGGACGGATCGGTAAGTCTTTATTCTCCAATCACCGAGCAGTTGAAACGGTCCAAATGAAGGCATGATTTTAATAACTGAGAAGTGAGACTTCGTGTTGCACTCTCAGACCAGTGGCTGACTGTCTGGGTGTTCTTTCAGGAGCCTCCACCAAAAGGGAACAAGATTTTTGAACTATTAGAGGGAGAGAAAAAAAAAAATTAACAGTTTTTGCCTCCAGTTTGGAAGGGCTTTTAGTCCTGAACCAGTTTAGATTTGGTCGTGTTGCACTATTCGAAATTTGGTGCCCAGAACAGAGCGGGTTAAAGTTTCCTAATGGGGGTAAAGGATTATATTAGAAACTCTTAAAATGGTTAGATTTTCTTTCACATGGTCTAATTCCGTGTTACTTCATTGTTTTGGTCTCACTGTTGCTTTAATCGTAGTAAATAATGCAGATTTCTAAAACCCTCTGTAAGCGGGCTTGTTCATATTTGATTGGCTAATGACTCCCCTGTGTGTTTCAGGTTTGTGTATTAGACCTGCGGAAATGATGCTGCCAACAGGGGAAGCCATGGACCGACTATGAATGTGTACATAGCCAAATTCACTGACTACCCCTGGCCCTGGGTCTGCTGATGAGCTCTGGACCCCAGTCTGTAGGAGCCCTCTCAGAGAGGACACACTGTTCTATACATACACACACACACACACACACACACACACACACACACACACACACACACAGGTGTGGAAAAATAAGACTGTTCTAGATTCTTACACAGGATATCTGACACATCACCTGTGTTCGTCTGTTCGTTTTTTTTTTTTTTTTTATATATATATATATATATATATATATATCATTTCCCTAATTTTTCATTCCAAAACCCAAAAGGCAGCCGATATCATCGCTGAGGTGTGTACGGAGCACGTTTTGGCACTGTCCTTTTATTTTAGCAGCAGATCCTGTTGAATTCACCTGGGTAAGAATGGTCACGAGTCACTGACAGCAATTTTCTGGCATGAAAGAAGCCAAAATTTGCTCTTTTTTTTTGTTGTTGTTGTTGTTTTTTTTGGGAAAGACTTTTCTATTTAACTCTAGATATCCAAGTAAGGCCATCACGTCACCTTAACATGAATACAGTAAAGCAAAAGAATAATCTTAACTACCTATGCAACACCTATTTCTAGACAATGGAACGATATCTAAGGTTACTTCCCATTCAAGCAGTTTTTTGTAAAGATTGCGGCTAACGTTTTCTGTGAAAGTAGGTTAGTTTACTAGGGAGGTAAAACCATCCTGTCTTGCATCCGTTAGTATCGTGTCTGCTTTTTGACCACATAAGTGCTTCGGCTTCCTGTCTGATGTAGAGCTGAGAACCATGCAGAGCGAGTGTGCTGCATCCGCCGTGTGCAAACCCCCTTAAAATGTAAGAACAAGGACCGGCTTAGTGTCTTAGTTTCCTTCTGGACTGGATTTTCAAGATAAAGGTAGCTAAAAATGGGAGGCTTTAAATCCTGGCTTAGTCCAGGGGTGGTGGTTTTTGACAAACGAAACTAAGAAAATTTCTGTCCAAAAATTTGTGCTGGACATCGTCAATGAGGACATTAGAACGCCCGGTTATGCTTAGTTTCCCACGCTCAGATGAAGCCTCAGCCTGGAGGAATGATTTCAATGTGAATTTAGTTTAAGAATAAAGGATTAAATTCTGCTAGATTTCACAAAAGAACCACAGATGATATCAAATTCCTACAAAGCCCCCGGTTTCATCTTAAAACATTTTTGTCAAAACGGTCTGGAGCTTCCAATACACCTTAACTACACTTGCCTTGTCGTGCAGAACTGATTTGCTGCGTCTGGTCTAAGATCTTTTAAAAAAAAAAAAAAAAAAAACTTTTTTTTAATTTTTTTTTTTTTTATAAATTGCGCTCTCAAATTTTGATTTCTGTGACCATATCTTTGAACAATAGTTGGGAGTAAATTCCGTGATTTGTCTTTGCCTTCCCATGTCAGGACAGATACAGGGGCAACTCGGGACGGTGTTCTCTTTAGAAAGTCTCAAGTCAGCCTGTGCACCAAGTCTTTTTTTCGCCATGCGTTGACGAGCCTCGCGAAGCTCAAGCACAGGCTCTGAGGATGGTTTCTAACGCAGGGATTTTCATTTGAAAAAGTGTGCTATTTAACAGACAAGCTCTCGGCCTCCTTTATAGAATACCATTAGACGGTCATAGTTTCAGCCGATCAGGAGTGAAAGGACAGACGGCGCGCAAGTTACTCTCCTGCACTTTAGATAGAAGTGAAAGTAAAGAATTCCATTGAGCACTTAACACGTCTAGATTTTTTTCCCCTCTTGTATTAACTTGAACAGAAGTTGGGTTATCAAAGGACGCTTGTCTGGACAGTTGTTACTGGACAGCAGGTCCTTTGTGTTTTTTTTTTTTTTTTTACAGCATAAACTTTTATATACAAAATTTTTTTTTTTTTCTCTTCCTTCTTTCCTTTTTTAAATAAATGCTGTCACACAGTATGGGTTCACGTTCCCCTTCAAGTAGTTCATAAGTTGCAGGTTTTGTCCAGAATGTCTCAAATTTTGTAAAGAGAAGAGTATTTTGATGCTAGCTTGAAATAATCAGTAATACATAGATTGTACCATAAAGACACTATTTATTATATTGTCTATGACAGTGGAATGGTATTTTCTAACGTTTTTTGATTTTAGAGACGTGCTTTTTATTGTACACAGAAATAAAAAAGTTGGTTTCTCTCGGTCCTAAACGCCCGGCTCGCTCCTCGCCGTGTCCGACGCCCCTGGAAGTTTTGTACTCTTTTCGAATCTTTTGTAATTCTGCTTTATTTGTAGTCGTCAATGCAAAAACAAGGCTTAATGACATACATGGGCATATCTAAACATCCTGGACCATGTAAATATCGGTTTGATCTTTTTTTTTTTTTTTTCCTCCTTCTTTTCCATAAAATTGCCCCCCTCCCCCCATTTTTTTTTTTTTTTTTTTTTTTCCTTCCACCCCTCTTGCTCAGTTTGTTGCAGAAGATTTCTCTGCAATGTTGATTTGACTTTTGTGATTTGAGTCAAATCAAATGGAAAAAGTCCAGAATAAACTATATTTTGATAATAGCGTTGTTTGGTGTGGGCTTTTATTTTAAGCAAAAGAGTGAGCCACAAATTCTAACGAAACAAAGCAATGGGAGGTGTTAAAAAAAAAAGAAGTAAATTTGCCCAGAATTAGTGTGCTGTTTTCTGAACTAATTTAAATGTCTTTTTTTTTTTTTTTTTTTTCTTCCCCCTCCCCTCTCGAGGACTTCCTCTTCCACCATCAGCATAGGTGTCACAGCAGTTAGTTTTCTTCAAACTGAGCTGGCAACTGCAGTGAAGGAAATGAGGCAGGCCTTCACCCTCCCGTGTTGTTTTAGTTCTAGTTAGTGAGTGGAATTGAACACAGCCAAATTGGTACCAACAACCCCCTGGAAAAATGCCCCTTTTTAAAAATGTTTTGATCAGAAAATTGATGAATACGCCACCCGAGATGTGTTTTGCAAAAATGTCAAAACTATCTTTCATAATGCCGGACGATTTGAGGCAAAATAATCCACAGATATACAGTACTGTGCAAAAGTTTTAGACAGCTGTGGAAAATGCTGAAAACAGAACGCTTTCAAAAATGGAAGTGTTCATCATTTATTTTCATCAATCAACAAAATGCAGTGAATGAACAAAAGAATCTAAATCAAATCAATATTTGATTTAGGACTATAATCCTAGCAAATCCCTGACTTTGTGCAAGTGTACCTAGAAGAACTGATGCTGGTTTGAAGGCAAAAGGTAGTAACACCAAATATTTGATTTAGATTTTCTTTTGTTCGCTCACTTTACATTTTGTAAACAATCATTTATATTTCTGAAAGCATTCTTTGTTTACAGCATTTTTTTTCCACACCTGCCTAAAACTTTTGCACAGTACTGTGTATTTTTCAGATCATCCATTAATACGTTCCTTAATAGACCCACAACAGGGAGGAAGAGATACACATGCTAAGAAATCTTCCCAACTTGAGGCCACTTTTCTCCCACTTAGGAACTCAACACTTAATCCTACTTTTCTGTAAAACCAGCCAACTCCATTTCCCAAAGCTTAAAGTGAAAAAAACTTCTGTTTTTCTTTTGACACTCTAAGGGAGTTGAATTATGCAGGACTGGGACAATTTATTGACAGTATTTTTTGTCAAAAATCTGAGTAAACTTTGATCATCTTACTGTACTCTGCACAGTCAGATTTCAAGGAAGGCCTGGTTCAACGTTAGAGTTGAACTCTTGTGGACGATTCTCAGCCCTCGGATCCAAATTCATGCAAAGCGGATGGAAAACGGAGTGAATGTCTTGAAAAAACATTTCCAGACAGGAAAATCTTTGAGTAGGTATACATGCCTTTTCTGCATCTCCTTTCTTGCACTGATGGACACAAAGAGGGTCTGTCTTTGTCCATTTAGGCAGAGATGAGTCTGTCAGCAAGGTGATGGAAAACTGAAATAATGAACTCCTCAAATGCTACACCAACGTAAGGTGTCCGTTCTAAAAATGAAAATACAGATATTTCTAAAAGGGAAATACAAATACTCAAAGTACAGACACAACTATTTAAGTACAATACTGTTGCCTACCATGCATGCTTAGGTGAGTGTTGTAAAAATCTTGGAAATATGGAGCCAAAAGTATACCTGACTGGGACTGGGCGGCGTGTAATGTGATCGGTGCTCATCAGCAGTTGTAGTCTCTGCACAAAGACAAAACAGCATAACTGTTGGCAGTTCAAGCACAGATGAAACATTTTTTGTTCGATTGGCAAGTTTCATGGCTTGGAGATGATTGTGTTTTTGGAATGTAATTGAGTAAAATTATATACTTTCAGGGGTATTTGAGTAAAATACCAATATTCCATAATTATGCTTCATTAAACTGCACATCAGAACTGCAGTCGTTGGCAGTCTTTGGGAAAATGCATGTCCTAACTACTTGGACAGTCCCACCCTGGAGCAACTCAGGGTTAAGGGTCTTGCTCAGGAAGCCGATGGTGGTAGTGCTGGAGGTGGGATTTGACCCTGCGTCCTCTTAATCCATAGGTACCGTATTCTCTTGTATATAAGTCGCACAAATTTGTACCTAAATCCACTATAAAAATGGGGGCGCGACCTCTTCACGGGGAATTTCTTCAGTGATGGACATTTCCGCATAGAGACCAGTGAATGTTCACATTTCCAGACAATTATCCTCTAAATTCCAACCGAATACACGTTTTTGGAGTTATTTTGACCTGTCAAAATCTGAAAGTGTTGTTCAACATAAGCCACAAAAAAATCACTTTCACTTCAAAATGGTGGCGTGTGAATTTCCTCGACTGAATTTTGTGAAAACCTAAAATGTCACCCAAACCTAGCTTGAACAGCATACACAATGATTTTCTTACCCTGACCCTGAGACCTTTCACTTTTCTTTAAATTATATAAATGGGAAACACATTTTTATTTTGTTAAATTGCTACTAAAAGCTCAGTCGGCTCACTAATTCTTAAAAGGTAAAGAGACCCTGGACACTTCTTTGAATTAAAACAGCTTTTTTCAGTCTAGATTATGTTTTTTTGGGTTTTTCTTTTTTTTCTTTTTCCATCAAAGCGCTCATTTCAGGCTCCCAGTTACAGATGGCTGGGGCATCTCTGGGGTTTAATGAAAGGCAAGAGCAGGCCCTGTTGTGAGACTGAAAGCAGTTTGCGCCACCTTAAGGAAGAGCGGGACAGTTTGGATGAGATGAGAGATGTTTTGGGGAGCATTTGCAGAAAAGGTGGTCATTTCTTGTGCTGATGCAAAATCTGGCAAAAAGAAATTAGTGTGCACATTAGATTTTTGGCCAGACTATACCAATTAAGAGACGCTTGATTTGAACGATAGTGGTGAGGGAGTCGCCCCAGATTGGAAGATTGTGGGTTCGATTCCCTCACCGATAGGTTGCCCTGAGGTACCCTTGAGCAAGGTACCGTCCCCATCACTGCTCCCTGGGCGCTTTCAATAGCTGCCCACTGCTGCACATGTGTGTATGGGTGAAATGCAGAGCTTGAATTTCGTTGTGTTGTACTGTGCTGCGTTTCACAAGGAGAAGGATAGTCACTTTCACTTTACATTATGGATTTGTTTTTAGCACAATGGCTGTCCTCTCTCCTTTTCCTGTATGATCTGAACATGTATGGTTACATTCGGTTCCCATACTCTGAACAAGCCACAGACTGCTGAAAGAAATTGACATGGTTTGTGGTTTCTGTGAAATGTGCCAAATGCTTTGATGCTGTGAAGTTTCTCAAGCTAGATTCAGGAAGTATCTCCATTTAGTCAGTTACTGCTGAGAGAAGCTCAGATGTTGACGTCATGTTTTTCCATTAAGATCGTTTATAAAGATTTTAAAAATAAAAATAAATCTCACAAATTTCCATCCGTCCCATCCCATTTACATCTACTGTTACAGGCTTACTGTCCAGAATAGGGTTGGGCTTCTTCACCAAACATTGTGTGGGTTCACTGTGCATTTGCACCATATATTTGCAAAAAAAAGAGGGCAAGCCTAACAGTTAAACAGTGGTTTAACGATAATGTGATCTGTAGCGAGAGTAGGGAGCAGCTTGAGGAGAACCTGGAGAGATGGAGATCTGCTCTAGAGAGGAGGGGAATGAAAGTGAGTAGACAGAATACATGAGTTTGAATGAGAAAAAAAAGTGAAAGTGAAAACCCTGGTCATTGTGAGTACACAGCACAGCACAGCACAAAGTGAACCACAACGAAATTGGACCTCTGCATTTATCCCATGCACCGTGCAGCGATGGGCAGCTATTGAAAGCGCCCGGGGAGCAGTGACGGGGACAGTACCTTACTCAAGGGTACCTCAGGTGAGGGAATCGAACCCACAATCTTCCGATGCAGGGGCAACTCCCTAACCACTAGGCCACCGCTGAAAGGGAGGACAGTGGAGTGGTGAGGATGGAGGGAGTAGAGGTGACAAAGGTGGAGGAGTTTAAATACTTGGGATCAACAGTTCAGAGTAACAACGAGTATGGAAGAGAGGAGAAGAGAGTTCAGGCAGGAATGGGTGGAGATGAATGGCATGAGTGATCAGCGAGAGTGAAAGGGAAAGTTTACAGGACGGTAGTACAACCAGCTAATGAACATGAATGGTAAAATGGTGGCGCTGATGAAAAAGACAGGAGGCAGAACTGGAGGTGTCAGAGTTAAAGATGCAGAGATTTTGATTGGCTGTGACGAGGATGGACAGGATCAGAAATTAGTATATTAGAGGGACACCTCAGGTTGGATGGTTTGGAGACAAAGTTAGAGAAGCAAGGTTGCTTTGGTTTGGACACGTCCAGAGGAGAGACGAGGATTATATCGGGAGGAGGATGTTGAAGATGGAGCTGCCAGGAAAGAGGAGAAGAGGTTTATGGACGCGGTGAGCGAGGACATGCAGGTGGTTGGTTTGAAGCAGGAAGATGCAGAGGACCGGAAGAAATGGAGACGGTTGATCCTCTGTGACCTCCCCTAAACAGGAAGAAGAAATAAAATATTTACTTATTTGCATAAAAAAGGTATTAAAACCTAATGCAGGTTGTGAGGTCACCTTAGTCGTTGAGCCACATATTTCTACAAATTAACTAAAGAAAACAGGAAAAAAAAACAACATATTTTAGGGGTTTAAAACAACTTGAAATGAACCACAGTAAACAATGAGGAGTGGGAATAAATAAAAAAGAAAAATAACCTTTTTAAAAATAAAATAAACCTTATTCTCATGCAAATAAAACCACTTAGAATTGATTACACCGAACAACAGTGGAAATAAATCAATAAAAAACAAATATTACATAAAAAACAAAACTCCTTTGTGGGGATTTAAAATACAGTAGATCTATCACATTGAACGGTTGACATTTTTTAATAATTTTTAGGGATATAAATCAATTAATGGGATCACACTGGACAATTGGAAAAACAAACAAACAAACAAAAACATTTATTTTAGGGATCTAAAACCAATTAAAATATATTTCTTAGAAAGTTTTTTCCTGTTTTAAATGTTAACAATTCGTAAATGTAAATTTAACAAAGCACGGTACATATAAATATATATAAAAGCAGACATTTTGGGGGGATTAAATCAAAATAAATCGATGAATTGAATAAAAAACCCGGGCGCGCGCCGCAGCTCGCGAGCTCGCGAGGAGAGCGGAGGAGGCACGCGCTTTCACGGACGGAGGAAAGTAACGAGAACGAAAAGAAACAGGAAGTTCATGCCGCTGAAAACGAAAAAACGCGCCGTTAATTTCGAGAAAGGTTTTTTTTTTCCGACTTCGGTTTGCTAACTTTTCCCTTCCTCGCAGGAAGGCGGGCGCTAAACTCCACCTGAGCGACTGACGCAGAAAGACAGAAAGACAGAGAGAAAGAGAGAACCGGCTCATCTGCCAACCGGCTGGAACTGGAACAGCTGGAACCAACTTCTCCACCTCGCACGGCGGACTCACCTTCCCAGAGAGGCTGCTCTTCTTTTCTCCTCAGCGCCGCGGTGAGTGCAGGGGCGACCGTTTCGAACGCGCGAGCCGTTTGAATTTAAATTTTAACGGTCGTTTTTCACAGAAACACCTGTGTAATGATAACGATGCTGAGGGTTAAAGATCCACATATCTACGGATATTTTACTGAAGGCGTTAAAATTAATTCTAAATATCGTAATCATCATCATCATCATTATATATTTTTTTAAAGTTCTGTACAATTTTTTTTTTTTTGTTTGTTTTCTTTTTTAATTCGTGCAACCGGCGGCGAGTCGGCTAAACATGGGCTAGCACGTTGTTGGTGCTGAAAAGCTTCATTTTTGACCACATTTCTGCTTTAGTAGCTTTTGTGTCACATATTTCGCCCGTTTAATGTTTGGAAAGGGATTTACCTACCTGGCATCCTGTCAGGACTCTACCTTAAAGCTGACCAGGAAACAATCAGGAGAGCTTTCATTTTCACTTCATTCCAGCTTTCTCTGTCGTGTGTAAGTGTATTCCTGCCTTTATTCCCAGCTGACGGTGCCTCTGTAACGTTTTGCACGTTTTAATATCAATTTTGTACACTTCTTTCAGGCCACAGGGCAAAAAAAAATGCTCTTCTGCTTGTATTCCTTCTCTTTTAAATCTGAACAATTGAAGGAATAAAGAAAAAGGGAGTTTCTTTTTCTCCTGCTTCTCCTTTCAGGTTTTATTCCACCTTAAATCTACTTTTATAAAGTGAAACTCAGGGCTTAAGGCAGGGTTCTCTAGAAGGCAGTGTTTTTCTATGGTAGAAGGAGTTTCTCTCCATGATGTAGCTGATATCTCTGTTTTTGCGTCACACAAAAATCTTTCCTAATCTTTCCTAATCTTGTTCTTTTCTACAGGGCTGGTCATCTCAAGAGCCTGCGTGCGGCAGACGATGCAGATTTGTTCATGTTCAGAGCACGAGGTAAGTCATACTGCGTCCTGAACCACATCCACAAGTCTGATACTTGACTGAACACGAATGAAAGTTGTGTAGTCCATGAAAAATAGTTTGGTGACTCTTGCTTTGTCAGTTATAATAGTGCAAGCAGACACCAAACATGTCTTAAGTGGTCAACATCAGCATCTAGATCTAGAAGTAAAGCATAACTCAAGGAAAACATGTCCGTGTGTTCCCTCCGTTCCGTGAGAGAAGTGTAGAAAGAGTGTCTGAGAATAGGAGACGGTGAATCAGCAAACAAAACCACTTTTGCCAGAATTTGTCTGGGGCACTGCTCAAGGGAGGTGAAAGAGAATATTCTTCTTATTGTGGGACACGGCACAGCACACAGTGAACCCCAACAAAGTTAGATCTCGATGTTTTACCCACACACAAACAAAGCGCCCGGGGAGTGGTGACGAGGACGGTACCTTGTTCACGGGTACCTCGAACAACCGACTGGTCTGGGATTCGAACCCATGACCTTTTGATCCTGGGGCCAACTCCCTAACCACTACCAAAAGCAGAGAAAATGTAAACTGGTGCAATCTACACCGCTGACGTTGTGACTCAGTGCATCGACTAATCATTGGTAACAACATTTATTTATTTTTTTTTAGGAGGAAGTAGGAAGCTCCAAAGAAATCTGAGATTTTGGCACCCTGATGTTCAGATTATTTTTCTAATTATACGGCAAAAAGGGATTTTTATTGAATTGATTAGAATCTGAATTTGTGCGCAAAAGTATCGGACAAAACCAAACGGGTCCCGTTAGTAGCTGATCACAAGTGAAGCTCGCGCAAACTCATCACATGACGTGAGTCAGAGTTAATATTGATCACATTGGGCGTCGTGTAGTCATTCGTATTTGAAGTGCTCCTCAGAATGTGAGTCAATATGAAGAGATTGCAGTAACATCACATCGTCATGAGCAACCTGATTCCGACTTCTCTTTTCACGGATTATTTGTCATTAAAGTAAAGATGTCGTCAGCCATTCAGAATTACACCCTTTTACGTTTTCCCTTCTCTAAATCACTTCCTCTTCTAAATCACGCACAGTCCCAAAAAATCAGTTTTTGTTCTTGTTCCTGAAAGACATTGCAATCACTATACACTATATAATCCCCCCCCCCCAATAGCAACTAGATGTGGGTTAATGTTTAACTCACTGTTGTGTTTTCAAACTGTGTTTGATGGTCACCCTAGGAATGAGTTTTTCTTTACATGAGTGCCGTGTCTCTGGTAAAATGGCAGCGTAAACCTGAACTGAAGCTTGACATTTGTGATGGTTTTTGAAGTGTGTAGACACAGAGGTTGACAGTGCAAAAGGAAACAAATTGTTCTTCGTTTTTTCTTGCAGGAAACTATCTATTGCACGCACTTTAACACTGAACTCGAGAGCTTGTCTAGTCATTTAAAGCCATTCATTACAGGTATAGAAGTTATATAAGCGGGAGGCTAAATGTCTTTTAATGAGGCAAATGAGCTTTTTAAAATTTCTGATGTAAACATCAAACAACAACCTGTCTCATTTTGTAGGTCCTCCTTGAAGCGGTGTTCTCCGTCTGCAGCAATGTTTAGGTAGGTGTTATTTGTCAAAGTAACATCCACATGGATGCCAGAACCTAAGGCTTCCCCACAGAACACTGACCCAAACATCACACTTCATTTATTAGCCTGACCTGTTGCAGCAGTTCTTGCTACAGTTATTCTTCTCTGGGACCAGCTTGGACAGTGATGTTACTCATTGATGTACAAATGTGCTGCAACATTTTGGTGAACAGTATGAGCGTTAACTAGATAACACACAGTGTTTAGATCATAAAATGCTGTTAAAGATTAGGCAAAAATGATGCTGTTATTTTAACCATAATGAATGGGCTGATAGCAAACAGTCCTCTGATTTCAGGGTCTCAAAAGTATCAGTCGAAAGTCAGTGGGGGGAAACTTCCTGCAAAGGTCAAGCACATTCCAAAGAAAATTAGAAAACTATCATCAAACTGGTGTTTAAATGTGACTGATATTTTAGACCAGTATTTGATCAAGAGCAGATTCTTTAGTCAGCATGGGGCTATCGCGTGCAAAATCTGCACTCAATATTTAGATGTTTTTGTTTAACAGAAATAAATGCCTTCTCTACAATACCAATGAGTACTTCTTTATGCACTTTGATAAAAATATACGTGCACAGTCCTCCTAATCTATTTATTTATTTTATTTATTTATTTTTTTTATTTTGCTGACCCTAGTGAAGTCACGAGAACCTTGTGCAGCATCTGATCACAATAGCTCCCGAGAGATGCGAGGTAGTGAGCGCAAAAGGTTGCAAAAGTAGTGCATTATGCCGTTTTTATATTGTTATACACTGAGCAGTGGCTCTGGAGGACACAACTTATAAACCTGTATGAGCCTGTGTGTCTAGACATGTAATAGGACATGTAATTAGGACATGTAAGTCGCTCTGGATAAGAGCGTCTGCTAAATGCCGTAAATGTAAATGTCTAGACGATCAACATCAGGGGGCAGGCAAAGCTGATCTTAAGATCTATTTCCTTTACCTCACCATCACTGTTTGTGGGCAGCGGTGGCCTAGTGGTTAGGGTGTTGCCCTGGGCCAGAAGATTGTGGGTTCCATGCCCTCACAAGTAGGTTGCCCTGAGGTACCCTTGAGCAAGGTACCGTCACCATCACTGCTCCCCGGGCGCTTTCAATAGCTGCCCCCTGCTGCATGTGTGTATGGGTGAAACGCAGAGGTTGAATTTCGTTGTACTGTGCTGTGCTGCGTTTCACTATGGCAAGGGTAGTCACTTTCAGATTATTTTGAATTCTTCCTCTTTTTCTGCAGTTCATAATGGGAGGCGTTTTATCACAATATTCAGCCCAGAGTACGTCATCTGGGTTTCTTTGGCATGCTGGAGAAATTCGCATTTACATAGTCCATACTGCATTATACCTTTGGCCACAATCACTGTGCAAGCAGTAGTTAGTGGGTTATTTCAGAACTGCCCATCTTTCCATTTTTGACACCTTGCTGATGCTTCACTGCAATGAGGCCTGGGACCTTTCTTACAACCTGTACTAACCTGCCTCCTAGACAAAACTAAAGCCTTGAAGCTCTTGGTTGAGGTCTGTCTTTAGATAAAAAGGGGAACACTGACTTCTATCACTTTAGTTGCAGCAAAAAACTGATAGTGATAGATTGTTATTTTTTTGTTTGTTTGTTACGCCCCAAAGCAACGGTATTCTTTATGAAAGCTGTTAATGAAGGAGCTGGTTGACATTACCGCAATATATTTTTGCCCCCAACTGGAGAGAGTTAGAAACTGCAGTGACATTTTAAACCTGATTAATAATTAAAATGGAATATAAATGGTTATCAGCATAGGGTATCTCAGGTCAATCAGTTTAAGATATGAAATGTAAATAAACTACCTGAGTTTCCCTTTTTTCCCTTCAAGTGAAGGTTCAAGTGCTAGTTATCACAAATATATTTTGTTTATGGTATGCTTGGGGCAGTTAAAAAAAAAAAAAAAAACTAAACAAAAATAACAACAAATGATGTTTTGGAATTCTAGGGAGACAATCCCTTGGGTTTTATTCCCAGGCCTGGCGGAAGCTACGGTTTATGTGCATCCTTTGTGCTCCAGCGTTGATCCTACACCTCGTTGTGTTTTGAAAGCTTTGCATCGCCCTCAGCGTTTTTTCACAGCCTCTAAGGCCCTAAAGCCCTCCATTATTGGCGACCTGTTGCACGTTTGCTGTGCTGGCTTTTGCATTGACCCAGGGATGTTTGGACAAAGTACAACCAGGAGAAATTTCCACCAGTGGCATATGCTAATGTGGGTGGATTATCTAGTAAGATTTGTAAACTTATAGGTAAAGATTGTTGTTGTCCAATTGGATTGCTGACAACAGAGAGCTCTGCTTTTTGCTGACATTATCTAATCAAATATATTTACATATTCACCTTTGAATATTCATTGGTTTGTTTAGTCCTTGTGCACTAAAACACAGTGTGACAAAAGAAGTGAGCGGTGCTGATTGGCCAAATTCAAATGAGCAATTCAACGCTCGCAGTTAATTGCTCCTGAAGAGTGTCTGAATGTTCAAACTTGAGGAGCGTTTATGAGAAAGTGTTTCCTTTTTCTTTTTTACACTGCGTGTACAACAATTTATCAATATCCAGCCACACTGATTGCTAACAGGTCTTAAAAAAATCAAGCACATGCATCTCTGTAGATGAACACTACAAGGCAGTGTCTGATGCACAAAAATGACAATTTTTAGTCTTATAATAATTTTTTTTTTCCAACTTGAAGTAAGTGTTGTGATGCATGTTGAATTTGGTGAAAATGTCAACCATTGTGATGATGAATTTGTCCAATATTTTTATAGGTTTGGTGTTGAGTTGAACATCAAGTACTTAGTGTTGCTGTTGTGTTTAATGCTTTAAAAAGGAAAAAAAAGAAAAAAACACCTTGCAACTCTCATATTCTGTTTCAGATCTGAAATGTTCTTGGCCTTATGATGGACCTCCACCTGGAATGCAGCGAGAAGCTTTTTGTTTGCTTGAAAAGTAACCCTGACCTATTTCGAATAGCCTGACTGCAGCTTGGGGTCTCTGAGGATCCAGGATGAATTTCTGCCATTTTCGAAAACGGCAAATCCAGCAGCTGGTGATGACTTGCTTGGTGTTATCAGTGGTCATGGTGTACTGGGAAAGTTCTGGCGGCTATTTATTGAGCCACGTAAAGGCATTCACCCTTCAGTACCTGTTCAATTTTGACTCCATCAACTTGACGGTAAGCCGTGAGGAAGCTCGGAAATTCAGCGACCACCGCTATTTGATAAACCATGAGCAGAAGTGTACCGGCAGGGACGTTCTGCTCCTGCTGTTTGTGAAAAGCTCCCCGGAGAACTTTGACAGGAGGCAAGCCATTCGGTCCACATGGGGCAATGAGGTCCACATTGAGAGGACTTTGGGAGTGACTGTGAAAGTGCTCTTTGCTCTTGGACTTCACGCTCAGCACTCGCAGAGAAAGAATCTGCAACAGGTGGTCCTCAAGGAAGACGATGGGTACCAGGATTTGATCCAACAGGAATTTCTTGACACCTTCCACAACCTGACCCTCAAGTTACTCTTGCAGCTGGGCTGGACACATGCGTACTGTCCCAACGCACGATTCCTCATGTCTGCAGATGATGACATGTTCGTTCACATGCCCAACCTGATCCACTATTTGCAAGAGGTCGACCAGGTTGGGGTGAAGGACTTCTGGGTCGGGAAGGTGCATCGAGGGTCTCCACCCATTCGAAGCAAGGACAGCAAGTACTATGTGTCTGAAGAGATGTATCCGTGGAGTTTGTACCCTGATTACACTCCTGGTGCTGGCTATGTTGTCTCCAGAGATGTAGCGGCCAGGGTCTATCAAGCGTCCCTCACCCTGAACGCCTCCATTTACATCGACGACGTCTTCATGGGCATTTGTGCCAGCACAATAGGGATCTCACCGCAAGAGCATGTCTTCTTCTCAGGAGAGGGCAAGGCCCCTTACCACCCCTGCATCTACAAGCAGATGATGACCTCGCACGGACATGTGAAGGACTTCCATGAACTCTGGAGGCATGCGACAGATCCTGAAGTGCAGAGCGTATCCTTGGGCCTTTTTGGCAGTCTCTACTGCACTATGGCTAAAGTCAGATTGCTGTGTCTTCCAAAGTATTTTAACACCTATTCATGCAAAGCAGCGTTCTTGTAAAACAAGGAGCTTCTTTAGGATTAAATCAGAGTGCTATTTTTTTATTTTTTTTGTTTGTTTTTTTTTTAAGTATTTGTCACTAGGCAAAAAAAAACAAAAAAAAAACTTCTCATTGAAATGTCCTTGCTGTTGTGGGTTTGCATTACTTTGTGCAAACTTTTTTTCTTTTTTCTCTCTCTGTGTGTGTGTGTGTGTGTGTGTGTGTGTGTGTGTGTGTGTGAGAGACTGCAGGGTTTTTTCTTGATCATGTCTTTGCCCCACAGTGAACCGAAAAGGGTTGGACTTTTGTCACAATTACAGATCTACAGGTTTTCCTTTTAAAGGAACCCTCTGTGGGTCACAGTCGGATCAAAACCTTCAGACTCGGTGACCCGTTGCACGTATTGGTGGCAGGGACTGGAAGTCCGTTTATGCCTATGTAACAGGAACTTTCGTACTCGCGGATGTCTGCATCCACTACCTCAGCGGTCTCCGTGCAATGTGAGAAGTTTGCTCAGTTAATACAAGACGGCCCTTCGCATTCGGTAGATCAGTACATCGTTAACAGAGCCTTTCTGGGACGCAGGCACTCAAAGCTGGCGAAGGATCAGATTGGTGTGATCGTGACTGGACATTTACTTTAGTTTTCTTCCGTCTGTTGCTTCATGGCGAGGTGGTTCTTACTTGGTACACGTTGGTGTGGCAGTGGTTTATAGAGGGAGGTGCTTTTGTGTGATTGAAAGTCAGGCCCATTTGACCACACGCAACGCCAGTGGTTTGAAACAAACATTTCACAACTGCTGACCCCACAGTATTTTTAGAGAAACGGATCAAATGTCTTGGCCGCAGGATCAGATCGTGTTCTTTGCAGGCCGCCGTGACTGCTGGAAGTGCCTCACATTCTGTGTTTGTGTTGGTCTTCAACGTGTGTGTTTAATATTGAGAATTTTTTTCTATTCTGTTAATAAAACCATCCTGGCAAAGCATCTTTTGCTGAGTTTCTACCTTAAATTTTCAGTTGAACTGCTTTTTTTGTTTTTTTTAAATAATTTTTTTTTCACCAATGCAAGTGCAATTAGTTTAGATCTGAACGCAAGATTTCAACTTCCGGAAAATATTTTTCTCCATGCTGTAAGAACAAAACTTTGTTTCTCCAGTTTAATCTTTTTTTTTTTACATTTTAAAAACATTCCTGCTGATCCATTGGGTGCCACACCATCACCTCACGGCAGGGAGGTCCTGTTTCATTCCCAGACGGGACAGTCTGGGTCCTTCCTGTGTGGAGCAGATGTGTTGCCCCCATGTCTGAGTGGGTTTTTCCTTTGGGAGACTTTACAAGATGCTAAATTTGTCTTTTTTTCTGTGCTGAGGTTTTTTTTCCAGCCTCTCCAGTCAGAGGTCTCCACAGTAGACCCTCTAGCTCCATTTCCTCTCCTATGCATCTACTTTCACTCTGATCACCAGCATGTCTATCACCAGTCATAAACCTCTTTATTCTCCACTTGCACTTCCATCCTCATCCTTCTACATACTGTTGTCAATTTCACTTAAACGCTTTCTGAACTGCTGGAATACAAGCAGACTTCAGCAGGAACTGACAGCTATATTTAACATCAACAGTTATAAATTAAGGAATCACAAACCATGTTGCCATCCAGATATTTCCTCATAGCTTATTTCCTCAAGCTCACAGCTGTATTAATTTATATTGCAACGCTGTACTTCTGAATGCTGATGCTCAAGACTGGCCAAAAACAAACCCTTCCAAAAGATCTGCAACCAGAGCTCGACTTTCAAAAATCAGCATCTGTAGCAGAAACCAGGCCAGCAGTAGACTTGAACTCAAAGCTTAAACACTCAAAATCTATAAGCAGAGTATCACCGTCCTCTTTATTGTCAAATGAGCCAAACACCACATGGAACATTTAGTTTCGGACCCACCTTAGAAGAGGACTTCACACAAAGTATATAATATACAATTAAATTAATACATTCAACATCCAAAAAAAAAAATAAAAAGGAAAAAAAAGAAGTGCCTTTCATTTTACTGACATTGGGAAGAGTGAAAAACCAAGTTAAACTGCACACATATGTTAGCATAACATAATTGGCAGACTTGATGCAGCACTTGTATCTTTTAGTCCACAAGTAAATGACTAAACGGTGAAGAACATCTAACACGTACATTTTAAACATACTAGGGAGAAAATACCTGATAAAGAATACATTTAACGAACCCATGTTCTGTAAACCCCGCTACCGGCAGAGCCTACAACCGTCCGCGCGGAAAAAAAGTCACGTATCGAATTCGCAAGTCTGATCCACAGCCAGCATTGAGGAGAACAGGTTTTTTTTTCTTTTTAATTCTTCCAATAAAATAAGCGCAAAATGCAAGTGATTATTCGACAGCTATCCCTGCATTAAAATCTCCAGAGTTTAAATCAGGTCAGCAACATTCATGGGCATCTCCTCAACGGTCGTGTTGTAAAATGTCTCGATATCTCGAAGGATCCTCTTGTCTTCCTCGGTAACAAAGTTGATGGCCACGCCTTTTCTGCCAAATCGACCTCCGCGGCCGATCCTGAAGAGGAAACCAGAGTTAGCGGGCGGTCTGAAGAAACGGGACGTCCCACCGCCGGCGTGACTCACCTGTGGATGTAGTTCTCTCGGTTTGTGGGAAGGTCGTAGTTAATGACGAGCGAAACCTGTTGCACGTCAATGCCACGGGCCTGAAGGAGAGTTAACGTCATGATCAAAAGTGTTGCACGTACACCAACGTCTAGCCAAAACTTTCATTTACCACGTTTCACCCATTACTGAATGTATTTGAGATCATCAGAAACACTCACCAACAAATCGGTGGTGATCAGTACTCGACTGGAGCCGGATCTAAACTCTCTCATGATAATGTCTCTCTCCTTCTGGTCCATGTCTCCGTGCTGCAAGAAAAGACTGATTTAATCCCCCAAGAGCTTGTAAAGATTCAGCAACTCGCACAAAGCCGGTCGGTCAGAGGTATGATCAGAAAACTTATAAAAAAAAGACTTCTCCATTACAAGTCAGTCCCGAAAGATGGTATGCCATCACTTCACACTTAACCCACCGGGACAAAAACTACAGAGCAACGTCAGACAAACCCGAGTTCTTACCAGAGCGGACACGGTGAAGTCTCTCGCATGCATCTTCTCAGTCAGCCAGTCCACCTTTCTTCTTGTGTTCAAGAAAATGACGGCCTGGGTGATTGTCAGAGTCTCGTACAGGTCACAGAGCGTGTCCAGTTTCCATTCCTGCCGAGGGAATCATCTGCTATTAGAGGTGCTTTCTTTTTTGAGGACTCAAACAAGGACCTCATGTTTTACTCTCAGCTGTAACGCAGAACCTTGAGACTCAGGACACTGGACATTAAGAAAGAGGTCCCTCCTAGGCTCATTGCCGATGCTGCGTCTTTGCTCTCCCTTCTTTAAAGTGTGCCATACTGGCATGACCGCCAGACCAAGCCCGAGAGCTTAAGCCTGCTGATTTTAGCATGGCGCTTTGGAAAAGAAGGGGCTTTTCTACCAACCAGTCCTACCAGTAAGCATCAGTACGTATTTAAAGAGGCCTAACGAAGCCCTCACCTCTCTTTCTACATTGATGTAGAATTGCTTGATACCCTCCAGGGTAAGCTCTTCTTTCTTCACCAGGATGCGGACAGGCTCCCGCATGAATTTGGTGGTCACGTCCAACACCTCTGCAGGCATGGTGGCTGAAAGCAGCACAACCTGTGGGGGACACAAGCTCCTTGGTTCATTTGTGACGCACAAAGCCGACAGTTAACACCCGTCCAGCACAAACACCGTTTTATGGGATGGTGGAACTGTAGCACTGAACCTTGAAACTAAGGCCACTGGACATTCAGAAAGAGGTCCGACCGAATTTCATTTCCGGCACAGGGCAATTCCTCTTCTTCCACGTTTTTACTCTGCTAGCATCATTACATAAACCAGTAGAAACCAGATTCTGTAATTTAAGCACAGTTCTTGTGTGTGGAAGATGATCGCTTCGACCAAAAAAAAAAAAAAGTCAACTCACCTGAATATTTGTGCTCAATTTCTGGAAAATTTCATAAATCTGATCTTTGAATCCACGGCTGAGCATTTCATCGGCTTCATCCAGGACAAACATCTTAATCCACTTGGGAGCTACAGAAAATGAAAAGAAAAAGCCTTCATGCATCTAGAGCACCGAATAGCTGGATTTTGAACACGAAACGAAAGTATGATCAGCAGAAAGTAAAAACAAAATCTCTCCATGACTAGTCAGTCCCGAAAGATGGTATACCATCATTTCACACTTGTTCCAACATGCCTCAGACCGATCAACAGCAGATTCAGACACTTACAGAGGAACCTCCTGTTCAGCATGTCGAACACGCGGCCTGGAGTTCCAACAACGATGTGCGGAGCTTCTGCTTGGAGTTTCTGCATTTCATTGCGAACATTGGTTCCCCCAATGCAGGCGTGGCACGAAGCACCCATGTAGTCACCCAGGGCCAAGATGACCTTTTGAATCTATGAAAACAAAAAAAATTAAGTGTCATTTAAAAGATGAGCTTAACACCCATCAAAACAGCTTAAACTGAATCAGGAAGGTGTTCCCTGCTAAATACCAAGAAAGGACAGGATATTTTGAAAACACAAAGTCCACATTTGATCAGTTACAAAAGGAAGAATAGTAAAATAGTACCTTGGCTTCAGCTAGTGCCCAAATATGCCGCCTGGGTCTGAGACACACTTAAGTTTATCATGACCTCGGGTACAGCATACCTGCTGAGCGAGCTCTCGGGTTGGTGCCAGGACCAGAGCCTGAGTCTCTTTCTGCTCAATCTCCAATTGTTGCAGGATAGAGATGGCAAACGTGGCCGTTTTGCCAGTACCTGACTGGGCCTGGGCAATGACATCATAACCTGCGTGAGACGGAAGAGGTCAAAACCGAGCAAACTCGCTCGTGGGCGCGAGACTCCGCTTTCCCCCCCCACCCCACTCACCTTTTATGCAGGGAATAATTGCTCTCTGCTGAATTGCCGAAGGCTTCTCAAAACCATAGGCGTAAATCCCTCGGAGAAGGGTCTCCTTCAGGTTCATGTCATCGAAGTTATCCGTGATCTCATTCCAGTTGCTCTGCAAGACAAACGAAAGTTCAAACATGGGATCATTCTGCTGCGTCCCAGCCACAGTTCTGCTCATTTGCCTAGCGGAAGAACCTGTTATGGGGAACTCAGGCAGAAGTTAACCTTCCAGCCCGGGACTCATTACATTTCACAGAGTGACTTCCGCGTCCTAATTACAGGGACAGTCCGCCCTGGAGACACTCAGGGTTAAGGGTCTTGCTCAGGGACCCAGTGGTGGTAGTGCTGGAGGTGGGATTCAAACCTGGGACCTCTTGAGCCACAGGTCCGTAGGGAAGTACCACCACCGCACACAAAACTAAGGCATGTCAGGGTGATTTACCTCGATGATACCATCAGGCTCCATCCCCTCTGGCCCTCCATGGTCTCGATCTCTGGAGCTGAAAGAGACGAAGAGTTGTTACTTCCAAGGAAAAGAGTAATTTCTTACATAATACCATTCCCCAAAGGCAAGAGAGGAAAAATAAACCCAGCTAGGGGGCTTCAAGCTTCGTGTGAGCCAGTCTGCGTTCCTGACATGCCACGTGGAGCGAGCAAGAAAAACGAGCCCCTCTCCCCACGAGTAACGACGCGCACTCGAGCAGGAACGGAGACTCGACCGGGGCTTGGATTACACTTGTAAAACCAAGTTCTTTACCACATTTCGAGGCCAACCAGGGGAGTAACAACAACCCGGCCACCGCTAGATTCATTCCAGAGATATTAAAGCCCGTTATCGAACATTCTGACTAAAAAAAACAAAGCGAAAGCTTCGTCTTCGCCTCACAGGCTTCAACGTTGGCCTAAAACAGGCTAACGCAGGCCGCGGCCTGCAGAAACGGGCGTGGACAACGATTTTAGGTATGTTTCCAGCACAAATCGTATTTTGGTGCATCTTGAACCAATACTCGCAAAGTGGACGTTAAAAAAGCCTGTTTTGAGCCCACTCCGTCGATGTTTTGCGTTAGCTACGCGGCTAACTGGTGTGGCGCATGCGACGATGCGGCGCTAGCAGGGAATTTAGTGCAAAACGACATTTCTATACATCTAAAACAAGCCTGGTTCACATTTAGAACCCCCAACGCTTCTAACCCATCATTTGCGTGCCGGATTTAAAGCGAAATACCTGTTATAATCAGCAGAACCGCTAGACATGATCCGTTCGCGACTTCGGCATTCACTCGGAAAGGAAGAGCGCGTGAACCTCAGGCGGTTTTATCTGACCGGAACACCTTCCCTCCTCCCCTTTCCTCCCGGATCGCAGCAGAACCGTGAAAAAACGCCCCCGGTGGGGGAAGTGGGTTCGCCCTCGCTCGAAAAAATACGTTGATCGATTATTGTCGGGTTGAATTTAACGTCGAGTTTGCAGAGTGCCTTTCCGAGCTAAGCGCCGGACTATATCGTAAGGCGGATGGATGTTGCCGCAATGGGGAGGCGTGCTGAGGTCGCTACGGGGTCTCCAGCGGTTGAGACCTGATGAGTCAGTGGATCTACTTTTTGGGAAAATTAGCATAATTTGGGAAGTTTTAGGAATATAATGGCAAACTAAAGCAACTGGCTAATTATTTCTAAAGCGGTTTAATCCAGTAGGTGGGCTTTAAGGAAACAACTAAGCGTGCTTGTGCTTTTATCTGCGTTAACCTCATGAGTGAAAGTGAAGTGAAAGTGACTATTCGTCATCACACAGTGAAACGCGTCCTCTGTATTTAGCCCACACACAGTGCGGCAGGGGCCAACCATATCCACCGCCCGGGGAGCAGTGATGGGGACGGTACCTTGCTCAAGGATACCTCAGGCCAAACTACTGGTTTGGGATTCAAACCCACCTTCTGATCCTGGGGCTTCGTCCCAAAACACTAGGCCATCCAGAGGATCCTAGTGCTGTAAATAAACTAATACGTTGTTTATCATGTTTACCTGAGCTGGAGGAATAGAATTGTTTTAATTAAAGGCTGAAATCTCCTCACTGGTATAAAAGAACAGGAAAGAAGGTTTAAACTGTATTCGTCTCGTTCTCTTGGTATTTTTTTAAAAAAGCACACTTTTTTTTAAACCTGAGCTTTTAATTTGTATTCCGTTGCCTGTTAATAAAAATTGAAAGCACACAGTTTCTATTTTTCATTTTTTTTAATTAAGCCCCAAAGTACAGTTTCCAAAAGTTTTGCCCAAAAGATTGAATGAAGGCTGTGTCTCAAACGGCTTCATGCTCCCTACAAAGTGTACTACTATAAGTTTTCGTGACAAGACGATGCCCCGACTGTCCAACAGAGGGTCGATTGGGACCCGGCCAAGTAGGCAGAGACCCTGACTGGATACGAAGTGTCCTTCTTTGGTGCAGAAGCCCGTTTCGTGATGAATTATGAAATCTTTTCCTACTTAGGGAGCGAAGGGACATTCGGGACGCGACCCTAGTACTGAGTGGGTTTGCGCTACTAAATCAGCGGGCTGCTGCTTCCGGTTCCACAAAATCCTGATTTCGACAGATGTTTAGGAGCGAGCCTGACCTTTTTTAACCTCCACTTTGTCCCAGAAACAAGCGTTTGAGGGTCGTTTCGTGTCCGGCCGGGGCGGAAAGCTCAGTGCGCAGTAGCGGAAGCCGATGAGGAGCCGAGAGGGAGAGCGGAAGAGGGAGTCTGGAGATCACAAACATGGTAAAACCAGGACGAAAAAACGGGTTTTTATTCCTTTCTTATCCGTGTGGATTGTGGAGAAGCGTAGTTAGTAGCCGTACCCTTCTCATCCGTTATCTCTGAATCGGGTTGAGAGTCTGAAAGTGCTTTTAATGGCACATAATTGATGGGAAGCGTCTCTCTGGGCACTTCAGCTCGGCTGCCTGCAGTTAGCCAACCGGCTAAAGCCGCTTAATGCCAAACAAATTCCTTATCCCGTTACTATTTTTCCGACGGTGGCGCTTATAAGAGCTGGATAAAGTCTAAAAGCGAAAGAGGGGGTTGCCATTGAGTTGACAAGCCTGTTTTAGAGCTAAATCGCACGGTGTCTTGGTTTTCAACTGAACCCTCGGCTTTTTCTCAAATCGCTCCAATTAGGCTCGGTAGTGCACTTGTTAGGGCGCAGGAGCAGTTCTTTTATGGCCTAGTGCCCTACACAGGGAGCAGGGAAGCGTTTGAGAAGCAGCCAATCCAGCAACAATCCAGTTTTCCCTGTAAACAGAGTTGGTTTGGTTGCACCAGTCCACCAACATTGATATTCATTGATGAGCAGCTAATAGTTGACACTTTTACATTTAAAACTGGACACTTTTACATGTGTTTATACACTTTAGGAATATATATGAATATGTATTAGGTATCTGTGTGAAAGTGATTATTCTTGCCATTGTGAAACACAGCACAGCACACAGTGAAATTACACCTTTGCATTTTACCCACACAAACTCACACGTGCAGCAAGGGACAGCTATTGAAAGCGCCCGGGGAGGGAGCAGTGATGGGGACGGTACCTCAGGGCAACCTCGTGGTCTGGGATTCGAACCCTTGACCTTCTGATGCTGGGGCCAACTCCCTAAGCACTAGACCACCGCTGCCCTGTGCTGGTGTCTGGGTGTGCAACATGGAAAAAATATAATACCAAAATACTTGAACCACATGGCATGATCTTTATTTCTTTATTTATTTATTTATTTATTTGATATTGAAAAAGTTTAAAAGGAGAAGAAAGAACCAGCAGTGCTGCAATATCTAAAGAAAATGTAAATCTCAAATGCACCAGATGATCAGGACAAATTCTGCTCTCTTTCTTAAGAAGTGGTTTGAGGATGTGTGCATCTAAAGCAGAGATCAGCCCAAAAGTAAGTCTTGAGTAAAAGTACTTTTCGTTCAGTACTCAAATAGAAGTAACTACCTAACTGTTCTGGAAATCCAACATCTGTATAAAAACAGGAGGATGTTTGTAGCCGTTTCTCCTCTTCTGGGATCTGTCGTCAACTGAGCCGAGTAAAAAAGAAATTGAAACCAAATATTAAAGACTGATTACAAAATGTGCTTTTCCACGCAAACATCACGCGAGAGTGAAAATCCTTCACACTTCAGACCTTTTCCCTTGTTAATGCACGCTCGTCACTTAACGTTGTTTGTGCTTTTCCTACAGAACAAGCTGAAATCCTCACAGAAGGATAAAGTTCGCCAGTTCATGATTTTCACGCAGTCCAATGAGAAAACAGCACTGAATTGTTTGTCTCAGAATGACTGGAAACTAGACGTTGCCACAGACAACTTCTTCCAGAACCCTGAACTCTACGTACAAAATCTAAAGGGACTGTTTGACAAGAAAAAGTTAGAACAGCTCTACAATCGGTACAGAGGTAAGGAGAAGCGTGGGAATGACCGTCGGTCTTGTGACCCACAGGCTTAGAAATCAGAAGATGGTGAGAGTTGGAAAAAACAAATTGAACTTTGTAGAACCGACAGTTTTACGTGCTCCCACATTGGAAACCACTATTTCTGTTACACCAGAAACACTCAGAGAAATCTTCAGCGAGTCATCGCTCTGGTAGATGATGAGTATAAGTGATTAGATTGTTTTATTTGATCATCCTCAGGTTTCAGCTTTAGTTGTGTCCATTTGTTGCCTTTATCAGGATCCACCCATCAAACAGGTTTGAGGATTCAATCTCGTCACCGTACTTGGGAATAAACAAACCTTTCAAGACTTTTTATCCCATATTTTACTCAAAATGTCTGTTCATTTTTATTTTTTTGGCTCTTTATTTTTAGCTTCAATGCTCAGGTTATACGAAGTGCAGTTTGGGCAAATTCAAGTTCATTAGTTAGGAAAACTCTTCCGTTGTCCACGTATGTGTTTTGGCAAAAGATTTACTTCCTGACGTAAACCCTCCCCATTTATCCGGGCTTGGGACCGGCACCAGTAAATACACTGGCTTGTGCATCCCTAGTGGCTGGGTTCATCGCTAACGAAACTAAAATGTTTTATATTTAAAAAATTTGTCACTTTTTCTTCGCCAGTGAAACGTGTTGCGGTTTGTGGTGTCAATCTGGCGATTTGGGAAAAGGGCAAACGGTTGCAACCGATGGTTTGCTAAGTGTTCAGGCTGAGCTGATTCTGACAAAAATGATTCTGTGAAAGTGAAACCACCTCACCTCCCCATTTAAAGCAGTTTTTTTTAAAGTGATCCAAACTCGTTAACGTAAACCAAAACTGACTTTAAACATAATCACGCAGTGAGGTTGCCTTTAAGTTCCCAAGTTGATGCCAATCCTAACAGAAGGATCTGTTAAAGCAGCCATATTGGATTGGTACCAAGGTTTCTTTTCCAGATGTCATGATAGTATATTGGACATTGTAATGTGGTCCTTCAATGCTGTTCCTTCTTTAAACAGACCCTCACGATGACAACAAGATCGGTATCGATGGCATCCAGCAGTTCTGCGACGACCTGGGTCTTGATCCGGCCAGTATAAGTGTACTACTGATCGCCTGGAAGTTTCGCGCCGCCACACAGTGCGAGTTTTCAAAGCAAGAGTTCATGGATGGCATGACTGAACAAGGGTAATTTACCTTCGTTGTTCCAAAAACACTCCCAGTAAAGGATAAGAATTAAAGTGGCGGTGAATTTCCCAACCGTTGAGCTATTTTTTTTTTTTTTTTCTTCTTACATGAATTGCTTTGCCTCTTCTTCCTCAAGATGTGACAGCATAGAGAAGCTTAAAGCACAATTGCCCAAAATGGAGCAGGAGTTAAAAGACCAAGGGAAGTTTAAAGACTTCTATCAGTTTACCTTCAACTTTGCAAAGAATCCTGGACAGAAAGGCCTGGGTACGTACTGGTGTTTATAGATGAGGGGCGATCAGTGAACGTTACGTTGTATCAGTTTGTTTTTCTTCTTCTAGATTTAGAAATGGCCATCGCTTACTGGAATTTAGTTCTGGCAGGACGCTTTAAATTCCTAGACCTGTGGAACAAATTTTTAGTGGTAAGTTTCTCTTCATTTTTCAATCGTATCGGTTTTGCTAGAGAGCATTTATATGGTCTAATAAAGGAAGACCTGTGAATTATTGCAGCTGAGGTTTTTATACTGTAATCTCATACTTTACTCTTTCTAGTTTAACAATATTTTATTCAGCGACATTACTGAATGCACTCAAACACCTCTATAACTCAAGAAAACAGCAAAAAACCAAAGGTTTCTGTTTTTAATTTCCCTCCTTTTTCTTCGTTTTCATTGGATCTCATCCTGAAAATGATGACTCTTGTTGTTCTTATGTGAAAGGTTGGGTATGAAAACCAGTATCAATGTCTTTTCCCACCATGATCCTCGTTTGGGTTTCCATGATGTAGCTTAAACAGGAGAGTTACTGGGTTAAGGTTTTGTTTAGATTTGCAAATGTCGTAAACACTAATGTAATTGTCTCTGATAGGAACACCATAAGAGGTCCATCCCCAAAGACACCTGGAACCTCTTGTTAGACTTTAGCACAATGATAACCGACGACATGTCTAACTACGATGAAGAAGGTCTGTTTTCATATTTTCACTCCACTTTAATCACTGTGCTTCGTGCTTGGTTTTAGGGCTAGTGTGGCACTTTTTTGGACTACTGAACATCAGAGTTGACCAAAAAAAGGCTTGGATTTAACAGAACAGCGAGCCACAAATATCTTTTCGTTGGAATTTCATTATAAATGAAGAAGAACAGAGCTAAAAATCTGGAGAAAAAAATACACTTTCATTTTTAAATTAGTCTGTATGAGTCAGGCTGTAACTGTAAAAGTCTTTACTCTTATTATGTACAATTTTATGATTAAAAAAAAGTCACCAGGTTCACCCCAACATCTGTACGTAGATAAAATAATAATCTGGTTTATGGGGCAGGCTTGGGGATGGGCATTTAGGACACTGTCAGCTACAAACGTGAACTAAACTCTTGCGGGCAGCGGTTTTAAAGAACACAAGGACTAGTGAGGACTGTTCTAGTAACTGTTTCTAGATCAGCAGTAAAGGTGCTTTGTGAAACTGGACCTGTGGTCTTGAATGGCAGCGTTTTGGCCGAAGGCAAACCGTGTCCTAAACCGCAGCGGCTGAGGTTTCACTGTGTCAGTAGAAGCTGTGAGATGTGTGGGCAGAAAAGATTTGGGTGACACATTTGTGTTTCCCAGCAGTAAAGCATCTGTTCTAAAGTAAAGAAACAAAATTTGGACTCGGACATTTAAGCCATTTAGCAGACGCTCTTATCCAGAGTGACTTCCAATTCCTGATTACAGGGCCAGTCCCACTGGAGCAGCTTGGGGTTTATGGTTTTGCTCAGAAACCCAATGATGGTAGTGCCAGAGGTGGGATGCGAGCCTGCAACCTCTTGGTCCACAGGCGAGTGTCCTACCACTAGACCACCACCACACATGTCTTGACTGGTCATCTATATCTAGGGCGAGTGGGGAAATTACCCAGATTTCATGATCTGATGGGGAAACAAGAGTTCGTAAGTGGGACCAATGTTCAGTTTATCCCTCTGACTCTATGCAATATTAGTATTTTTATTAATCTGTTTGGGAATTAGTTAAAAAATATATAATTTTAAGGTTCATTACTGAGTGATTTATCTGCAGTTTAGGTGTTTTTCAAGGGTCACAGCTGTTTGAGCTCTAGCACAGGCTTATGCTCCTCCTTATTCACTGCCAATTTCTAAGCAACGGCGTCTCATTCTCTTTTCGGTGGTGGAAGAAGGGCTTCCCTCTCTTCATTCAAGAAGCTCTTGAACACACATCTCCTCTTCTAACACTCCTAAAAATCTAACTCTCTCTCTGCTCACTTCTTCACCACTCATCCTGCTCAACCTTCAAATTGTGCTTCATACTTATGAATAGTTTTCATTGGGATGATATTTCACTTTTAATGCTCTTGTTGAGCTCATAGCATAAATGGCTAAGTCGCTTTGCATAAAAGCGTTTGATGAACGAGTAAATGTAAACATGTGATCAGGTTGTGTCCGTGTCCTTGTCTTCTAGGGGCGTGGCCAGTCCTTATTGATGATTTCGTGGAGTTTGCTCGGCCGCACATCGGCACCAAGAGCACAGCCGTCTAGGCCTATAAGGTCCTGTCGAGACCTCTACTTTGGCTCCCAGAGCACTGAACTGAACTGAAATCTACTTTGCCTTTCCAAACCCTCAGGATTGAGACGTCTGTACAAAAAAAAAGACATTTCCGAGACGCGTCTCCTCTTCGGTCATCTGGCGGCGGTTTTGGCTTTTTAAATCGTACATTTTTGAGTCAACAGAAGCTGGTTCAAGCTCTGGGACCTCGTCGTGTCCCCCCTCCTGACGCGCTCCCCCCGTTCAGTCGGGGCGAAAGCTGAAAACTCAAGAGACACTCAGACATGCCACCTTAATCCACACCCAGGGCTTGATCAGGAATGTCCTAATTCATCAAATATTAAATCTTAATTTTAATTCTCCATGTGCATTCCTGCTTTGAATGTTCATTTGTCTTTGGTTTTTATGAAACATCTGAGACACAGAGCTTTTGATTGTATTGTTTTTTTTTTGTTTTTTTTTTAGGGGACGAGAAAAAGTGCAGAAACACCAGAATTTGTTAGTTTTATTGTGACTTATTGTATATTTTCTGTTGCTGTTGAGAATATGGCTGACTTCACACTGCTTGTTTGGTTTTGATTAAACTTGATCGTTATAATGACAGGAGCGTATATTCCATCCGTCGTTTTGTTTTTTTTCTCTTCTGTTTTGACTCTATTTAAGATCACCTTTAAGAATTATAGCGTGGTTTATTGTAGGACATGTTTCTGCCTTTACTCATGCAAAACGATGTGTTTTCACCAAGTCACAACCACAGTGGTGGTGACGGGAGCCAGGCGTCTGAAGTGTTTAATGGCCTTAAGTCTCAAAGTTTATAAGCATTTGACTTGAATGATAGTTTTACGGTAAGCTCTTGGTGTTAAACGTATTTTTAAAAATCTGTTCGTACCAAATCGGTGAATACAGGTTGTGATGCGTCACAGTTAAACCATCAACACTGCTTCTGAAACTAGGTTGTGTAGTTTCACGCATTTGGATAGTAAATGTGAACACAGTGAACCGCAACCAGATGAATCCTCTGCAGGTGGCAGCCGTGGAGCAGTGATGGGGACGGTAACGTGCTCAAGGGTACCTCGGCGCAACCTATAGGTCTGGGATTTGAACCCATGACCTTTGAACCTGAGGCCTAGTCCCTAGCCACCAAAAGAGGGTCTGGTGTCTGTTTTCCAGCACAGTAAAGAACTCTGAACAGTGTGTTTTCTTTACAGTGTCCCCTCCAAAGCACTCTGGGTGACATACGTGTTCCAAAAAAAAGGAGAAAATGATTGATTAAATTTTGGAAATATGGTGAAGTTGCCCTTTAGCCGCATGACGCGTTGTATTTGGCGCCCTCTGTCGGCGGGAAGTGCGCATGCGCAGTTGGCGCTGTTGCCAGGCAACGGATACAACAACACCAGCCTGAGGAGCGGAGTTGACAGCTTGATAAGTTGTAAAAAAGCACGTTTTTCTTTAGATTTGTTCCAGTTTGTTGGACTAAAAGCGAGAGACATGGCCGCCGCAGTTTTGTCTGAGGTGGAGTGGGACGCAGGCTTCGCCATTCCTGTGGCAAACTCGGAAAATAAAGCCCTGCAGGAGGAGGTGAGCGTCAAACCGGTGGCTTTAGCCGTTAGCTTCAGAGAAACCTCCTGTTTTTACACGTTTTCATCAAGTTTGCAGCACTAAGTTCCCAATTGTGCTCTGCAGTGAAACCCCCTGAGATATTTTCGCTGGTTTGTCCATGTTTGAATTTTACTTTACAGAAGAGAAAGGAGTTTACATCAAGCAATGGCTTTAACACTTAAAGGGCCCATATGGCACCTTTTCTTACAGTTTCTTATTTGTGACGTTTATTATATTTGCATAAATAATAAATCTGAGTATTGTATAATTGCATAAAATATAATTGTATACACAAATGTTATGTATATATTGCAAATAAAGTATTTGTTTATTTAATATAAATATTTTGATTATATTATACAATTAAATAATATTTACTACATATATATAGTTGAATAATATATTTAACTTTTACCCAGACAAACTGTGTACACATTTTACACTTCTGACAAAACTACCCCAAAAAAAACAATAAATCAAACTAAGATGGAATGCACACACCAAATAAATAAATAAATTTAAAAAATTAATTAAAAAAATAATTTTATGATGTTAAACATAGGGTAAACACAATATTTAACACATTTTTCTCTTTGGTAATACATCATTTGGTAAAACATAATTCCAACCAAACCAAAATAGGATCAAATAAATAAGGATAAAAAAAAAGGATTTCATTTTTATATTTTTATACAATTTTTTTGTGTGTGAAATAATTGCATAAATGCCATTTTTAACACATTTTTCCTTTTTGGTGACGTAACATAACTACAAACAACCTGCCAACCGAGCCAAAATGGGACGCGCACACGCAAAAGGACAGTAGTTCAATTTGAAAGAGCCAATAATAAAAGTTAATTTGTTCAGATCATCTTGCCAGATGTTGAACTGTTGTTCAGATCCTGTAAGACAGTGTTTGATTTCTCAACTTTAATAGCTTTGAGAGGACATCAGTAAACAACAGTGAGATAAGAGCTGGATTACTGGATTTTACTCTCCTTCTAGTCAGAAGTCGTGCAAAAGCAAGGGCGTCCTGCCTCTGTCGTGGCACTTTGGGACCAGCCCGAATCATGTGTTGAGTCTAGGATTGACTCTAGCCACTGCTTTGTCCTCTTTTTCACATCTTTAAATGCGAAGGTCCTTAAAGATGAAAGGAATCTGTTTAAAAATGTGAACACAGTGATGCCATTACGTGCCCCGCTTCTCCTCAGCTCATCCTGAGTGAGGAAAAAAAATTAAAAACAAGAACGGAAGTGTCACAGCTACTTTGTTTCCCCCCACTCCTCAGCTTCGGAGAAAACAGACGGAGAAGACAAACCTGGAGAACAGACTGAGCGAGTACAAGGACAGAATAAACGCCATGGCTGAACATCTGAAGAACATCCAGCAGGAGCTCTCTCACACTCAGGTGCCCCATAGCTGTCAAAGCATTTCTCGTTCCAGCTCAATTTGCTGGTTTAGAGCAATTCAGGGTGGGTTTGATGTGAAAGGGCTCAAACTTTATTTATTTACAGTGGTATTTACAGCCATTTTTTCTCCGTTGCACCCATACATGGAAAGAGCCTGCACACTTCTCACAAAGCTATATGAAGCACTGAAGATGGTTAAACTGGCAGATATGCTTAAAATAAGACCTCATTGGTCTGTTTTGCCTCAGCATGTCCTGCACATCCTCCACCACTGATGGAAAAAAATATTACAGGTTAAGAACCTTTCAAAACAATCATAAAACAATGTGGGTTCATAATTGTTACATGGTTAACCTTCTTTGAGGGAGCTTTTAGAGGCAAACACCTGGTGAGCTGTTCCCCACACCCCTGACTGTCTGTGATTTAATGCTGCCTGATGTTTCCGCAGGCGCTGTGCAGGGCCAGAGAAAAAGAGACGGAGTCCGAGATGCATTTCAAAGCCCTGGCCGAGAGAGAGATCGGCCGCCTGAATCAGGAGATCTCCCAGCTGGAGAGCGAACTGGGATCACTGCGGGAGAAGAAGAACGCACAGGAGGTTAAAGGACACCCACTTAGCAAGCGCAGCACCAGTCGAAAGTCTAGACACACCAGACTGTGTTGGCTTGAATGTTCAATCTTAAACGTTTTAAATTTCCTTCCTTAATAAATACATTTGATCAGAACCTTTCAATAAAAATGGCTTATTATACTGATTGATTTGCATCATTAAAAATGTATATGTGGAAATGGAAAATTTGCAGAAACAGTGCCTTGCATCAAGTTAGGGCTAGCTCTCGCAAACCCTTTCTTTGTAAACGGCAGTTAAAATGTTTTTAATCCCCAGTATTTGTCCAGATTTCTACGGCTTATTGTCTCATTTTTGCAACTTGCATTTGTCGCCTCGCCTTCCCGCCTTTTAGAACGGCATCTTTAAAGCCACTCAGAAGCTGGAGGAGCTGAAAACCCAGTTGAACTGGGACCAGCAGACTCTGGAAGCCTGGCTTGAGGAATCTGCGCGCAAAGATGAGGACACCATGGCCATCATCAGATACGCTCAGCAGGACGAGAGCAGGATTCGAGTGAGTGCGTTCCGCATGGCGCTTTCGCCACCTTAGCATTTCTAGTCATACTGTTTAAATAAAGCAGGAGATCAGTATCAGTAAAATGCCGAACTCTAGACCAAACACTAGTTTTTGTTTTAAGGAAGTCTCTTCTCCCTTCAGTTGAAATCACGAAGTGATCACACAGAAGATATAAAGAGGAGTTTGGGACTTTGGACCAGCTGGCATGCTGTCATTGGCGTCTTTCGAAGTCTGCAGCTGTTGTAAAACTTGTGTTTCTCATACAGGAACTTACCTTGAACATCGAGAAACTGACTCAGGAGGCCACCCAGAAGAGAAAGGTCTTAGACAACGAGCTAACAGAGACGCTCACTGCACAGGTCAGTTAAACAGATGGCACCTCTATTGGTTTTCATCCTGTTGATTATTGATTTCTGACTGTAGCACCTGTTTAGATCATGTCGGCGAGGTGGACCAGGACAGCATTAAGATGTGGATTTGGTGGGGTTTTTTGAGAGTGGTTCACCACCAAGAACATCCAGCTCTGTGGTCAAAAACCAGACGTTGTCGAAGGGATAGAGCAGCAGTGGTCATTTGGCTGCACAGAAATGCTGATTCAAAATATTTTATTGATTATCAGAGTCTGAAAGACTTTTTATTGAGAAAAAACGCTCGTCTCGGTCACGTGACACGTCACATCAAAGCTCACGAGCTCACAAAAATGAGTAAAAAACTCATTTTTATGCACTTTGTTTTTAGCTGGTTCTGTGCCGGTCCGTGAAAATATCGTTTTACATGAAACGGGTCCAGGTTGGGGAAACTGTGTATCCTCAGACGGGTTACAGACGGTACACCAGAGGTTTCTGACAAAGTAACCAGCGAGTATAAAAGGGAAAGGCTTTACTTGGTCGGAGTAAACAGAAAAGACTGGAAAACCGTTCAGTTTTAAAGAACTTGGCCTTCTCTTTTTGTCTCCTTGAGCACAGATCGGTCTGGATAAGACTGCCGAGACCTTCAGGCAGGCCCACACGGAGAGGCAGGAGCTGATCCGTCAATGGGAGAATACCATCGAGCAGATGAGGAAGAGGGACCAGGAGATGCAGCAGTGCGCTTTGGTAACCAGCAGCTGTTTTCTGTTTATAATAATGTGATTTAGTGATAAACTTCTATGCTCAGCTTCTCAAACTCCCAGCGTTTTGACCAGCAGATGGTGCTTTTGTTCAGACGCGGTGGCCCTTCTCTGTGATGTTCTCTCAGAGCACCTTTTTTTTTGTTCTCCAGATGAGCGGCTTTAACAAATACATAATCAAATACATCTTATGTCAATATGAAGAAATGATTTCTCACTTAAATAAATGCAAAAAGTGAAGTGAAAAACCACATTTGCTTCCAGAGACATCAAAGCGGTTTATTTTGCTGATTAATTAGGCTGAGCTTGTGATTTTTCACACCGGGCAAGCAATTATATTTTCCTTTTTGTGTGCTAGATGCTGGCTGAGGTTAACCAGGCGATTAGGGAGCGGGAGATGCTGATAAAGGAGAAGGAGAACTTCTTGGCGAGCGAGGTGGAGAACAACAAAGAGTGCGAGAGGAAGATCGCCGCTGCTGAGCGCCAGGCCGTCAGGCTCAGGCAGCAGCTTCAGGAGCAGGAGAGCAACCGCATCCGCCTGCAGGACGAGGTGATGGTCATGTAGCGTCACTGAAGGGCTGACGGTTCACGTTTGTGTTTGTAAACGATCCATACGCACTCGTTCGTTCGTCATTCATAACGAGGCATGTGTTGGAATGCGTGCTGGCAGACGTGTGGAAAAACGAGAGCAATAGTGCTGTTCAGAAAAACGCTGATTCTGATTGGATCGTGATACTTGTGATCACGGAATCACATATTAGAGAAGTGGCAGAAATATTTTTTGCAAAGATTGTGTCTTTGTGATGTTTGAAAAAATGCATTTTGTCACATGTGCACAAGTTGATTTTCTGTAATGCAGCATAATTTGAGCGAAGCCCAAGGTTTCAGTCAGGACACAAACTCAGGCAGACAAGAAGGCTTTCAGCTTCGAGAGCTACGTGGCATATTCATCGTGCGAAAGCAAGCTCCACGGAAAGTAACATGGAGGCACTGAACTGGAGATTGTGTTGATGTTCCACAGCTGGAGAGTCTGAAGGGCACAGTGGATCGTGCTGCTACAGACGTGGAGGCTTTGAGGACTAATTTAACCAGCATGAAGAAGGAGATCAGCGACAAAACCGCAAAGTAATATAACTTATTATATATAAGTGATATAAGTATTTAAGTTCTTAACGTTTTTTACGTTTTTACATAAACCTTGTAGCTACAGCGTTAAATAAAGAAGCAAACTTCAGACGTTTGTTCGTGTTGACGGCAATCGTTGAGGGAACCACACACGTTCCTTTTCACTCATTAGCTCCATCCGTTTCTGTGGCCTGTAAACTCAGATTTAGTGTATGTTTGGTCTCGCAGGTTGAAGGAGGCCCGGCTCCAAAACGGCGCTCTGGAGGAGAAGCTCCAAGTGGCCACAGAGGCGGCGCTCAGCGTGGAGGAGAGAGCAGAACAGATGGAGAAGCTGCTCCGTGACCAGGAGCTACACATCAAAGTGAGCGCTACGCTTCACTCCATCACTTTATTCATCCGCAGGGGAGGGCACTGCGCACGGAGGCTTCTCGCCTGAGAGAATCTACTGAAGGCAAACCCTGCCGTGATGAGCACTGCCAGGGAAGAGCTTGGATGCACCTTCTCATACAGTCAAAGGAGGCGTGGCCTGGTTAAAGAGCACGTTTTGTTGTTTTTCTGAGAGTAAATTACCCTCAATAGAGATTGACTACTGAAAGTGAAAGTGACTACTTGTCACAGCACACAGCGAAATGTAATCTCTGCATTTAACCCGTACACCGGCAGCGTAGTAGTGGACAGCCATATCCATCCGGGGAGCAGTATCACATGTACAGTTACAGTACATGCCAATGCCTTTTAGAGTAGAGTAGAGTAGAGTGATCTTTTATTATCCCACGAATGGGAAATTTGGGCGTTACAGGGCTCTTAAAAAAAGACAGGCGTACAGAAAGAGAAGAAAAAATATATAAAGATATAGAGAGAGAACAGGAACAAGTACAGGAGAAAAAAAAGAGGAGCTATAAATAAATAATAAATTATATATCTATATATATATATACATATACATATCTACAATATACACGGTAATAAGTTATGAATGAATTATACATATAAATAACAAGTAGCAATACATATAAATATACAGAAATATGAATATAAATGTATTAATAAATAATAAATGTAATAATAATATAATATACACATAGTATTAATAATAATAATAATATATATATATATATATATATATATTATAATATATATAAATAATAATAACAAGTAGTGTAATGTTATGTTATGATGTTATGGGATGAGTTGTCAGGAGTCTTATTGCAGCAGGTAGGAAATGACCCATGGTAGCTCCTTCCTCACACCATGGTGTGTAAGAGTCTGCTGCTGAACGAGCTGCTCAGTGTCTGCAGTCTCGTGGCAGGGTGGGAGGTGTTGTCCATGATGGATGTTGTTTGATTACATCCTCTCCTCCCTTACCTGCTCGATGGACTTGAGCGACAGTTCAGGACAGAGCTGGCCCTCACCAGTTTGTTTAGTTTCCTCTGCCTCCTCGCGACTCTTCTCCACACCTGCGCAGACCTCACACATGCAAACAGCCGACGCCACCACAGTGCCACAGAATGTCCCCGAGGATGTTTGTTTACTCCCAAAGGACCTCAGCCGCCTTAGCAGGTGAAGACAACTTAGGCCCTTTTTGTACAGAGCATTAGTGTTTGTGGACCAGTCCAGTTTATTGTTGATGTGGACACCCAGGTATTTGTACTCCTCCACTGCTTTCAATGCATGAAACCCTGGATGTCCACCGGTGTGATGGGGGGGGGTGACTTCCGCGCAAAGCCAATCACCAACTCCTTCGGGTCTGCTGGCATTGATGATGGTTTTGATCGCATCTATCTGACGGTTACTGATGACCCCTCTACAGCCATTCCTCCGGCCACCACCAACAATAGCGTGTGTTTGCCGAGAATTTCTACAGGTATTATAGGTGTCCGTATATTGTTATACTCATTTTTATGACATTTCAAAATTTCCCAGTCGAAACGTAACATCTAACACTTCTTCCTTGTTAGGGACTGCCATTTAAGTTCTCTGCTTATATGGGTCCATCGCGCCCGGGCTACGCGAAGAGAGCTGTCTGCCTGGTTTTGATTAAGCACTCTTCTGTGTGTGTTTTCAGGAGATTGATGCCCAGTTGCAGAGCGCAGCGCAACTCCTTTTCAGGAAGAGTCAGGAGCTGCAGACCCTGAGAGCGAAGGAGAAGAGCATCACGGCTGAACTCTCCGGCAGCCGGGCAGCTCTCTCCAACCTGGACAGCCGTCTCAGCAAGCTGGACCAGAGCGCCCTCAAGCAACAGGAGATCATGTACAATCAGGTGAGGGAGAAGGGATCGTCCAAATACCCACCTCACAACGCTTAAAGCAACAGACACGCTCATGGTTTTAAGAACCCAAAGTGTCATAACGCTGTTGGTTATTTTGCTTTACATATATTTGTTCACCCAGAATTCAAAGGAATAGTAATTTGGGATCCGACGCTACTCGTTTCGCAACACTGAACCCATAGCTGTTCGTTTTCAAATCTCAATGACTGATTCTCACCCCATACATTTCATTTTTAATTCCAAATGCCCCTTACTTTTAACACCCAAATCTTCCAAACTGTGGGTGATAAATCGAATAAGCGATCCCCAGGTAAGGCCAGCATACTCTGATTCCAGGCGTTTTATTTGTGCTCTTTAATCTCTTCCTCAGGACTTGCAGATCCAGCTGCTGGAAAGGAAAATGGCCTGCCTATGGGTGAGGTGAACACGGAGGAGAAGCGAGCTCTGGGACTGCGAACCTCTGAGCTCACCAAAACCCTGGAGGAGAAGAAGAAGACTGCCACCATGCTCACCACGCAGCTCAAAAAACTCCAGGTGAGGCTAAGAAAGCAGTAGAGCGTATAAATATTAATGTGTGGGAGAACCTGCGAACCCTGCGTAGCATTACACAGCAAGTTTAAAAAACTGGAATCATTCTCATCAGGCACTTTATTGCACATGAATATGCTCCGGATGTCGACTCTTCTTTTATTAAACGCAATCTAAGATTTTTGTGCACATTTTTGTATATTTGATTTATCGAGAGAAGTAGAAATACGTTCTCTTTTCTTTTCTGTTTCTTTTTAGGACGATATCCGCTGTGTGAAGAAAGAGACAGAGAAAACTGGAGCAGAAAAGAGAGATCTGACGACCAAGATTGAGGAATTGCATCTTTTCAACGACACGTCAGACAAAGAGCTGAGGAAACTATGTCCAAGAAACAGGTGACAGCGGCTGTTTCACCGATAAATGTGTGGCAACATCAGATACACAGGAGAGAGAGGTCGTTGACACGGAAACCTTCAAAGTTTTGTTTCCGTTTGAAACAAATTGTAATCATTACGCTCAGCCTTATCATAAACTGTAAAGCTCACCCGAAGCTGTGATTGGTCAAATCTGCCAAAATAGCAGCTTTCATATTTGCATGCAGTTGTCTTGTATAGTAATTTCAGTGACTGGGATTAAAAGGCAGTATAGTGCAGTCTAAATAATATGGATCAACCTCTTGTTTCAAAAACAAGCAAGTGAAATGAACTGGCTTTCTGTAATATGTGACTAAACCACATCTATTCATGATACATGCAGTACAAAAATCTGCCCCCAGCTTCTCTGTAATAAACTCTGTAGACCAAGCTCTTTTTTCCACCTGTACATGTAATGGTGGATGTAAATAAACATCCTGGAGGCTGGAGGTGAAGCGGTCACGGGACCTGCTGTATGACAGGGCGGACGGCGTGCTCTCCTTGGAGAAGAGGCGGCTCCAGCTGCAGGCAGCCATGAAGGAGAGGCAGGAGGAGATCCGTGTGTACAGAGAAATTCTCAGCAAGCAGCTGAAAATCACCGATCAGGAGAGACAAGGACTCAGGTGAGGTGCTTCACAGCACTCCTGATTGGACAGAATTGTATTCAAGTGAAGCACAAAAGAGCCTTTTTGTGCAGAAACCGCATTTCTGTCGCAGACTTGGTCAAAATCAGGGTTCGGTGCTGGCACCTTGGTTTAAAGAACGAAGCTGATACTGCATTGCAAGTTCAGAAACGACATAGGTGCAAGAATAGCGTCCATTTAAAACAGTGGTGCCCAAACCTGGTACTGGACCCTACCTAGGAGAGTTCACATCCAAAACACCTGACTATAATATTCACACACCCCTCCTGAACCAGGATCAGGTGTTCTAGACGATGGTCTGTCTGTCTACACCTCTATAATATGATCCTAATCTCGTCACAGCGCCGAGGTACACGAGCGGCTGTCCAAAATTGACAAGATGAGGAAAAGATACGAGATCATGACCATCGCGATGGCCGCGCCAGAGGGAGAAGAAGACAAATCTCAGGCCTACTACATCATAAGGGTAGCTAAACTTCAATCTTTGTGACAAAAATCATGTGATGAGTACTAAAGGTTGCTTGGGTCAAGAGTCCTGTGGTAGGCTGCGTGGCAGTGGTAGATCCTGTTACTGCCGCCATGAGACAGAAAGGGCGGGGCTTGATAAGGGTTTTGTTCTTTTGCGCTTCCAGCATAACAATAGCCAGGAACTTTCTGAAGTTTTGACTGTTCACCAAGCAGAAAAAAATCTCACTCATCTTTTCAGCTGATCAAATCGGGCTAAAGTTACGTTGTTCATGAACAGCTCCAAAAGCTGGAGGTTCTAATGAAGAATTAAGTGTAGGTCCTGAGAGGTAATTGCATGCAGTAAAAGATGAAAAATTCATTCACGCTGTCTTCTTTAAGGCTGCGCAGGAGAAAGAGGAGCTCCAGCGCGAGGGCGACCTGCTGGACGCCAAGATCCGCAAGACAGAGAAAGAAATCAAAGCCTTGGAAAACACTCTCCACGTGGTCAACAACCGAAACAGCACCTTCCGCAAATCCTTCAACAAGGTCACCGAGTCTAGTATGTCCCAGCTTTTCTCTTTTTACACCCGTCAGCCGGTGATATTTGAGCCTAACCATTCAAAGAGCGGATCACCGGAAAGATCCGGTGCAGTCCTGCGGTTACGGGCTGATTTTCCCCAACCAGCTCTTAACTTCCCTCTCCGGGGGGATTCCAAAACTAGGCTCAACATATGTCTGGAAAGACTGGCTGTGGGCGAGTGTGAAATTATTTATAAGCCCTAGGGGAACAGAGGAATAAATAATAATCAGTATAAATAATGAATAATAACAAAACACTGCTTTATGGAAAGGTTCTCATTCACTTTAGAGTCGCATCCAGGAAATAATCACACACAACGCGGATAAACGTATAATAGCGGGCAGCGGTGCAACGGTGGCCCAGTGCTTAGGGAGTTGAGCAAGGTACCGTCCCCGTCACTGCTCTCCAGGCGCTTTCAATAGCTGCCCAATAGCTGCACGGTGTTTGTGTTTGTGTGCATGGGTTTAAATGCAGGTCCAATTTCGTTGTGGTTCATGGTGCGGTTCTGTGCTGTGACCTAGCAATGAGGAGGGTTGTCACTTTCACTTTCATAGACGGACGGATCGACAAGCTGACTTCCTCTGACTCGAACGGAGAACCATCAACTCCTCGTACAATGTAGTTTACGACTAAAGACTTTAGTCCAGTCAGGTTTACACGCTGTGTAAACACCATTAGACACTTCTTACCTGCTGGTTCACTTGGGGAGGCTCTGGTCCTTGATAAAGTGATCATTTTCTGGCCACAGGACACAGCTGGACTATGGACCGTTCTCATTCCACGAAATCATCACCGCCAAGAGAATGTGAACGATCCCCCGGCCCCATAACACCTGCTCACTGGTGCTCTGATGGAAGTCCTGACCGTTCGAATGACTCACTATAGTCTGTAAACTAGAAAGAGCCTCTAGTGAAGTAGCATCTGGAGCACTTAGAATCAGTATATGAACCTCCAGCTCACGTGTGGCTTTAGACTCTTAACTCTCAACTGATTACAGCCGTGTCTTGTTTTGAAGGTCCTGAGCATCAGGAGAAAATGAAGCTAGATGAGCAGAAAAGAGCCGCTGAAGAGAAGTACAAGCACAAGAGGCGTCAGGTCAGAGAGCTGCAGGAGGACATTCAGGTTAGTAGCAGTTTCTGCACACGGTGAAGACGTTATCTCCTACAGCAAGAGTCACTGGGTTCTCCGGTGTCTTAACTGTAAACTTTTACACTTTACAATTTTTACAGATCGTGTGACACATTTCAAATCTCACCTAAAAACCTTTGCATTCAAAGTATGGAAAGGTGGAGCAGCATTAGCATTAGAAGTGCCACACAATCCCAGACCAGTAGGTTGCCCTGAGGTACCCTTGAGCACGGTACCGTCCCCATCTCCGCTCCCCGGGCGCTTTCAACAGCTGCCCCCCTGCTGCACGGAGGCTGCATTTCGTGCTGCGCTGTTTCACAACTACAGGATGTCTGTTGCTGTTCCAGTACTTTCTGAAGGGACTGTATGTTGCTTAGAAAAAAAGAACCCCCACCCAAAACCTTCTTCACTGGGCCCAGATTATCTCTCAGATAATCTCAGTCTCTTTTTTTGTTTGTTTTTTTTTTTTTTTTTTTACAGGGCATGAACAGCTCACTCAACAGCCTTCTCCAGGAAGAAGCTGCAGAGAACAAAAAAACAGACGACATTCAAGCACACATTCTTTCTATGAACAAAGAGCTCTGCTCTCAGGAGGAGAAACTGGACAGGGTGACTAAACAGGTCCGCTCGCTTGCATTGTTCCCACAGAGAATGGTTGAACTTTTCACAATTTGCTTTTATCCGTGGTGACTGATAACATGAGCTCCTTAGGTTCCATCCTGTAAAAGCAGCTGACACCCAGCCTACACTTTCAGCAGTCCTAGTTAAAATATAGATATTAGATATTAGATATCTATATTTTCCTTTCAGCCTTATATTTGTCCTTCACTGAAGCTCTTTTGACCTGCATGAAAAGACACTGCTAGTTGAATGAGACGTAAATCTTCCCACAGTGTTCCAAACTGACGAAGGAAATTCGGTCCTCCAAGAAGACCAAGGTGGAAACCTTTGAGGAACGGGACATTGAGCTGAAAGAGCTGAAAGACTTGAATAAGACTGTCAATAAGATGCTTTTGGAGGCCATGGAGGAGCACCCTGATCTCAGGTCATGCATAGATGCAATTTCATGGTGTGAGGTGATGGGGTAGCGCTCATCTGCTGGACCGCTTCAATATCTGCACATTACATGTTGCCTGATCCTCAGCACACGCCAGACTTTGTTCAAGCACCAGTCAAGTGTGCCACACCGGTTCCTGGGGTTCCTGGGTTCCTGGGCCTCTTTCTCTTTCTGCTCTCCGCTCTGCTGACGTGTGTCTCTTCCACTGCAGGCCAAGTCTGTCCCCCAGTCTCCTGTGTAGCTCTACCTCGTCCAGTCGACAGAGTTCTAAGATTAGTTCAGCTCGCAGCTCCATCTCTCTGAGGTAAGACTTCACAGACTGTCTGTCTGTCTGTCTGTCTCTGTCTATCTGTCTCTGTCTTGATCTATCTATCTGTATCTGCCCTATCTGTCTTTCATCTGTTCATCTGTATCTGTCTGTCTCTATCTCTTTCTATCTATCTATCTATCTATCTATCTGTCTATCTGTATCTGTCTCTGTCTGTCTTTCTGTCTATCTATTTATCTATCTGTCTATCTGTGTCTGTCTCTATCTGTCTTTCTGTCTATCTGTATCTGTCTCGATCTATCATTTATCTGTTTATCTATCTATCTATCTGTCCATCTATCTGTCTGTCTGTCTATCCATCCATCCATCCATTTGTCTCTGTATCTGTGTGTCTGTATATCTATCTATCCATCAGTTTATTTATCTGTCTGTCTATCTATTTATCTATCTATCTTTTTTTTCCACCAACTGATTCCATATTTTCGTTCACGTGTAAGTAGGTTTTAAACCTCTGATCTCAAGACACATTTTCAAAACCCAGTTTCACTCAATTATTTTCATCATTTTAGTATCATTCGCTTTAGACAGAATACCCAAAATAAATATGAAAATGTTCTTTTTTTTTTTAGGAGAAAAAAATGTATGATTTGAGCGAATATACTTTAATGGTGAATTTATTTGAAAATGTTTTTCTGGTTGTCTTATTTAGGCCAAAGAAGAGCGAAAATGAACAGAATTAAATTTCCGTGTTTATTTTTATCTTCGGTGGCTCTTTGTTTTGGCTACACAGGCTCGGAGCAGCTCAGGGACGCGTTTTATTGCGGGTTGTTTCTGTAGAGGTGTGTTTGTGCCCAATTTTCTTCTTCTTTTCTCTTCTAGATCCTCGGGTTCCTCAGCCAGCAGTAGCCCCAGAGGCTCAGCTGTTCAGTCTCCCACCATGAAGAAAGTGGAGCTGGGGCTGGGACTTTCCGTCTCGTCCCCTCTGGTGTCCAGCAGATCTCCTCGAGCGTCAGACGACAGCAGCATCGGCGGCAGCAGCAGGAGCGGTCGACTCAAGAGTCCATAACTTCAGCGTTTCCTCCGAGAACTCAAGCGTCCGTTTCATGCCGTGTGAAGGGCTTAAGCGGTTTAATATCATGCGATTTATTTGGGCGGCAAGTGTGTTCTTTGCTCGCAAAATAAATTTCATTACGTTAAATAAAAAATAAAAGTTGGTCCAATTAAAATATTGTGCCTTTTCTGCTCAGATAAGCGGCTTTAAATATTTGTAACATTTGTGCCTGGCGTTCAGCTGCCTGCTCTGATTAAACACAAATGTTAAAATAAATTAGTGGTTAGGAGTTGTTGCATCGGAAGATTGTGGGTTCACCCCACCCCAGTGGCTGCCCTGAGGTACCCTTGAGCAAGGTACCGTCCCCATCACTGCCCTGGGCTTTCTCAATAGCTGCCCACTGCTGCACATATGTGTATGGGTGAAATGCAGAGGGTGAATTTCCCATTCGTGGGATTATAAATAAATAAATAAAATAAAAATAAATAAAAAAAATACATTCAGACTTAACTGAAATCATTGATACAGTGGAATCCATACGTTACGGGTCAAAAGTTTGGACACGAAGAAAGGAAGAGCTTTTTTCTGTCTACCTTTAGCAACAACAGTAAAGGCTTCACAACTGTAGTTAACGTTACACTCTCAACTTTACTACAGTGCGTATCTCCGCGGATGACTGACGTCTTAAGAGCTTTAACAAAAAGCTGCAGCGTTTCTCTCGGTGAAGGTACGGGGCAGATCTCTGAGGGCGGGCCCGCTCAGTCTCGGGAGGAGCGCCGCGCCATTAATCCACAGTCCGAACTGCTTAGTGGAAGCGCCGGTTCCTGACCGAAAGAGCGTATAAGGAAAGTCCCACGCAGCAGATCCTTCAGATCCTCCAGCAGAAGAAATGCTCCTCTTAATGCTGACGGTGGGATTCATCGCTTTCACTGATGGGCAGAGTGTCGGTAAGTCTGAGTTTAATACAGACTTGTTGGCTCAGTGAGGAGATAAGAGTAAAACTGCTGTTTACACACCAAATTAATCTGGATCTTATAACCGCTTTCTTATTTGAATTTATTCTATTTGATTGAATCCTGTTTATCTATCTGTCTGCCTGTATCCATCCATCCATCATCCATCCATCCATCCAGCCTGCCTTCTGTCTAGTTCTAATGAAAGTGAATAATATTCATGTAAAAAGGCTTAAACATATATAACCAATTCAGAAAGGGCCAACTGAGATGTTTAAAAAAGGCCTGTAACCTGCAGGAGGGTCAGGTTGGAGCCAGTGATCTTGTAGCAAACTTTTCTGAAGTTCAGAGTTGTTTTGTTTTGTTTTGCCGATGGATAAAACAACAAAACATCAAAACGTCTCCATGGTGCCAGAACAAAAGTGGTGATAGGAGAGTGTACAGTTTACTGAGTGTAAAGACAGACAGCACTCATTTACACTGAAAAGAGAGTAAAAAACAGGACCAGTGTACATGCTGTTTTTGTGTAGGGGGTAGGGGGGATTGTTTAGGGGGGTTGTTTAGGGTAGGGAGGATTGTTTAGTGGAGGGATTGTAGGGTGTAGTTGTGTGTAGGGGGTAGGGGAGGGATTGTATAGTAGGGGGGATTGTTTAGGGGTGGGAGGGATCAGTAGGGGGTGTAGGGGTTGTGTGGGGGTAGGAGGATTGTTTAGGGGTAGTATTGTTTAGGTGAGGGATTAGTGTAGGGGTGTAGGGGTTAGTAGGGTAGGAGGATTGTTTAGGGTAGGGGATTGTTTAGGGTAGGGGATTGTAGTGGCATTTAGAGTAGGAGGATTGTAGATTTTTTAGGGTAAGAGGGACGTTTAGGTTTTTTTGTATGTAGGGGATTGTGTAGTGTGATTGTTTAGGGATAGGAAGGACTGTTTAGGTAGGGGATTGTAGGTAGGGGTTTGTTTAGGGGGGACTGTGTAGGTGAGGGGTTGTTTAGTGGTAGGGGAATTGTAGGGTAGGAGGGATCAGTGTGGGGGCAAGGGGGGATTGTTTAGTGGGTGGGAAGGATTGTGTAGGAGTAGTGGGGGTAGCGGGAGCTGCAGATAGCGGTGGCTCCTGGGACTCCACAGAGCAACAGGTGGACCACACTGATTTTCCCTTTCTGCCCCAAACTGAGCGTTGACCAGAAGAGAAGCTCTAAAAGATCACATCGTTTCAGCAGGTTGTATAACAATCTGTGAGGAATGAATAATGTCTGGATGTGCTGGAATTGATCTCATCATGTTCCCAACAGGCTACACAGGAAATGTCCCATCAGTACCTTCAACCACAGTGTCATCAGGTGAGCTTCTCACAGAGCTCCTCTGCCTTCCCACCTACACCAATCATTCTGCAGAACTCAGCAGTTCTATGCCTTTTTATTATGATTATTAATACTGAGATTCTATATGAAGTCACTGATTATTAGCACGGTCTGTACATTTAGAGAAAAATGTTTGGAAAAACTTTTTTGTTCCTGTGCCGAGTTCCATCCTCTCTGAGCCTCTCTGAATGTTCTTTCTCCACTGAAATAGAAAGCAAAAACAGGAACAATGTACATTTACATTTATCAGACGCTCTTATCCAGAGCGACGTCCATGTCCTAATTACTGGAGACACTCAGGGTTAAGGGTCTTGCTCAGGGACCCAGTGGTGTAGTGCTGGGAGGTGTGGGATTTGAACTCAGTCTGCAGGTGACCATCACCACCCACATGTATACATGTACATGTTTTCAGTAATAGTGCAAAAGTACAAAGCAGAAATCATAGAAGAACAAGTTGTACATGCAGTACAAACAGAGGTTCTAGACTGGGGATGGGGGTTGTGTCCCCATGGTGGACTGCAGGGGATTGTTTTGGGGGATTGTTTAGGAGTGGGGATTATCTAGGGGGTGTTGTCTAGGGTTGGGGGGGATTTTTTTAGGGGTAGGAGGGATTGTGTAGTCGGTATTGTTTAGGGGGTAGGAGGGATTGTGTGGTCAGTATTGTTTAGGGGGTAGGAGGGATTGTGTAGTGGGTATTGTTTAGTAGGAGGGATTGTGGAGTGGTAGGAGGGATTGTTTAGGGCAGCAGTACTGTGTAGTGGGTATTGTTTAGGCGGTAGGAGGGATTGTGTGGTCAGTATTGTTTAGGGGTAGGAGGGATTGTGTAGTGGGTATTGTTTAGGGGTAGGAGGGATTGTTTAGGGGTAGGAGGGATTGTGTAGTGGGTATTGTTTAGGGGTAGGAGGGATTGTGTGGTCAGTATTGTTTAGGGGGTAGGAGGGATTGTGTAGTGGGTATTGTTTAGGGGTAGGAGGGATTGTGTGGTCAGTATTGTTTAGGGGTAGGAGGGATTGGGGTAGTGGGTATTGTTTAGGGTAGGGGAGGGACAGTGGTCAGTATTGTTTAGGGGGCAGGAGGATTGTGTAGTGGTATTGTTTAGGGGTAGGAGGATTGTAGTGGTCAGGATTGTTTAGGGGTAGGAGGGATTGTGTAGTGGGTATTGTTTAGGGGTAGGAGGGATTGTTTAGGGGTTAGCAGGGATTATGTAGTCGGTATTGTTTAGGGGTAGGAGGATTGTGTAGTCGGCATTGTTTAGGGGTAGGGAGGGATTGTGTGGTCAAACAGTTTAGGGGGTAGGAGGGACTATGTAGTCTAGTATTGTTTTAGGGTGAGGATTGTGTAGGGCATTGTTTAGGGGTAGGAGGGATTGTGTGGTCAGTATTGTTTAGGGGGTAGGAGGGATTGTGTAGTGGGTATTGTTTAGGGGTAGGAGGGATTGTGTGGTCAGCATTGTTTGTGGGTAGGAGGGATTAGCAGGGTACTGTTTTAGGGGCAGGAGGGATTGTGTACGTATTGTTTAGGGGTAGGAGGGATTGTGTAGTGGGTATTGGTTTTAGGGTAGGAGGGACTGTTTAGGGGTTGCAGGGATTGTGTAAAATGGTATTGTTTAGGGTAGGAGGATTGTAGTGGGCATTGTTTAGGGGTAGGAGGGATTGTGTAGTGGCATTGTTTAGTAGAGGGATTGTAGTGGGTATTGTTTAGGGCAGGAGGATTGTGTAGTGGGTACTGTTTAGGGCGCAGGGACTGTGTAGTTCTGCATTGTTTAGGTAGGAGTGGACAGGTAGTGGGCATTGTTTAGGGTAGGAGGGATTGTGTATGGTATTGTTTAGGGGTAGGAGGATTGTGTGGAGGGTAGGAGGATTGTTTAGGGGTAGGAGTGGACAGTAGTGGTACTACTAGTAGGAGGATTGTGCAGTGGCATTGTTTAGCAGGAGGGATTGTGTGGAGGGTAGGAGACTGTTTAGGCAGGAGGAATGTGCAGTGGCATTGTTTAGGGGTAGCAGGGATTGTGTAGCTTGCATTGCTTAGGCAGTGATCATGGTGGGTATTGTTTAGGGTAGGAGGGATTGTGTGTCGGTATTGTTTAGGGGTAGGAGGGATTGTGTAGTCGGTATTGTTTAGGGGTAGGAGGGATTGTGTGGAGGGTAGGAGGGATTGTTTAGGGGGTAGCAGGGACAGTAGTCGGTAATGCTTAGGGGCAGCAGGGACTGTGTAGCCTGCATTGTTTAGGTAGGAGTGACTGTGTAGCCCATAATGTTTAGGGGTAGGAGGATTGTGTACGGTATTGTTTAGGGGTAGGAGGGACGTGGAGGTAGGAGGACATTTAGGGGTAGCAGGGATCAGGGTAATGGCATTGTTTAGGCAGGAGGATTGTGTAGTGGGCATTGTTTCTAGGCAGGAGGATTGTGTGGAGGGTAGGAGGGATTGCTTAGGGGGTAGCAGGATTGCAGTGGGTATTGTTTAGGGGTAGGAGGGATTGTGTGGAGGGTAGGAGGGATTGTGTGGAGGGTAGGAGGGATTGTGTAGTCGGTATTGTTTAGGGGTAGGAGGGATTGTGTAGTTGGTATTGTTTAGGGGTAGGAGGGATTGTGTAGTGGGTATTGTTTAGGGTAGGAGGGATTGTGTAGTGGGTATTGTTTAGGGGTAGGAGGGATTGTGTAGTGGGTATTGTTTAGGGGGTAGGAGGGATTGTGTAGTGGCACATTAGTTTAGTGCAGGAGGGATTGTGTGGCTGCATTGTTTAGGGACAGAGGGATTGTGTAGTGGGTATTGTTTAGGGTAGGAGGGATTGTGGTCAGTATTGTTTAGGTAGGAGGATTGCAGTGGGTATTGTTTAGGTAGGAGTGGATTGTGTAGTGTATTGTTTAGGGGTAGGAGGGATTGTAGTGGGTATTGTTTAGGGTAGGAGGATTGTGTGGTCAGCATTGTTTAGGGGTAGGAGGGATTGTGTAGTGGGCATTGTTTAGGTAGGAGGATTGTGTAGCAGTATTGTTTAGGGGTAGGAGGACTGTGTGGTCACATTGTTTAGGGGTAGAGGATTGTGTAGTGGGTGTATTGTTTAGGCAGGAGGATTGTGTGGTCACATTGTTTAGGCAGGAGATTGTGTAGTGGCATTGCTCTTAGGGCAGGAGGGACTGGTGTAGTGGGCATTGTTTAGGCAGGAGGGATCAGTAGTGGCATTGTTTAGGGCAGGAGGGACTGTGCAGTGGGCATTGTTTAGGGCAGGAGGGATCAGTAGTGGGCATTGTTTAGGCAGGAGGATTGTGTGGAGGCAGGAGGATTGTGTAGTGGGTATTGCTTAGGGGCAGGAGGGATTGTGTAGTGGCATTGTTTAGGGCAGGAGGGATTGTGTAGGTATTGTTTAGGGGTAGGAGGACTGTGTGGAGGGTAGGAGGATTGGTGTAGTGGTATTGTTTAGGTAGGAGGGATTGTGTGGTCAGCATTGTTTAGGGCAGGAGGGATTGTGTAGTGGGTATTGTTTAGGGGCAGGAGGATCAGGCAGTGGGCATTGCTTAGGGGCAGGAGGGATTGTGCAGGGTACTGTTTAGGGGTAGAGGGATTGTGTGGAGGGCATTGTTTAGGGGCAGGAGGACTGTTTAGGGGTAGGAGGGATTGTGTAGTGGGCATTGTTTAGGGCAGGAGGACTGTGTGGAGGCAGGAGGGACTGTGCAGTGGCATTTCATTTAGGTAGGAGGGACTATTTAGGGTGGGGAGGATTATGTAGTGGGGATTGTTTGTCGGTAGGGGGTTGTTTATGGGGTAGGGGCTGTGTTGTAGGGGTATCACAGTACCCACAGAGGGTTGCCAGACTGGGGTTTTGTCCAGGACCTGCGGTGGCTCCTGGGACTCCACAGAGCAACAGGTGGACCACACTGATTTTCCCTTTCTGCCCCAAACTGAGCGTTGACCAGAAGAGAAGCTCTAAAAGATCACATCGTTTCAGCAGGTTGCATAACAATCTGTGAGGAATGAATAATGTCTGGATGTGCTGGAATTGATCTCATCATGTTCCCAACAGGCTACACAGGAAATGTCCCATCAGTACCTTCAACCACAGTGTCATCAGGTGAGCTTCTCACAGAGCTCCTCTGCCTTCCCACCTACACCACCGTCCTGCAGAACTCAAGCAGCAGTTTCCATGCCTTTTTATTATGATTATATCAGATACTGAGATTCTTATGTATGAAGTCACTTTATTAGCACGGTCTGTACATTTAGAGAAAAATGTTTGGAAAAACTTTTTTGTTCCTGTGCCGAGTTCCATCCTCTCTGAACGTTCTCTCCTCCTCAGATTTCTCAGTAGTCGCAGCTCTGAGACTCCGGGTTCTGTCCGCGAAGGAGCTGAATTTGACAGTGGCAGAGCAGATGTTGCAGCAGGTACGGAGTCAAGCCTCGTGGTTTTAGAAGTTTTCTGATTTTGTGTTAAAACTTGCCTTTTTTCTCTTCAACGTAGTATCTGGGCTACATCCCTCCACAGTACAAATTTCGAGTTGTTATAAGAAGCATCACAAAGGTATGAAGACCCGTCTCGACTTGCTGAAGCTCTTCTTCTTTTTAAAATGTATTCAAATGTCTGTCTGGCAATGTTCATTTAAATGGAACCCAAATCATTTATTTAATGTTTGTTAGATTCATGAAATAATTTTTTTAGAATTAAAATCTACATTAAATATTATGATACTCGACTATTCCAAGGATTATTTTCTTTCATCGTCTCAATGTCTTATAAGAAAGTGGACATTATTAAACGGCCGATGTAAACGGCCATAAGCAAATGTTTTAACACCCCCAGGAACAAACCTGAATGTGCCACTTTTACTTTACCAAAATAAATTCTTTATTTAACCAAACAAATTATTCACAAATTAAATCATGATAGCAAATATGGCAGAACTATTAAAAAAAATAAAATAAATAAATTTTATATATATATATTTGGATCAAAAGTAATAATGATGATAGTAGAATGAGTTCGAATCCCAGCTGGAGTGGCCTGTGTTTCCTCCAGCAGCTCCGGTTTCCTCCCACAGTCCAAAGACCTGCACTGGTGTGGACTGGAAATGCTAAATCCCCCCCGATCATGAGTGTGTTTGTCTGTGTGTCTGTCCTGTGATGGACTGACCACCTGTCCCGGGTGTTTCGCCACATTTTCAATTTTGGACAAGCTCCAGTACCCCTGATTAAGGAGCTCAGATAACAGAGATAATCATACAAATAAAAATGGACGGATGTTTTTAATGGTTAACACGTCGTCGTTCTTTAGCCGTTTGGTCAATTTTTAAACTGAAATATAATATAAGGACTTTGGACGATCACACTGTCCAAAGTCTTCAATGACATTTGAAACTGGTCATCAAACCAACACTGCATGGTATTACACTGGAGTGTTCCACCGAGTAAGGACTATTTGCCTTGATCTTCTCAATGTCTTGCAGAAAGTGGAGAAACTCATTTAAACAGACATAGGCAGACGTTTTAGCGCCCTCTTCACATCAGGTTTAGATGAAGAAACCTAAATATCTACCCTAAAATCTGCTCAGTTTGTAAAAAAGTCTTTTAGAGGGATGCAGCTCTCTTGAAATGTCTAAGATATCGGGGTGAGATCACAGAACCATCAAACGGTTTGTTGCAAAAAGTCAACAGGGTCACAAGAAATGTGTTGAGAAAAAAAAACTCAAATGAACTGCTGGAGATTTGAGAAGAATCAAACTTGAAGCTACCAGGAACCCATGATCCTACTTTGCTGTCATTTTACATAATTGTGCACAGTTTGCCATTCAGGAGTGAAATCTGTAACAGCGGTTCTGCATAGGAACCGGTGTTTCTCGGTTGTGAAGGATCTCTGCCCCGCCCACTGGAACGCTCCAACACGGTCAGAAAGTGGCCGTATTCTTGTCTGATAGCTTTTAAAATTGCCCCATGGCTTGGGTTTGTGCTGAGTCACCAATAATCTCTGCATTACCCAGATCGCTCCGTGGTGCTATAAATGAAAGTTTGAAGTTCCTCCTTCTTCTGGAACATTAAAAGTCGCCTAGTTCCTCCTTCTAAACTGCTGACCTTCCTCTGCTCCACGCACGTCCTGGATGAGTCAAAAATAACAGTCCCGAATTCGAACTGTTAAGCTTGGATGGTTCACATCAACAAATGAAGAATTTGTGAGCTTCTTACATTTCCATCGGGAAAAAAATGCCCCAAAGATGAACTTTAAGCTACTTTTGTGTTCCATTTGATCTGGTGCAGCAGACCTTTGAGTAAAAATGTGAAGAAATGAAGGAAATCCAAAACAAAAGAAAGTATGAAGTGGAAAAGAGGAGTCTAGTACTCTGTAGTAGTCTGTAGCTGTCAACCAGACAATATAATATAATATGCCACCCACAGGAACTCGTGGAAGGCCCATCTATCTATTTTAAGCAAGAAGCATCTGGAAAAGTGAAGCAGCTTCAGCTAACCTTGTACCAATGGTGCAGAAGAGAGACGGGACCTAATGGAAGATATAGAAGAATTCGAGCAGGACAGTTTCTCCTTTCATTCTGTGTTTAGGGTGCATATTAATCCCATTCTTCAATGTTGCTTCCAAAGAGCCAGACTTCATTTTTTATGTCCTGTTGAGGAACAGTTCTCCAGATCTTCCTGAAGGACAGTGTTGTTGTCTCTCATTTTCAGTCCAGTCTCTGTACCTGAGCAGTTTGATTTTTTTTGTTGGTTAATCCACACAGTGACCTAAGCAGAACAAAGCATCTAACTTAAGACATGAAGCAGTGAAGAAACAGGTGCAGATGATTCCAGATGATCAGGTGATGCTGAACGCTGAGTGGTTGGAACCACCTTTATCTTGAACCTTGTATCTTATCTCTAATCTGAAGACGCCAAAGATCTGACCATCAAAATGGCAAAACATTCATATCATTCAGATCTCAGTCCCTGGTTCTTAAGATGAAACGATTACAGTGATCACAGAAGACAGAAAAGAGATTTAGAGAAACGTTTATCAAAAGTGCTGTGGTCACAGTATAAAAATGTGCACAAATGAATCGACCAGCTTTACAAAAAGTAGCACCTTTACAGTACTTCAGATACACTGCGCAGCATGTCAAGCAGGTTCAGGTCGACGAGTTTTCCTTTGGTCACGACATGGACCAAAATGATTACGCACTTCTTAACGAGGACAGTCCTTTCGTCTGGACACGTCACACTAAGAGCTGCGATCTAGCCTCGAAACAAAGAGACACGTGATGTCCACGGCACACGTTTTTGAGTCGCGCAAGAGCATGACTCAGTGTAGAATTCAAAAATAGAAGCTCTAACGGAAGAACACATGACGTTCCCAGGAAAAGTTCCAGTGTATCACTGGTCAAAGACAACAAAATGGTTCTTTCAGGGGCAGCGGAGAGCCGGCAGCACGGTGCCAAAGTTCGCGTCCGCTGGGGAAGCACAAAACATTCAAAAATATTAAATATCCAATGTATAAAATTTCAGTGTGTGGAGATTACTGGGTCTTGCTCTCCGCCAGGTTCTCCAGCTCCACGTTCAGCTCGGTTTGGCAGCAGCAGCATATGATCTGAGTGTATTTGGTGACTGTGGCTGGCAGAGAGAGAGAGAGAGAGTGAGAGAGTGAGCTGACACAAATATTAAATCAACTGTGAGTACTCAGAACTCAGACTACTGAGAACTGCTACATGTGCACTGGTGCTCACACTGGGATCTGCATTTCGAAAGGTTTTTGAAAGCACATCTGATTATTTTACTGCTTTCTAAATCACATCCGTCAAGCTGAACTGGGCTAAAACATAACCCTGCCTTTTACCTTCCTCTAGTCTGTGTTTCCAGACAGTCAAATGATCCCAAGACATGATGAGGACACTTACTGGGCTTGTTTGTGAGGCTCAGTTCTTCTCAACGTGGATCAATTGCAAGCGTCCAGACGTTACCTTTGTCACTTACGAAAAGCAAGTTCATCCTTTCACTGCTTTTGCGTCAACAGCTCACAGGATCCTACTTTTGTTGTGCTTCTGATCACTCAGACAAAGCTAAGCAGTGGCTACTGGATGTGTGGTATGTCATTTTCAAAGATTTTCAGCCACGTAGGGCTACGTTTTTATCTCCTTTCCCACTAACACAACGATATAAAGCCTGAAACACAACCTGACAAGACTAGAAGCCTGAAGCGAATCCCTGACTACCGTTTTTCAGAAGGATCAGGGATCTGGACCGCCCGTGTCTGAAACAAACTCTCGATGCAAACGGTTCTAGAAGAAAAGCTCAAGTGTAAGAAAACATGCCGTTTTTGGCGCAAGCTCTACCAGCCGAGCCAAAAATCAGTGCGAAAATATTCCATGTCATGCTAAAGAGCAATAATACGAATCAGTTTCTGACCTAAGAGTGTTGTAATCAAACGTTGCGACACCTCCAGCGTCTTAAGTCTTAAGCAATGGGGTGGTACAAAAGATGACTCGGTTTTTTTCCACTCGATCAGACCTGAAATCTTTCACAGAACTAATAATCGAGCTGTGTTAGTGATGATCAGCTGCCAGATTACCAGATCAGCTCATTTAAGTGATCGGAAACTTTTGAGGATCTCTCTCAGATTCTCTCCTTTTTTAAAAGTATTGTCATTTTACAGTTCTTACCGTTCAGCCGACTGACCCATCTCGGCCTCTTTTCCTCCGGCAGGTAAATGCAGAGGTAGTACACGGGCACACCCGACAGTGCGATTGCTATCCCGATGAGGGAATTGACCGTGTCGCTGTAGAGGGGCACGATGACCAAGAACAGACTGCACACGCAGTAGATGAATGGAAAGAAAAGGGAAAGCTGAAAGAGAGGCAGAGAGGAGTGAAGTGTAGAGGGCAAGCCACAATCTGCAAGATCTTCTCACACTCACGGGCAAAACCTGGTGACCAGAACTCATGGGGTACCTTCACAGGCCTGTGTCTGTCTGGCTGCGTATAGCGTAGGTAGATGAGCCCGGCCACGGACAGGCCCACGTACAGCCAGTAGCTGAAGCTGAAATAGTTGATGAGCTGGAAGACGTCCTCCACGCACAGGAAGATCAGCCCCATCACGCCCTGCAAATCACACAAAGCGCCATATTCTTGTTAAGCTGCCTCAAAACATGGACACCAGGAACAATAAGGAGAAGAGGAAGGCCAATAAAGAAGACAATGAAGTTTTACTTCACTAAAACTATTGGCTGATATGAACCTGAACTTTAAGGACCATCAGACTGGTTTTGCCCACAGTTTAATTTCAGCGCCGCTCTAAAGGACGTGCTTTGCAAAGCAGGATCTTTCTACTCCAGCAGAGAGCTTTGTGCTGGTCTACCACATCTCATTTGAGAGTCAGCATAGCTTCCTCTAAGGCTATAAAATGGGGAACTGAGAACTGAGAGGAAAGCTGCAGACACACAGGTGGACCCACGTCACTGAAGAGACACTGTTCTACCAAAATATGTGCCTGTTTGGCGAGGTATATAAATACCTGGCAGAATAAAGATGGAGCGTGTAGTGACTTCTAACCCCGAGACCAGAAGATCTTCTAGTTGCTGAAGGAAAAGATGACCGAGGCTAATTAGACGTCACTCCTGCTCGGAGAAAGGGAAGTGTTGTAACTGAGAGGGAGTGAAGCAATAGCCGTTAGGCTAATCTGGAGAAGGGTCAAGACTGACCCATCAGTCTCACTGTCCACGACACGTTGGCTCGGTCTCCCTGGAAGTACACCAGGAACATTGACTGCCAGGTTTTTAAGGGACCACTGAAGAAGTTTCCACAAAGACCTACCATATAAATGTAGAACTGACTTTATTACAGCTGTGCAGGTACAAACAGTGCGTGAACATGCAGTTCTCAAGAGTCGACCTGTTGGATGGGTGTCTGAGGTGGAAGAAATGGGCGTAAAGGCCTGCGAGACTTGGTCTTCATAACCATATGTAGAGTCTTTCACCTGTATGACTGAGCTGTAGCATGTCTAAAATGGCAAGGCTTATCAGCAGACATCTGAAGAGGAGATAATCCATGAATGAACAGGCTATTGGGTGGTCCAAGGCTCATTTCTGCACAAAAGCCATGAAAGCAATGTGGACTCCCCAAAAGCTTATTGATCCGTAAGCGTAACGACGGTAATGCCCAGTGGCTTAAATCGACAGCTACTTAGAATACCAATAATAAACTGGAACTCCTCAGCTTACATTAAAGAGAAGCGCCGGGACAGGAGTGTAGCGATTGGCATGGATCAGGCTCAGGCTGTCTGGGAGGTGGCCCTCTCTTGCCCCCACGAAGAACAATCTGCCACAAAAAAAAAAAAATAAAATATGATACGATAAGATAAACAAAATGAAACCTTTAAAAGCAGACAGGAGTCACTACTGTACTAAAGTCCTGAGCCCCTCATTTCAGTCCAGCCCAAGCTGCTTAACTTGAGACATGAAGCAGTGAAGAAAGAGCTGCAGATGGTTCGATCAAATACAACCAAACACTGAATATTAAGCTAGATTAGAATAAAATATATAATTTATTTAAAAACATGAGGAAATTAGGGGTGACTCCAGCACAGTGCTATATTTTATTTATCTCAGAGAACAGAGTATATTGTACCTTTCAAGCTGATCACAGGTATGACACCTGGATGTTTCTGGAATCATAGCGCTTTGGATCCCTGGTTTATTACATCCTGAAGCATATTATTCCGTTACAAAATATAAAGGCAGGTGTTTGGGACACAGTAAGGCTGTTAAACCTGCCATCAGCTGACCTCATCTTCTTGGAGATAAACGTGAGAACACACAGTGATAACTCACCTCGAGGCAGCAATGATCGAGGCGTTGAGTCCTCCATAACAGGACATGGCCACAGCTATGGGAATAATCCAGTTCATGGGCCCCAGAACCTGATTCCCAAACGTCTGCAGAAGGAAACAAAGCGTAGCGTAAACATTGGAGCTTTTCAAAAATCTTTAAAAGAAGCTTGCTGATTGCTGGTTGGGCACCTACCACTGCAACTGCATCGCTGGCCATAAACGAAGGCATGTCTAGAACCACATAGTACGCCACGTTGGTCAGCAGGTATATTATGGTTACGATTGGCATAGAGATGGCGATGGCAAGGGGCAAATTCCTGTGAAGGGAAAACCACGTTTTTACAGGCTGATCCTGTAAAACTAAAAGTCTGATTCAAAGTATCAGTTTTTAGCACTACCCTTGGACATGGTTGATGAATGGCTTGATGAAATTATTCATGGGGAAAATGGAAAATGAGGAGCATCGAGTTCAAAACTCCTTCACGTCCTTAGTAAGCAAACTAAAAAGGTGAAAATGAACATGGCATGGAGGACAGGCTGTCGTCCAAGACAAATTCAGATCGGTATTTAACAGCATAGACAAATGTGTCCCACGGTTTGCCCATCAACAGGTCGCTGCTTTCCTTGTTTAAGCGCAACAAGCTGATTTGAAAGGTGTTACGACCTATTTAACTAACACCATAACTCATAAACCATAATCCATTCAAAGATGGTCTTCCTCTAAAACTGTATACATTAACTAAGATATTCCATAGTCTGTTATTAAAAAGAATCGATTCTAGGACCTCTCTGGGTTCACGATCTCCTCTGTGACGAAGTTGAGGGTGTCCCAGCCGGAGTAGGAGAACAGGGCTGAATAGAGAGCCAGTGCGATGCTGCCAGCCTCCATGGAGGAACCTTCAAAGGGATTCTCAAAGTTCTTCGCTTCTCCTGCGACGCAGGAAAGACAAGACAGGAAGATGAGAGTGGTGAACAGACGGAAAGGGATTTGCTAATGTTTCTTAAGATTTTAACCATCTGGGTGAGGTAAAGCTTTACAGGCTTGCAAAACACACGTGACCCTCAGCTTTGGTTCCTCAAGGCAATGGTTTTCCAATCAATACAACATTTTAGACCCTGACAAGCATTTTGAGTCAGACTGGGTCCAGTGGGTCACTTTTATGGAAAAATTGGGTTTTTACCTCTAGTTATTATAATGATGCCGATTGCAATGATGAGCATGAGGGACATGATCTTGGCGTAAGTGAAGACGTCCTGAACCAGAGTCCCCCACTTCACATAGGCGCAGTTTATAAAGATCAACATACCTGAGACAGAAAAGAAAAGGTTAAGACTGAAGACAGAAGACGACAGAAAGCCCAGGGAACAAATCGGAAATGATGGCGTTCGGGTCAATTTCATGTTTTTTTTTTGATGGTTGATTTTCTAAAACACATCGATCATGAAGAAAGATGGCTTGCTGTGAAGTTCTATCTACAGACACTTCCTGAGAGAGACTCAGAAATGCACCTTTTTCTGCAGACTCTTCTCACCATCATCTTCCATAATTCATATAGAAGGATGTGCAGAGACAGCCGTGAATATGGACATTAAAAATATATACATTTGTGTTGTCGACATCGAAATCTGGACACACTGTCAAAATTTTTTTTTGGTCTATTTCATACCTACATTTTTTCCTTAACCGGTTTCTGTTTTAAAGATTTGAGAATTTATTGTCACATGATCTTAATGATAATTCAAACACCAATCAGCTCCCTCAACTTCCACAGATGTGAAAATCGCAATAAACCAGCCGTACACAAGAACATCTTTCTATCCTCGCTACAATTTTATGGATCATGTGTGTGGCAGGACCCAAATTTCTCAAACGGGTATGTGTGTGCGCTCACAGTTTAGTCATTTCTGGTTCTTTCCCAGAGAGTGTTTGCCAAAAACGACGCAGCTCTCCTGGCAGAACGTTCCATTCTGTCTAAAAACGAAAGAGAAACAGAAACCTCTCCAACCTTTCATCCTCATTAATGACTGGCGTCGGCCTGTGAGGCGTAACTACAGGAGTAGGATGAACCTGGAGAGTCTGTTGGGCAGAAAGTGAAAGTCAATAAGCCTATAATCAGGCCTTCCTCTCTGGCTCAGACTCCTGATTTTCCCCAACCGTGATAACAAAACTCAGCGTACGCTCACTCTCTCACTTCGAAAGAATGTTTTCTTTGGACGTCGGACAAAGCAGCATTTCTCTGTCCAGTCAGAGCCTGTCTTACAGTCGGGAAATTCCTTCAGGACGGACCTCGCTTTCTGTTGTCCGGCTTACTCAGACTGAACTGTTTTCTCGGAAAAAATAACCACGCCAACGAAAGCGTGAAGCAAATACCTAGAAAGCCAGCAGAGTCTGCCACCTCGTCTACTCAGTTTCCGTTCGGCCAAATTCCACCTCCCTCAAACAGCCAGCTGACGCATCACGGATGGTCATCACGGATGTGATAAAACCTCCTAAGAGACTTTCGTTACAGCTCTTATACAAGTCTGATGATATGCACTATGCACGTACTTCAAACTATTCCAAAATGAACTTTCTAAAAGAGGGAAGAAAGGAAAACCAAACCATACCAAATTAGAATCAACTGGCACCAGTAATACATTCGGCCCCCCCAGGCAACCGTCTCTTTTCCCAGTGAAGACTTACAGATACAGGCAGCCGCGATGAGCCTGACAGCGTTGTACGGCGGCTGGCACGTGGGGTAGAGAGCTTCTACCAGGTAGTTGGCAAAAGTTAAGGAGATGATGGCCTGGCTGGCCGGCTCAACCAGCAGGATGGAGGTCCATAAACGGATAAAGGCCAGGAAACCGCCAAAGGCCTCCAGGATGTAGGCGTAGCTGGCTCCCGACTTGGTGATGGTGGTTCCCAGCTCGGCGTAGCACAGAGCCCCGAACACGGAGAACATGCCACCAAGAGCCCAGATGACCAAGGACAGGCCGTAGGAGCAGCTGTAGAGCAACACGCCCTTGGGGGACACGAAGATGCCCGAGCCGATCATGTTTCCCACGATGAGGCAGATCCCGTTGATCAGAGAGATTTCTCTCCTCATGACCATCTTCTCTTCCCCGGAACCCGAAGCGGTGCCGTTCGGTACCTTCAGATCCAAAACCGATTCCGCCCGGCCCGGGGGGCAAAACGTTCGCCCCATGTCTAGAAGCTTCTGCTTCATGCTGCTCAACAAAGGAGAATCGACATAAAAAACATGGCTGAACAAGTCTGCAGGAACATTTTGGTTTCCAGATGGACAGTACCACATAAAAAAAGTTTCACAGCAGTTATGGAATTAATCCTGTTTACTACATTTATAGCTACTCTTCACCAAATTAGCTTGGGGTTTAAGGATGTCATTTCACATGCATGATCTGATGCAAGAATTAAGGGGCAGGAATGCCGTTAGTCTTATCACAAACCGGTTTCCTGGCCTAAGAGAATGTGGCACATGCTTAACCTTCAGAGTCGCCCAGCTTTGGTAAACACAGGTTCTTTTATCGAATAGCACTCCTTCGGTGAGCGGTTCTTTGGCCCAGATTTATCTTCAAAGTCAAATGAAAAGTAGAAACTTGAAGAATGAAGACACACTTGCTGCTTCATCGATTCTCACACCAGTCTCGAGTAATCAGACGCTCATATTTCATTAGATTTACTCGCGCCGAACGTTTACACGCTTCAAAACCCATCATCGGCTATTCTGAGCAAAAGGTCACGCGAAAGCAGGAGGAAAAGCTTGAACACAAAATGAAGTGACACGCTAAACACTCTGATGACTTACAGTAGACAGAAGGAAAGCAGAGGAGTGAAAAAGAGGGTTTTTTCTTCTAGAGATCCGCGTCCAGACGAGGAGAGTCGGAGGCTCGGAGTGAACTGTCGAGGTACGGCACCAGAGCCCGTGTCGCAATCCCAGACGACAGTCAGATTCAGACGTGTTTTTCCAAACAGAGGACAGTTGGCTTCTCAAGTTTCATCTATTTCAGGACGTCTGTACAGAGATAGAGAGAGGGAGAGAGGGAGAGAGAGAGAGAGAGCACCCACAGGGAGGGGAACTCAACTCTTGGGCTATATCATTTGAAATAACCAACATCAGTAATGTCTATAAAGTCATTTCAACCCAGCGATCCTGCATTTCTCATGGCTGTGATTAGTAGACCGTTTTTTTTTAAGAGAAAGAAAGAATAGGAAGACAAGCCGGAGCTTTAAATAGCCCCATCATGCATCACATTTCCCAGTATGAATTTCCCAAGCACTAGTCTGCTCTGCACGAATGGTGAAAGTCATCACCTGAACCCTCTAGCAGCGTCAGCAGAGCATGGGAAAAGCTGACTTTAGGAATGATCAGCATTGCGAAATCAATGCCGCCGAGCTTCTTGACGTGCGACAACAAGACAGCACTCGCAAAGCGAAAAGAATTTTACACCTTTAATAACACTTCTGCAGAGAAAGGTCTTTTTTCTGGAAGTTCCTCTTCATGTACAGAACGTGCACAGAAAAAGAAAAACAAAATCACATCCCTGCCACCTGCACATTGCTACATATTCGTAATGCATACATGGTTTCCAATGGATGATAGTGTCCAGTCTTACAGAGAAAAGGCCAGAGGGGGTCAGCCACCCGAAAACGGGGCACTTGATGGGATTTTCGAAATAAAACGGGACAAAAGGAATGACCTCGTTCCAGTAAAAGCAATCATCTGCAATCAGACCCAGCCTGTAGATTAAGGCAATGGACCATTCGGCCGCTATACATTTGGCACTGTTCGTTTATTCAGCCCGTGGACGCGGTATTGCAACGGGACGTTCCGAGAATCAGGGTTATGAAAAAAGGCAGCCATGCGGCACGCCAAGGAACCGGCACGGCGTTTACAATTATCATCCAGTTCAGGGGGAACAAAAGGCAGACGCTCTCTAATAGATTCGAAAGAAAAAAAAAAAAAAAAAACACTTTATAAATGCAAAACACGGCAGGGCTTTGAATCAAGCCTGAGGAGAGTCCGAATATCACTTCGCCGGTCTCTCAAAGCGGGACTCGTCCGACTAACTTAGCAAGCAAGCCTGATGCTTGCAGAATGAAAGGACTGCGAGGGCTGCAGCCTCCGGGAAGACGAAGCAAGCCAGCTATTTGGGAGCCATCCAGCGCTTGAGTCGAGGGGGATCGGCACAGGCTCAGCAAAGACGGTCCCGAAAAAAAGGCGACAGAGCCTCTAAAACAGGGAGCCCATTTCTCAGCATGAGCGTGAATATACATGTTTTGGATGAAGATGACAACAAGGAGGAAAATCTGAATGGCAACGAGCTGAGCGAGAGCTGCGAGGCATTAGGAATTCATTTTGCTAATCTGATCCGATGAAGCCCAAAACGCAAATGGAGTGGAAGAAAAAAAAAACAGGAGCCTTATATCCGGCTCTTGTGATTTAACACATTCAGCGACGTTGCAACAGAAAGACACGCCACGGCGGCCAAAAACAGCAAGAAACCTGGCCCTTGTTAAAGCCAGGACTAAAGAGTCCTTCATCCGAGCGTCTTGCTTTGTATGTGACATCCAGATATCTGTCAACATGGGCTCTGCTGGGTAAGGCAACCAGCCACAGTCCGCTGAGCAGAATTTTCATCCCGAGGAGATACTATCAGTAAAAACACATGTAGAGAGGACTTGTCTCCTTGTCTTCGCCTGCTTAATTACTGAAAATCAAACGGATTCGGCATTTAAGCCGTGTCTAGTATTCTGAAGAACGGATCTCTGTTCTAAAGGAGCTCCTTCCAGCAAGAAAAATCTGTTTCAGATTGCTTGCTCAGTCGCCCCAATAGCCTCAGTGCTGAGGGTGAGAAATGAAAAAGTCTCACATTAGTTTCTGAATGGGGAATATTCTGCTACGACGCTTTGGTAACTTTGCTACCAATCTGCCCCCAAATCCTTGACTGACTGTAACTGCGTTAGTAAATCTCATTAGTGCGTGCGTCCACCGTCGCCGTTTTATTCCGGTATAAAAAAAAAATTTTTTTTAAAGTCACGGCGCATCTTCAGTAGAAAGTAGTGTACTAAGGTAAGCCATGCTACACATCGGCTGAGACCTAAAATAGTACACGGCAAGCAGGTTTCACTTCCAGTCATTAAACTATATTCCGAAGCTGCCATTTCTCTACAGACAAAACACAACAAGCCATTTGACTCAGCTGATGGCTCACTGGCAAATTACAAAAAAAGAACCGTATTCAGACGTTACAAAGAGCAACAAAGGAATAATCAGCCTGATTGCTATCAACGAAACAAAAATCAGATCCAGTTTTGGCAAAGCTTTCCGATTCTGTAAAAGCTACATTATATGAGCCTTCTTTTAAAGCATGTCGCAAATTGTAGGTCTGAAAGAGGAAGACAAAAGCTGCAGAACTTTTGCAGTTTTCAACCAAAGTCTTGGCAAAACGGTGCTGGCAAAAGTCAGTCAGTGTTCACAGATTTTACTTTCCAAAGTCCCACAACAGCGAATGAAACCAGTCCGGACGAAGTACCACTTGAAGGGGGGGAAGGACCTCCAGGACATGGCTGATGTCAGAACTTGACCACAGATGACACATGCTCAGTCACACGAGAAATGAACGCAACATGAGCCATTTTTTTCCAGAAGGGTCCACAAAAATCCAACCTCCCTGGAGCGTCGTTCCGTGGAAGGCAGAAAGGGAGAGTCAGAAGTTGCGGGTGTTGTTGTAGGAGGTGGAGAGGGGGGGGGCGCTAGGGGAGCTGTAAGGTGGAGGAGGCGTTGGAGACGTGAGGTCTGGAAAGGGCTGCAGTCCCATCTGCTTGTTGTCTTGAAGCTTCCGCACCACCACGCGGCAGAAGTCCTCGCTGTGGCGCTCGCACGTGTCCAGCAGCTTGCGCACTTTGGCCGTGCGCGTGGGCTGGTTCGACACCAGCTCGTAGTCCTCGCGCATCAGCAGCTCACGGGCCAGGAGCGCGTCCAGGCTCTGGTTCAAGCACGCCTCCGTCATCTGCCGGACCACCTCCTCCCGCCGCAAGCCAATCCAGCGAGCGGCGGGACCCTGATTGTCTGTGGACAACTGGAAATCTAAGAAGGCGAAACACAAGCAAAAAGGAATCAACATGGTTCCTGGGCTATTATTATTGTTTTGTTTTAGAGTTAAATGACTCTAAAAACGCTGCGGTCATCACCTGCAATAACCAAAGCAGAGTGTTATTCACTTTGAAGCACTTCTCGCTTGGAGCTCAATGAAACAATGCAGCAATGCACCTCGATCGGTTTTCATACGAGAAAAACGTCTTTGTGTTCTGTACCATTTTCATTTGTGTCTCCGCCATGTCCGTGCCCCTGCTGGGCATTGAAACGAGAGGGAAAAAAAAAAAAGGAGAAAAAGTGAAAAATGTACCTAGAATGTACCCTGTTGAGTGTCTGCACACGTTGCCGTTGTGATACCGTGACGCACAATGTGCAGTGGAGACGTTTTGAACAAAACCGTTTGAAAATTTCAAACTTTGAATTGAGCATTGGGAGCGCAGCGTTCCAATATCTCTAGTCATGTGATCAAATCTGCACGTTATTACAGCTGAGTAACACAAAACCCAAAAAGTAAGAACAAGGAGAGATCATTCATGCTGTGGATGCTCCGTCATACCTGCCGGGTATCCCTGAATGGTGAGGGGGTGGATGTTGATGGGCAGGTCGGTCTCACACTGAGGAGGGTGGGGCTTAAGAGGGATGTTGAATTCAGAGATGGGCTGGGCTGTGTGGTACTCCGGGTTCAGGTTGTTCTGAGAGCAGTTATCAATCAGGGGCTTAGGAGGGTCCAAAGGCAGAGACAAAACTGATGTCAAGGGTCCATGTGCCCCTGAGAAAGAGAGAGAGAGAGAGGGGAGCACAGAATTAAATCCATAAATCAAAGCAGATTTTGTATCTTATGGCTTCGCCTCTCACGAGGAGCTGGAAAGTGTTCAGCGTTGGTGTGGAAGGATTACCATGAGAAGGATTTGAGATAGTAAGGAAGCCTGGTTGAGACATTTCAACCTCCTGGGAGGAGCAGGACCCAGATCCAGATGTGGAACTGTTGTCCTGTAACACAACACAACTCTTTTTACGATCAAATCAACACCAATCTGAAAAAGAATGAAAAAAGGCAAAAGGCAAACTGCGAGCGGAGCTAGAACGATGGCTAGAAAACTGACTGGCCAGGGAGTATTGTGCAACTTCAAAGCCTTTTCTTCGACTGGTTTCCCATTTGACGGCATCGACGGACCGCTGCTTAGAGGCCGCATGAACTACAAACAGGAGCAGAGAAAAGAGCCTTTGTGTTCAAGTGAAACTGGAAAAGGAAAGTGATTATTCTTCTTTTTTTTTTTACACTCACCTTTGATCTTTTAACCTCTAGTACTGCCACCAGGACATCAACCTCATCAAACCTCCTCAGCATGGGCTCCAGCTCGATCAGGCAGTCTAGTGGGAAGAGTCAGAACGGACGTAAACAAACATTAAACCACCGCTCATAAATTCACTTTACTTTCCGCGTGGGTAGGAACTGTTTAAAAAAAGGAAAAGAAGATGCTTGAGGAAATGCATGTCGGACGACAAAAAAGAGGAACCACGGTGGCACAAAGGCAGTAAACGAACATTCAGAAAGGAAAAGAAACCACGGACACCCAGTTCTGACAGAGAAGTAAAAAGGCCATGATAGGCTGACCTACTGTGGCAATCCCCCAAAAACCAGCAACATTTTAACGCAGACACATGGTTTTACACTCTTCCTAAATTTAAACGGTCAGGCCGAAGGAATCAGTGAGAACGGAAAGAGCACACTCTAAAAAAGTGAAAATGGGGAAGAACCATGGTGTCTCCTAACAGACAGACTAAGGCACTCCAAACTTCTGAGTGTGGGGATATTTGTTGGATCGGGTGCTCTGAGATTTAAAGGTGAAAGTTGAGACACTCACTAAGGAAAGAGGGCCGTTCGTCTGGGTTGGAGGTCCAGCCGTTGGTCATGAGGCTAATGAGGGTCTCCCTGCCCGGGATGTCCGACGGCAGACTGTCGGGTCCTGTATCAGGCCGCATTCCCCGCAGGACGCTAAACATGATCTGCATGGGGTTGGTGGCATCTAGATCAAGAAGGAAGCAAAGTTCAAAACCCGCTGTGCCATGTCAGGACAGAAAGCTGGTCCTGATTAGAGCTGTGTCTGAATCTTCACTGCCTTTGATTTACATTGAGAAAAATCCACAAAAAAGCTTTCACTACCTTCGAACGGTATCCGTCGCGACAGGACTTCCCACATGATGATGGCATAACTGAAAGAGGAAGCGAGAACAGCACAGTGAAGGGCTAAAGAGTTGCCACGCTTTCCCTCACGGGGATCCCCTTAGAGGAAGGAAAACTCTCATTTCAGTCTGGCGATTTCAACAGGCCTCTGTGACTAATCCGGGGCAAACTGGGGCGTAACGCAAGACCAGTCCTGTCATGTGTGAGAGGAAGTGTCGGACTCACCACTCGCTTCGTGGCCAGAACTGACCTGGACCACAAACCCGCCAGGAAAAATCGGGCCACCAGAAAGGGAGTGCAGGTGCGACCACACTGGGCGTTTGTAGTGCCGAAGCGACTGTTCGCTTTTTCTGGGAACGCTCTGAAAAATCCCTCCAGAGCCCACAAAAAAGTTTGACGCAGAATGTTTACGTGATTAAAGAATCGAAAGGGCCAATGCCTAGTACGGTATACGAGGTTCTAAATACACGAGGCTGTGTAATTTGGTCAACAGAAGGAGAGGGAGCTCTGGAAAAATGACTTCCAATGGTGCTACACCACCGTCACTGTAGGCCATAAAGAGCTTAATCCTCGTCCGGGAAACCACGGTACCTCCTTCCTAATAGAGGCACTCACTGCACCAGGCCAGGTCCAAAATTATTTTGGAGGGAACCAGAAAATGGGACACTTCTATACTTTTAAAATCTGCCAATTAGAACATTGTAAACGGTGCCTGCACTTCCCAGTGACCTTATTTCTAAATAACATCTAAATAACAATTTCAAGCTCACACTGATTGATTTGTTGCTTTTCTTGTCAACGTTTCTGAAGAGCCCTTTCAAAAATGATCATTTAGGCACCAAAATGAAAGCGTTCGCGAGGAAACATCCCGTAGGCAGACCTGTACACGTCCTGTTTGACGTCGGCTCGTCGGCTCTTGTTGGGCTCGTACTCTTCAGGCGGCATATAGATGACCGTCCCGCCCATCTCAGAGGGTTTCGAGCCAGACCCTTTGCTGATTGAGAGCTGGCGCCATTTGGACAGGCCAAAATCAGCAATCTGTGGAGGAGGAAAGACATCAGATGAAGAGCTCCTCCACTCGTACAATGGTCACGTTCAGAAACATCCGATGACCCTAGCGTTTCAATTCTAAGCATATCCTGATTAATATAAGAGGTGAAGGCCGCTCCTGTGACGATCGAGGCCCTTTTTCAAATGCAGATCACCCTCGGCTTTGAATATGGAGATAAAACCGGTTATCAGGAGCCCTCTCTCTTCAGGTACTGACTCAGGAACACAGTCGCTACGTTTGAGGAGTATCAAAACGCCCACTGCAGGGTTTAGGAATAGGTTACTCATGGATATCAATATTAGGAGTCATGGCCTTCAGAAGGACGTGTTCCCACACCATGCTCACATTCCAGACAAGAACAGTCAGCCGTAAAATATTTGAGAAGCTTCAACTGAAATGCCAGTTCCTGAACCCTCCCCTAAACCAAGTTTCTGAAATCTGCTTCGAAAGCTGAGGTGAAAAAGCTCCCGGACCTTCACGTGGTACTCTCCATCCAGCAGAATGTTCTGCGTCTTCAGGTCGTGATGGAGAAGCGGCGGGGTCATGTTATGGAGGAAGTTGACCCCGAGAGCAATTTCGTAAAGGATGCGAAGCCTCAGCGGCCAGGCCACCACGGGGTACAGGTTTTTCTGCCGTGGAGGAGAAAAAACAGATAAAGTGGAAGAGTAAGAAGCCTAAAAATGAATCAGACGACCAAACTGAGGAACGCTCTGGCGATAACTCTCACCTCATGCAGAAGCTCGTCCAGGGATCCGTTGGTCATGTACTCCGTGACTATGCAGAAGAACTCGGGTTCGTTGCAGACGCCGAAGATTTGAATAATGTGGTTGAAGCGGGCCTTGTGAAGCACCTCCGCTTCTTTCAGCAAACAGTTCCTTTCTCTGCAATGGAGTTTAAAATTAGCCAAGAGCGGTGGGATTCCCCTTGGCAGAAACAGCTGAGCAGAGCTTTCAACAGACCAGCCTCGAGAAGAACGAGCGCCTCGTCTCACCTTTTCCACAAACTGATCATGATGAAGCACACTGAGATTATAATGTCATCAAAATGAGACGGAGTTCGTTATAATATCGAGAAAATGTTATTTTTATATTTTATTTTATATCATTAAATATCATTCTATTATATCATTAAAGAGAGAGATGTTATTACATTGTTATAAGGGGATGACTCATTTCATCATAACGAGTTTTATTATAACGACAGATGTCGTTTTATTATTACATCATTCTTTCATCATTATTACGAGACGAAGAGGATTTCATTATAAAAACGTTTAATTTTATTATAATGGCGGGTGTCGTTTGGGGCGGATATCATTGTAATATCATTATAATCAGATCATTTCAACGTTATTCTGAGACAGACATCATGAGAATAACATTATCTAAGGGCAGACTGGAGAATTTTATGAGACGGATATCGTTATAATGAAGTGAAAGTGAAAGTGACAACCTGTCATTGTGAAACAGCACAGCACAAAGTGAACCGCAATGAATCACAGCCTCTGATTTTACCCACAAACAAAGTGCGGTTCACTTTGTGCATGGGGCAGCGGTGGCCTAGTGGTTAGGGAGTTGGCCCGCATCGGAAGATTGTGGGTTCGAGTCCCTCACAAGTAGGTTGCCCTGAGGTACCCCTGAGCAAGGTACCGTCCCCGTCACTGCTCCCCGGGCGCTTTCAATAGCTGTCCACTGCTGCACGGTGTTTGTGTGCATGGGTTAAAAGCAGAGGTCCAATTTCGTTGTGGTTCATGGTGTGCAGTGCTGTGACCTCGCAATGACAAGGGTTGTCACTTTCACTTTCACACACGCACGTGCAGCAGGGGGCAGCTATTGAAATCCCCCGGGGAGCAGTGATGGGGACAGTACCTTGCTCAAGGATACCTAAGGGCAACCTACTGGTCTGGGATTCGAATTTGAATGACACGGCTGAAATCAGGGCTTGGTTAGTGAAAGTGATCTAAACAGGCCAGACAGGCATCATAACCCTCCTGTTCCTCCTGTTCCTCCTGTTCCACCTGTTCCACCCCTCCACCCCTCCTGTTCCTCCTGTTCCACCCACCTCCCTCCCCGCTCCTCCGGATTCAGTGCAGTTGAGATCCATTCCCGACAGGCGGTGGTGGTCTAGGGCCTATAGATCAGGACGTTGACGGTTGGAATCCCACCTCTGGCACTATCATCACTGGGTCCCTGAGCAGGACCCTTAACCCTGAGTGTCTCCAGGGGGACTGTCCCTGTAATCAGGACGTGGAAGTCGCTCTGGATAAGAGCGTCTGATAAATGCTGTAAATGTAAATGATTCATCCTCTCACTCCATTTACTCCTCAGTGCCAATCAGTTCCCAATTTCCTTCTTCTCTTTCCTTTTGACCCAAAAAGGAGAACGAAGCCACCTGCTGTACTTTCACTCCATCCACACCAACATGACAAGACTCCAGGGTTTTAAAGAGAGAGAGAGACAGAAGGAACAGAGAGAGAGATAAACACAGAGAGATAAACACAGACAGAGAGAGCAAGAGAGAAACAGAAAGTAAGAGAGAAAAAGGGAGAAACAGGGAGACAATTGGAGAGAAATGGAGAGAGAGAGTGAAACAGAAAGAGACAGAAAGAGAGACAGACAGACAGAAAGAGAGAGAGAGAAACAGAGAGAGAGAGAGAAACAGCGAGAGACAGACAGAGACAGAGAAACAGAGACAGAGAGAGAGACAGAGACAGACAGAGACAGACAGAGAGAGAGACAGAGAGACAGACAGACAGAGAGAGAGACAGAGAGACAGACAGACAGAGAGACAGACAGAGAGACAGACAGACAGAGAGAGACAGACAGACAGAGAGAGGCAGACAGAGAGAGACAGACAGACAGACAGAGAGACAGACAGAGAGAGAGACAGAGAGAGAGACAGACAGACAGACAGACAGACAGACAGAGAGAGAGACAGAGAGAGACAGACAGAGAGACAGACAGAGAGAGAGACAGAGAGAGACAGACAGAGAGACAGACAGAGAGAGACAGACAGAGAGAGAGACAGAGAGAGACAGACAGAGAGAGACAGAGAGAGAGACAGACAGAGAGAGACAGAGAGAGAGACAGACAGAGAGACAGACAGAGAGAGAGACAGACAGAGGCCGGAGCGAGTCCTTGAGCTCACCTCTCCCCGACGGGCGAGTCGAGCTTCAGGCACTTGATGGCGACGGTGGTCCTCCAGTCGCTGTGCTGCGCGCGGAACACGGTGCCGAAGCCGCCCTTGCTGAGGTAGTGCAGGTCGGTCAGTTTGCGGTACGGGATCACGGGCAGCGCGCTCGTCAGGCTGCCGATGTTCACGCAGCCCGCGAGCTCCATGGCGACGGAGCCGAGACGGGAGGCGCGGTGCACCGCTAGCGCAGCCCGCCGCCCGGCATGCCTGAGGGCCCGGGTGGCGCTTAGCTCCCCGGCTAACGTCAACCGAACTTTAACGGACAACGACGAGAAACTCTGACGGAAGAGAAACTCCTTCTTGGGCCAAGCTGCGTGACGCGCACCGTCAAGCCCAAAATAAAACCCGGGAGACGAAACTAATCGCCGCCCTCCTTTTCCAACCGACCCACCGACCGTTACCAAGCTCGGGTCCAAGGGTGCGCGCGCTGCGTCCCACCGCCTGCGCGAGACCCACAGAATGGCGGCTCGCGCTCGCTCCAATCGAACGTTAGAGGAACCTCATTGTTTTGTGTGTGGAGGAGAGGGGGCGGGGTCACCAGGACGCGTGGGCCCTAAGCCACGCCCTCGACGGAGAAGAAGCGCGGCGATTGGTCGACGCGCCAACGAGTGCGATTCATGACTCAAGATTCGTTACAGACATGCAGAACTTACTGACACGAAGCCTGATGTTCCCAAAACTGCACGCTTAGGAAAAGTATAAAGTATAAGTATAAACCTATAAGTGTAGTTTTATATATATATATATATATATATATATATATATTCTTCATTTATGTTTCATCTAATCTAATTAAATAGATACAATTATACATAACTATAACAATATATCTATAACAATAAAGTGGTCCAGGCTGAAACATTCCTTACAACTTCACCGTGAGTGGGCGGGGCTAAACTGCTGTAACACTATACATGTACATTTGTAACTTCTCAAAACAATTAATTCAAAACAGGCAGTTTTATTGCATTTTTGGGGTTTTTTTTTGTTTTTGTTTTTTTTGCAATGTAGTGTCCATACCACATAAACTGGGAAGTGAAAAGGTTTCAGGGCATGAAATGTTTACATCAGATACACTTTTTGTCACGCAAGCTACGGTATGGGCTCTTTAACACATCATAATCGTGACCATATCCATGCATGAACATTTGAGCTTGTTAAGATGGGCCGATTCCTCCTCCATGTGCCAGGAAAGTGGAGCATTCACAGAATGCTTGGTTCAGAAGACTGCCTAGCTAATGCGTGGGCTCAAAAGGCCTCTGATAAAAATAACACCAGCTTATCCACTTCTGTGGAACAGAAGTTCAGGTAGTCCAGATCCACACACTTTCAGACTCTGTCAGTGCCCTGGATCTCTGCCCAGGCTCCTCACAGCGTGTCGTCATGCAGGAATGTACCTGAACCGGCCTGGCATTGTTTTGAAAGCTTCTGGGAATTCCCATTATGTAACTGGGTTCTTGTAAATTTCAATGAGCCACCAGCTCCACAATGTTACATTATAAACAATAATAACAATCATGCATTAATATTATTGATTAATGGGGGGAAGTTGGAGGGGAAATTGTTGAGGAAGCATTTTAGAGCAGAGATTAAAATTTTAATTTTGACTCCTAGTATTAATCATTTTCCTGCTGACTGATTATTATTATTTTTTTTTTAATTATGTATTTATGTTATTTTTCATTATTTTATTAAATTGTGTAAAAGATCAGTTAAGCAGAGTATTTTGACTCGCAGTACTACTCTCAGTCTTGCTGACTGATTCTAAAAAAATTTAAAATATTAAAAGGTCAATGTTTTCTTTTATTTTTAATATGAACAATAATTTTGTAATGTATGTATGTATTTATTTCATTATTTATATTTATTATCGTTACTTTAAGAAATGATTCCGTTGTTACAAACCAGTTCGAACGCAGAATAGCTGCGGTATCCAAGGAAACATTTGTTTTTTCTTTTCATTCTGTGTATTTATTCTTTTATTTGGCCACTGCACGTGGGATTATTTCCCTCTATCTGATTGGCCCTTTTTGCCGTCAATAGCTGTGCGTATTCGAAGCTCCGCCCCATCGTGAGAACACTCCAGCGATTGTGTTCTTTTTGTCCCGCCTCTTTTGCGACCCGATTGGCTGATGTCGTCGCGCGAGCTGCGACAGAATTGGATGATTGAGATTCAGAATTGGGAGTGTGAGATCCTAGCCAATCATATCACTAGACAACTGGCTAATCCACGCGTAGTGGGCGGGGCTTCGGTACAGGGATGGGGGGAAAGGCTGAAGCTGTCAGCTGATGCTGGAACAACAATCTCACATTAAATCTCGGCCATCAGTCCCCCCAGACGCCGTTTACTGACCTCCATAGCTAATCTGCAGCTGGTAAGTGACCTGCTAGACTAAGTTATTTTCAATGCACAGCTATTACATACTTATTTCATATAATTAAGCATAATTTGATTCGATTATATGCAGCTGGTAAGCATCCTTATCAAGAAAACCACACTTAATGCATTTCAAGTGGCTTTTATTCCTTTTTAAAGGGACTATTTTCTTTTTCTTTTACATGATCTGCGTTTCCTCTGCTAAACATCTCTTCGGAGCTTTTGTTCTTTATTCTAGGCACAAAGGATCCCCTCCAAAAAAGAAAACAGCCTATCAGATATACACTGTCCCATTCAGAAGTGTTGGTCTGAGACTGAATGATGAATATAAGATGAGAGATTAGATTTCTACTTTACTCCTCGTTGTTATAGTATAGTTAGTATAGTAGATCAAAGTATGGTCTTTTGATCCCATACCAAAGGTTGCCCTGAGGTACCCTTGAGCAAGGCACTGTCCCCATCACTGCACCCCGTGCGCTTTAAAGGTGTCATTTTGTTGTGTCGCACTGTGCTGTGCTGTGTTTCACAATGACATGTAGTCACTTTCACTTTCAGGAGATGTGAACCGCATGCGCAGTTGGGTTCAAATCTGGTGGAACGTTCTACTTCTGGCCCTCTCAGGAAAACTTGGTCCTATTCTATCACGTGTGTTTGGGCTCGTTGTGGCACGATTGCGTTCCTTCTGATCAGTTTACGTGAATTTCTTCGTAACTTGATTCTGCAGACTGTAAAGAATTCATTCTGCTCCTCCCATCCTGAGTCCCATCATTAATGAAGATCGTCGTTCCTGTTGCAGGAGCAGCCATGCGAGCCCAAGCCGTGGCACTACCTCCGCAGTGCTTCACAGATGTCTAATTGAACAAAACTAAATGTGAATAAGCCTAAAAGTCTCTCATCTCACGTTCATCTTTCAATCTCAAACCTGAATTTCTTTTACACGGCATGTTGGCGGATGTACTAAGACGTTCAGGCAGTGTTTCTGAATAAATATAAATACGTCTGTATCGTGTAACATCTCAACGTCTTCCTTCAAGTTGTAGCTATGGCTGGCCAGTTTGTCCCCGTCCCTTATCCCTTGGAAAGGTGTCCCTCTGTGCAGCACCTGAGACTCGGGTACAGGAGGTCCTCCAGCCTGAGCAATCTCTCCTCCAGCTCTAACCCACTGCCCCAGGACACGTGGACGAGGCGAGGGTTTAGCGCTTCTTATCAGCACCAGAGTCCGGGGACACTGTGGCGGCTCAGCAGTGCAGAGAATGGAGCCAATCGAGAAAGTCTGTACAACAGACCAGCCATCGCCACCCTGATTGGCTATGAGGTCATGGAGGAAAGGGCGAAGTTCACGGTAAGGACCCATAACGTTGTGGTAGATCCGTGGAGATAGCAATCCTGAAACCTCGGCTCACGCCGGTCTGATAGTTCTTCCTTTAAAAAGCTTTAAAAGGAGATATTTTATCAAATTGCCTTAAGGTTATCTAAAAGTACTAATGAAACATTTTCAGACTTTCAGACCTTCCGAAAGTTCTCCATCCTAAGCATCTACCCTGCTTAAAACCCATAAACATTAGGGCTGGGTGATATGGGGAAAATATCATATCTAGATACTTCAAGAATAATCATGACGCGCGATATGAAATAATATTAATAAAAATAAATAACAAATCAGATTTTATTTATTGTTCTGGAAAATCTGTTCATTTTGAGTGATTTAAAATTTCAGAGTTTGAATATGAACTTTAACTCTACATGGTGGGGGAGCTCGAAATAGGGCTCAGCCCTTGAACTTCCATATAAGGTGCTGTTTTTCTTTACTACGGAGATTTGAGCGCCACTTTCACTTTCACTCTCACCTTTGCGATCCGGGCGTCCTGTAAATGTTACACTTGACTTCTTTCACTTGTCTTAACCTCATGTGTCAGACGATTTTGCAGCATTTCGTGGTAGATTTGTTGCAGCATCATCATATTCACTCTTTATTCGCTCATAAATTGTTATTGGCTGCTGTAGGACGTGCATTGCTTAATGAAAGAGTCGTCCGTCTCAGAACGCTGGTCTGAGCACGTCAAGCCTTGTTTCTGAAAATAAATCAAGAGACTCTGACTAATAGTCACACACACATGACGTTCGAGGTGGGTGCTCAGATCTGTTTGTGGAACAATTACGGATCGTCACTGAATGACTGGGATTGGAACCGTTTTCTGCTTTTCTGCTTCAGGTCTATAAGGTCCTGGTGAGGAGGGGAGCTGACGAGAGCTGGGTGATTTTTAGACGATACACTGATTTCTCCCGACTTAATGAAAAGGTTTGGAGGAAGTGGGTTGAACAGGGGTTAGAGAAGCAGCCACTGCCTAACACTGACCTCTTACAAGTGTGTGTGTGTGTGGGTGTGTGTGGGTGTGGGTGTGTGCTGGTGCAGCTCAAGGAGATGTTTCCCAAATTCCGACTTGCTCTGCCGCCCAAGCGTTGGTTCAAGGACAACTATGACATGAACTTCTTGGAGGAGAGACAGCTGGGCCTGCAGACGTTCCTCCAGAACCTGGTCGCACATAAAGACGTCACTAACAGGTGACAGCGAACACACAAGCTTTTATGCCTTTTAATAGAGGTTTGTGTCGGGCATCATGAAGGCAGAGTGTCAGTGAAAGGGAGGACGGTGGAGTGGTTAGGATGCAGGGAGTAGAGGTGACAAAGCTGGAGGAGTTTAAATACTTGAGATCAACAGCTCAGATTAACGATGAGTGTGGAGGAGAGGTGAAGAAGAGAGTGCAGGCAGGTTGGAATGGGTGGAGAAGAGTGACAGGAGTGATCTGTGACAGACGGGTACCAGCTAAAGTGAAAGGAAAGGTGTACAGGATGGTAGTGAGACCAGCTATGATATACGGGTTGGAGACGGTGGCGCTGACGAAAAGACAGGCAGCAGATTTTCGCTGGGTGTGGCGAGAATGGACAGGAGTTTCTTGGAGGGACAGATCAGGTTGGACGCATTGGAGACAAAGTCCAGAGGAGAGACGAGGATTATACTGGGAGAAGAATGTTGAGGATAGAAATGTGTCCTCTGTATTTCACCCACACACCGTGCAGCAGTGGGCAGCCATATCAAGCACCCGGGGAGCAGTGATGGGGATGCTACCTTGCTAATGGGTACCTCAGGACAACCTAATGGTCTGGGATTCAAACCCACAACCTTCCGATCTTGCAGCCTAGTCCCTAAACACTAAGCGGCCGTCCCCCTGATCCGGACATCTCTGATAAAATCAAACAGACAACTGTGCGATTCCTCAAAGTTTGCATTCTGCCCTCTTTTTCCAGTGATGCTGTTCGAGGGTTCTTGTGCTTGGATGACCCGCCTGGACCTTTCGACAGTCTGGAAGAGAGCAGGGTGAGAACACCTATTTTGGGCCCTTAACCTGATTCGCAGCTATTAAGGAGGGGCATTTAAAGAGAACCTGTCTTACCCTTTAGAGTAGAGTAGAGTAGAGTAGAGTGATCTTTTATTATCCCACGAATGGGAAATTTGGGCGTTACAGGGCTCTTAAAAAGACAGGTGTATATTACAGATCAGAAGGGATCACTTCGCTTGTGATCACTTCTGATCATTGCCAAACACCGGACCATTCCAACTTCTCCTTTTCCCCCTTTAGTGTTAAGCACTCCTGATTTCTTCTATACATTTAAGTCATATATATTAAACAAGATCTTATTGGACCTCCTGTTTTGCATCTCGGTGAAAAAGCAGACTTGTAACAGCCTGGCGTATACGCTCATTTCTGATAGGCTGTTTAGATGTACATATGCAAATGAAGGGTTTTTGTGACATCACAAAAAAGCCTCCATCAAAGCACCCTAAACTTTTAACTTTTTTAATCCAATTATATATATAATCCAAAAAATCTTTGGATGAAGAATTCTATTTATACGGATGACAATAGGGTGTCAAGGGGTGATGCATGCCATAGTTTAGTGACCACTGTTCGACCTAATTTAGGGCCGTCTGGTCTTTATGACGTGGTCTTAATCGATTCGACGGCAGATTAAATGAACGGAAATGGGCACGCATATCTGTACATCACACCTCGCTCATTTTAGATGGTTTATAATGAGTGGAACACCTGTTGCAGGCGTACTGCGAGACCCTGGAGCAGACCAACCATCGCCTGCAGAGGGAGCTGCTAGACAGACAGAGAGAAATCGAATCTCTGAGAAGGATCCTGGAGGACCGAGAGCTCCAAATCAACAAGCTGGAGAGAACAAAGAAGTAATGTTACCGCATGGCCTGTTTTGTTGGTTGCTGGGGAAGCAGAGGCTGGAAGGCGAGCATTGTCCTCTGGCCAGAGTCTGCGAAACAAACGACTCCATTCAAATGTTTATTGTCCTCAAGAAAATGAAGAGCAATGTTAATCCGTTATGTGAATTATGTGGACAAATTGGCGCCGACTCTCCCTGCAGGAGCACGCAGGTGCAGGGGGCAAACAGGCCCGATGATTCATCGTAGGCAAGCACTCAGACCAGGCCAGATTTTGATGGAGGGCCGTCAGAGATTAGCTCTGCCACTCAGATATTTCCATCCCGAGAAGGTGAATCAGATACAGTTCCCATTTACAATGACCATAAAACATGAGCGGGATCACAGCTGCACGGTATGAGCGATAGAGCAGCATGTGATTCTAATATGCATTGCAGTGAAGGGCTCATGTCTTACAGGTTTCCCTTATTTCACTTTTTAACCCTCATGGTGTCCGTTTGGCTTTTTATTCACCTTGATTTTCACATGGACATTTTCAGCCTTCAGGCTGCTGCTGTGCCTTTACCGCTGCAAAAATGGAAATGACCCCATTCCCATTGGCTGGCACCCAATTCGGAAAGCAATCCAGTTTAAATCTCTTTCTTGAAAGGGCCGCTCTGGGCTGATTAGCTGTAATGGCCCATTTTTTTTGACATCACATGCAAATTAAAGGGCCCTTGTCCTTTATTTTTCAAGACTGGTATTTTTGGTTTTGGACCGTTCGTTTGGTCATTTCAAAGATCACTTTCCCCCTTATATTCATACAGGCAGCTGTGAAAAGCAGACCACTCTGAATCACTTTAACGTGAGTGGGCGGAGCCAAACTGTGCAGGCTGAGCAGGCTCCTTATCAAATCAAAATGCGCTGAATGCATTTTCTGAAAGCAAGACCAAACTTTGACCACACACAAAACATTTAGTGTTGGATTATGGGCACCACAGCCCCGTTCAGCAGATCCAGTTCACATCCGGCTGGAGTTGGTTTAAATTAATATGTAAATTAATAAGGTAATCTGTTTTATTATTTTTAAAATTAATATACGTAGGTTTCAAATATTCCTGACTATTCACTGAGCCAATAAGAGACTGTAAATCTCAGTCACTGAAACTCCTACTGTGTCCACAGTGGGATTTCCAGCGCCCGGAATGAGCTCAACGAACTCCGGACGGTGATGACCGAGAGCAGTGCTGACGGCAGTGTGAATGCAGATGCTGACTCAGAGCGACTGTTCCAAACAGCAGAGATGGACTACGTGAGGAACCCAGACAGGAGGTGACTGTCTTCTGCGGTCACTCGCTCCTCCACATCGTAAAAGCAACAGAGTCTCGTTCAGTCAAAGCCCTCGATCTCGTCAATATGTCTAGAATTCCCGTAGATCGTTCATTGAGAAACTATTGGACTGTCCAGGGTGTTCCCTGCCCCGTGAGAGCCGGGAAAGACTCCAGCACCGCCCACGACCCTAATCAGGACAAGCAGCTCAGAGTGAGTGATGTATCTGCACGTCATTTGGCTGCTCCGGACAAAGTTTAGACCATTTCTGCAGATTAAAATGCATGAAACATCTGTCCATCCATTATCTGAGCTGCTTATCCTGACCAGGGTTGGAGCTGGACCCTATCCCAACGCTCATATGGCGAAAAGTAGACCCTGGATAGGTTGCCAAGTATAAAACATCTAGAAACAAAGGGAAGGGTCCTCACGTTCATCCAGTAATGGAGTAAAGATGGTTTCACTTGCTGAGATTAAAGCAATGCGTCCATGCCCTTAACGAACACACATTTTAATGAGACGATTAAGGCAGAAGAGAAACTTGGCAAAGACCTTCTGTCCACGTGCAAACAAACACGGTCCACCCTAGAATGCATTTAAGTATGTCCAGTCCACCTGACGAACATGTGTTTAGACCGGGGGGTGTGGGGGTGGGGCCGAGTTTACAGGCTCTTCTCGGTCTATAAAAGTAATTAGGCAAAAGTTCACTTTTTCGGCCCATTTGACCAGGGGTGTTTAAACTTTTGCACGCTGTATGTCGACTGAGGTTGACCCGAGTTGTTAGAATGAAACAGAAACGAAAAAAAAAGGAAAATTCTAATCCCGCTCTTGTTTGCGTGGCGCAGTTTAGAGATCCAGCTGCCAAAGCGAAGCTGTGGAGCTTGCTGGAGTGGAGCTGCTGCTGAGAACCAGGAGAGCTTCTGTTTCCAGACTTCCGCAGTTCGAGAAGACCAGGTTTAGATCTCCAGGCCGCACTGATGGCAACCTGCAGGAGGAACCTTTCTTCTGGATGTATAAAGCTGGCTTTTCGCCCACACGTTCAAGCTGTGCTACACCTTCATTTACATCAAATCGCTTCATCTCTTAATTATACCATCAGCGGCATTCACGTTCTCCGTCTGCAGGCTGGAGTCTGCAGTCCTGCCTGATTTTTCTTCCTCTTTCAATGTCGGAACATGACTAAAACCGTTAAAAAAAAAATAAAAAAAACTTTTGTCTTCTTGGCTCGCTTTCAGAACAGATTTACCTCCAGGATCTTAAGACAAACAACAAGAATGTTCTTTGTTACGGTTCTTGGGGGGAACTTACTCTCTTAAGAAAGTCTTAAAAGGCCCATATCCTACTTCTCCCACCGAGGATTTATGATGTTTGTGATTTTTCCAGCTCTAATTCCTCTTTATTTTAGTGCTGCACAATATGTTTTTGATGAGGTGACCAATCCCAGCTCCAGGTCAGTCTTCATGCTGTCCAGCAACAAACAGTCCCCTTTTTGGCCCCTTTTTAACCCAGATTTGCCCACATTTGACATTTTCCTTCTGCACATTATTGATTGAATGTACTTTCTAATACATAGGTCCTCTCCCAATCACAGTATAGTGCAGAATACTCGTTTAGTCACACAAAAATACATGTAATCGTTTATCTCGCGATGTGATAAATACATTCAGCCTGTTTCTATCACTGTGCCTCAAGACGAGTGGATGGAAGCAGCTTTCATTTATAAAAAAAAACAAACGTGCAGTCTTTATGTAGTGAGGAAACTTTCTTTTCCCCAAGATTTGCACAGCCGTAACTTTACAGCCTTCTGAAAGCTGAACGATAAAGGCTTTAACTGAAATGCAAATTCACTTGAATCAGATTGTTAAAGTTAGAGAAGATAATCGAGGAGCCATGGACGATCCACCTTCTCCACGTGTGGTTTGAATGCGTTTGGAGAAGTTTTGGGAACATGAGATCTTCAATACAGATCTTGAGCACAACTGGGGTAGGTGGTAATTTGGGGAAACTGGGGAGGCGTAGGGGTTAGGGACTATGATCAGAAGGCGGTGGGTTCAAGTTCAGGACCAGGAGGTTGCCACGTGGTACCCTCGATCTAGCTTTGGCCCCCGTCACTGCTCCCCGGTAACTGGATATAGCACGTGTGTTAAATGCAGAGAAGCTTCTGCTTGGGGTCACTGTGTGCTGTGTCTCCAGGGTGGGCACTTTCACTTTCACTTTCTCATTTGGCAGAACTGAAGATCTGTTTAAAATTCCGCCCAAGCGCCTCTTCAGTGGAGGCCAGCCACCTGTCCTCTGCATGAGGGGAATGTAAAGCTGCGGGTTGTCATCCGATGCCCTCTGTTGGAGAGCGAGGAGCTTCATCAAAACAAATTCAGATTTCACTTGGCCGGATTCCCAAACGCTCTCGATGCTGCAGATGGGGCATATATCGTCCTGATCTTTAAGAGGGCGGTTTTGAAAATGACTCATTTCTTTTCATCCCCTCCATAGCTGCAGCCTCAGCGTCCTCGGCTCGTGCTTATTCGACGCTGCAGCTTCAGAGGCTTGCGGGACGGTTGGGGGTATTCATGAAGAACACGTATTCCTGAAAAAATGGCAGGCCTTTCTGAACAATGCCACTATCCTTTCTTCAGCAAGCTGAAGATTTCTTAAGAGTGCTTTTGCAAATTCGCTCCCTTTACTGCTTTCTCAGAAAACTCTGCGGTGGGGACCCGGGGTGAGAAATGTTATCTGAGGTGGGGGATTGTTTTGCTCTTTTTACCGTTACATGACCAGGATTTTAAATGCACCGCACAGTCCTGAATCACCAAACAGCACATTGAGGCCTTTTTATGGGTTCAGCTTCATACCTGAGTAATTCAGGCAAGATTTATTGGATTTATTTAACAGCGTATATCAGAAGAGTTCTGTTTTAGCTTAAGAGTTTAGATGTTATGTGTGTGTTTTATGCACCCAAATACAACGTCTGTACCTTTATATGTGCTGCATGAATCAATCTCTTGCTAGAAAAACAGACAGACATACAGGCAGGCAGGCAGACAGGCAGACAGACAGGCAGGCAGGCAGACAGAACATTCATATTTTTTATGAATAGTTTTAAAGGAGAAATGGGTGAATGGAACCAGACGTCTGTCTCTAAAAGTTGTCCAGTGAAGACGCTGCCTGATGCCTTTGACGTCGATTGGTGACAGTTTTGGCCTAAAATGTGTTTTTAAATCCATCAGCGATCGAGGGATGTGTGCAGGGTGAAGAATAGCCCCCAGAAAGCACTAATATGGTCCCTGAGCAAGACCCTTAACCCTGAGTGTCTCCAGGGGGACTGTCCCTGTAATTAGGACATGGAAGTCGCTCTGGATAATCATCCACCTTATTCAAAAAATGGCTATATTTGCCTGGTTCCATTCATCATCATCTCTTCAACCAGTCATTTAAGACCCAACCTTCTCTGTCTGACACCTGTTTACAGCTCAGACATTGAACGAGGCCATCCATGAAGATTTCATGAGCCTCTCTTTTTATTAAAGCTGAAATAGCTGTGGCTGCACAGAGAGATACCCCAAGCAAGAGCAGCTTGGAGTCCAGCCTGGACCCCCTTTGCCACATGTGTGTGTTGTGTATGTTTGTGGGCTGCCGAGCTGGAGCTTCATGTCTCCAGGGTATCTGAAACCGCAGATGACCCACAGCTCAGCACTACATTCCATCCGCTTCCTTGTGGGCACCTCCAGGCCATCCACCCGAATCATTTGTTTCTTTGCTAGGCTTCGCTGTAAATAAGAAATTTTGTTCTCAGTGTCCTGCCTGGTTTAATAAAGGTTTAACAAACAAGCGAACTGGAACATTTCCCTCTTGATCATTTTTTGAGATATATATAAATATATATATATATCAGAGATCTTGAATGCGGACAAACCTGTTAGTCTAAAACACAATATGCATTTTTAGAATTTTAACCAGCCTTAAAGTGTATATTTGGTACGACCACCGTTATTCTTCAGTGCAGCCTCAACTCTCTTAGGCGAGCGTTCTTGTCGTCTTTAGGAACAGTTCTCCAAACGTCCTGAAGGTCGTTCCAAAGCTCCTCTTCGGACGTCAGCTGCCTTGTGGGCTGAAAATGAGAGCTAAAAACTTCAGGACATCAATAGAACTACAGCTCCTTCTAGTCTTTTTTTTTTTTGGCAATCTGCTGAAAAATTTGCTTAAATGTCACAAATGTTCTCTGATCCATTCCGTGACAAACAAAGGCAAACTAAAGATACAATATCTCAATAAATCAACAAACTATAACAAAAAAAGCATAACAGTGAGAAATAAAGCTATAATCCTAATTACGAAAGAAATAGGCTACAAATACGACTTCTATAGCAACATATTGTGCAACTTTTAATATCTTGTCACTCCTACTGGTAAGAGTTTGAACTGCAGAAACAGTAACGGTTCAAAATGTGGTTACTTTTAAAATGTAAATACAAGTAACATCTATGAAATCCTACTGTATTAGAGCCCTGCTCTAAATAAACATCTTATACATACTTAATATACATACCTTTAAACACAAAGCCCGGCCCTCGTAGGGACACTGCCACTTGTTTTCCGCATCAGATGGTCGAATGAATGGAAACATAAGTCATGTTCTGTTCTGACTGACTGTTGGTAATCTGTCCCTTAAGGCAAAAATAAAACCTCCCCAAACAGGCTGAATATGTGCGCTAGTTTCAGAAATCTTTTGCATTGCATCAAATATTTGGCCTCAGTGTGCACAATGTGAGTCCAAAAACACTGTCCTATCTGGCACAATACCTGAAAAAAAAGAAAAGAAAGTTTATCCCTCTGCCATATCCCTGCTCCAGTCCAGCCCATAATAAAAAGTGCGCCGTCTTTATTATCACCTCTTGAGCAACTTCACAGCTTTGACTGAAACAACAAGCCGTCAATTATTCTTTACTTCGCAGCGTCGAAATAAACAAGTAAAAGTTATCTGAACTGAACAAAGCCATCAAAAAGACATATCACTATAGTTCTGCTGTGCTGCCTAATTGTAATTACAGAAGTGCATGATGAATTTAATTACACAAATGAATTAAAGACTTTTCAAATTTCATTCCGGGTCAGGATCTGTGGTGTCAATAGGTGGAGAAGAGCGGTAGGAGTGATGTGTGGTAGGCAGGTACCAGCAAGAGCGAGAGGTAAGTTTTACAGGACGGTTGTGAGACCAGCTATGTTATACGGGTCAGAGACGGTGGCGCTGATGAAAAGACAGACGGGCAGAGCTGGAAGTTCTGAGATTTACGTTGGGAGGGATGAGCATGGACAGTATTAGAAGCGAGTACAATTTGGAGACATAGTGAGGAAAGTGAGCCTGCGTTGGTTTGGACATGTCCGGAGAAGAGACGAGGAGTAAATCAGGATGGGGATGTTGAGGATGGAGCTGCCAGGAAGGAGGAGAAGAGGGAAGACAAAGAGGAGGATTATGGATGTGGGGAAAGAGGTCGGTGTGAAAGAGGAAGATGCAGAGGACAGGAAGAAATGGAAACATGATTCGCTCGAAGATGCAGCTCGTTTGGCTTGTTTTTGTGACGTCACACCAACGCATTTGCATCCATCCGTTCATCAGCCTCGCTCATTCATGCTGAAGTGTCTCAGCTTTGTTCACGTTTGGATCGAGGCATAGCCAATGGGAAACAAGCTCATTTGCACACATCTGAAAAAGCTTTTGATTCTAAGAGATTCAGTGAAGCTGGAAAATGAAAGAAGGACTGTTTTCTCGCAACAGCGGTTGCCCCCGCATCGGAAGATTGTTGGTTTGATTCCCTCACCAGTAGGTTGCCCTGAGGTACCCTTGAGCAAAGTACCGTCCCCGTCACTGCTCTCCGGGTGCTTTCAATAGCTGCCCACTTCTGCATGGTGTTTGCATGGGTTAAATGCAGAGGTCCAATTTCGTTGTGGTTCACTGTGTGCTGTGCTCTGACCTCGCAATGACACGGGTGGTCACTTTCACGTTCACTTTTGAAAGAAAATGACAGGGTGATGGGCCAGAAAAATGAGGCGCATCATATATGAAGTGAAAGTGAAAACCTGTCATTGTGAGCACAGCACACAGTGAACCACACCAAAATTACTGCTCTGCATTTCACCCACACACACTGTCCAGCCATGTATCCAGCACCCAGGGAGCAGCAATGGGTACGGTACCTTGCTCAAGGGTACCTCAGGGCAACCTACTGGTTTGGGATTCCAACCTAAAACCTTCCGATCCCGGGGCATTGGGGCCACCACTGTAAGACCATGACAACTATCATCCATCAAGAACTTGAAAATGGAGTCGTAATAATGGAGAGCACCTACACGAAGCTGAATTTGTGTGACTCTGAGGAACCAGGGCCTACGTTCAAATAGTTTTTGCCGCATGGCTGGTGTTTGTTTGGATTTCTCCTTGCCCTCAGGCGCTGGCACTAAAATCCTCACTGAGCCAGAGACCCGAGCATTCAAACATTGGGTAGCCCTCTGCAGAACCCCGCACTCAGAACACAGTGCAGGCCAAACTGCAGTAACGATCAGGGATGCACAACGATCCAAATCATATCAGCTTCAGTAGATGTTTGACTGGAAAAAAAATATATCACCACCATCGGGCAGATGTTTAGAGGTGACCAAAATTTTGAGACACAGTCGTTGCGATTTGCTACAAGACTAAGGTTTTTTTAAAGCCTAAACCTGAATGGCCAAACTGTACTGCAATTTACTTCAAGATGAACTTTTTGTTTCCAGTTCCCTTCTGTGTTTTTCTGTGCAATTTAGTGATAATTGCACCACTGGACCGGATCCTGCTGGCCCAGGTTTCTGGAAAGGTTACATGATAGTTGGATTATAGATCCGTGAATGTACTTCTCCTGTTCTTCAGTTAGGAGGTTCCTGGACTGAGGGTTCTAATCTTTCTCAAACTGCATGTTTTTGTAGGAAACGGCTAATTCCGTCGAATCAGTACTTTTGGAATGGCAGAAGCACAAAAATGTCCCGAGTGTCATCCCTTCAGGAGAATCTAAGAGAGGAAGGCTTCATAATCTTATTATCCAGTCTTGGTTTTAAACCTTTTAAAAGAACCATCTTTCCAGGAATCCATTTGTAAGATGGGAACGAAGCGAACCTTTTTTTCTGCTCAGTGGTTTAGTCTTCGCTGGAGTCCAGCTGCCAATAGTTAATCTCTGTATCCCTACAGATGACATTTTTCAGTTCTTGCTCGGTTCTGATTCATATTTATCAAGTTTACTGTCGACCTGTCTATTGACCGGTTGATATTTTATCCTGCATTTGTTGCTCTCTGGAAGAGCAGGAGGTTTCTGTGATGCATCTGATGATAAATTGCTTTCATTTTACCCATTTTTTAAGCTAGTCCAGACAGATTTAGTCCCAGTTTTAGGACTCTGCAGATATGCGGCTAAAACACAAATCCTACAAATCCCACATTTCTGCATCCCAGGTAATAATGTTGTGAGTGAAAGCAATTGCTGTTTGGGTGCTGAAACGGCGAAGAAGAGCAAACCCAGTTTGTATTGGAATGACACTAAACTGGTCTAATGTGAAAGGGGGAAAAATGTGTGATAGCATGCATGTTGCATGACTTCTCCATGTTCACTATAAGAAGGCATGTGTTGTAGATGAGGTTCTGCGAATGCCCTCACAGGGGAACCTCATGGGAGACGCCAGATAAAGTAAATACACGGATGCACTCAGAAATGAGACGAGGATGTGCTGAAAAGGACTCTGCCAGCAAAGCTTCCCTCGAGAGACGCGAAAAACACCCGCTTCACTCTAAGGTCTAAAAACATTTGGGTCAGGCAGTTTCCTTTGGATCCTTCTCCTCAGTTTCAGCTGGAATGAGGCTCGCTCCTCGTGGCCGGGACTCAAAAACACACAATGTACTCTTTTGGCCATACGTTACTCTCCCAGCCCTGCTGCGATCCAAGCCTGCTGTTTGATAGGCTGCAGATGGCAGGCTATAGGCATGGCTTCTTCTCGCTTTTCCACACAGCTGAATTCTGTCAGGCTCAAGTAAAGGCGAGTGGAAGAACACGCTTCAGCTTCATTCGAGGCTGCTTCTTAAGCCACCGATGGAATTCCAATGAGAAAAGAGCAAAGAAACAATCAGGCTGTTTTCGGTCCAGGTTCTTAAAAAGAAAGACATCGAGACAATGCATTTAAAAAATACAACTTTCCCTTCTCTGACCTCAAAAGATCGCATCCAGAGGCCAATTTTTTTCATCAAAAGCCAATTATAAGCGCTTTGCAACACCAAATATTTTCTCAGTAAATGAAACAGCTTGTTATGAGGGCCGCATATTCCAGCACTTGGAAACCGAGTCGGTTTTCTCAGCCAGGGTTGTGTGGTTTGCGTCGTTTGACCGATGGTAAACTGCAGGAGCTATTCAGGACGTTTCGAGACAGTTTCCTGGATCCAGATTGGGATGAAACCGGAATCACCAAACTGTACTGCGATTTGCTTCAAGACAAAGCCTTCTTTTCCAGGTCTGGTCCATCTGGTGTTCTTATCTCCATACCTGGACTTTGACAGAAGAAGAGAAAGTCATGCTCAGTGTAGTTTCTTTGCTGCAATTTGGTGATAATTGCAGCACTGGAACAGATCCTACTGGCCCAGATTTGTGGAAAGGTTGGACGATGGTTGGTTTGTAGATTAATGAATGTACTTGTCCTGTTCTTCCATCGCTGGGTGACTCCACTGATTGACAACAGCTAATTGTGTTTAACTGGCAGAAACACAAAAATGTCCTGAGCGTTGTCCCTTGGGAGAATCTGAAAGGAAGGCTTTTTAATCGCATTATCCACTCTTGATTTGGAACCTTTTGAGATGAGCTTCCCTGGAATCCATCTGTATTATGGGAACGAAGCGAACCTCTTTTTCGGCTCAGTGATGTAGTCTTCGCTGCAGTCCGGTTGCCAATAATATGTTACTCATCCTATAGATGACATTTTTCATTGACAGTTCTTGCACGGTTCTGCTCCAAATTTATCAGGTTGATCATTGATCTGCGCTATTATCGTTCCCCCCAGCTGCGCTTTTTAAAGTCACTTTTAACCCTCATCCTTTCCGAGTGTCTGCAATGGCATTTTGAAATCGCTCCTGTAGATATGGCTGGATATAAAGAGGATTTGGAGTTTGAATAAAGAGATCTGTCCCATCAGAGCTTTAAAGCACAGAGACTATTTGGTTATATGGGTTTATGTGCAGCATCCTTTCCTAAGTTACAGCACTGTGCAAAAGTTTTAGGCGGGTGTGGAAAAATGCTGTAAACAAAGAACGCTTTCAGAAATATCAATAATGATTGTTTATTTTGATCAATTTACAAAATGCAAAGTTAGCGAACAAAAGAAAATCTAAATCAGATCAATATCTGGTGTTTCTACCTTTTGCCTTCAAACCAGCATCAGTTCTTCTGGCCCCACAGAGCCCTGATCTCAACATCATCCAGTGTGTCTGGATCACATGAAGAGACAGAAGGATGTGAGGAAGCTACAGCCACAGAAGATCTGTGGTTCGTTCTCCAGGATGTTTGGAACAACCTACCAGCCGAGTTCCTTCAAAAACTGTGTGCGAGTGTACCTAGAAGAATTGATGCTGTTTTGAAGGCAAAGGGTGGTCACACCAAATATTGATCTGATTTAGATTCTCTTTTGTTCATTCACTGCATTTTGTTGATTGATGAAAATAAATGATGAACACTTCCATTTCTGAAAGCGTTCTGTTAACAGCATTTTTTCACACCTGCCTAAAACTTTTGCACAGTACTGTGTATCTTAAACAAGTGTCTTTATTGGGCATGTGGAATATCCAAGATGAATGACGTGTCCTTATGTCATTTCTATAGATCAATGAAAAAAAAAAAGATCTTAAATAAAGAATCTGTAAATCCGCTCTACTAACTATATTAAGATGGGGGTGGGGAGCCCTGCTGCAGAAATTCCTCGAGGACACATGCTGCAGCTTTCATTGGCTTAAATGAACAAACATGGGGACAATAAAAAGAATATTTTGTGCAAAGGTTTGGCCAAATGTATTTCTTTCTGTAGTGTCAATTTTAGCAAATCAAAGAAAGCGTGGCCTTAAGCGCAGAGAAGTGAGCCGCGTTGGAGTCTGTTTAATGTGCATGTGTTAACATGTGGAGTTTTATCCTTTCATCAGCGTTCAGCGATTAAAGAGTGTGGGGTGTAGTTCCCCCCGAACTTAAACTGCTGTGAGAAAAGGTAGACCTATTACCGGAGGAAAAAGGCCTAAAAGTGTGCAAAAGGTTTGCTAGCGGAACGGTGGATGGGTGGGGGGCTTCATGCCTGGACACCAGCAGTAATCAGTTCCAGTCAGTCTGGTTCTGGTCTGAAAGCCATTTACTCAACAAGCAACAAATTGTTTGAGGATTCCGAGCCAGGAGGACTACTGGAAACTGGAAAATGTAAACATAATTCTCATTCATGCTTCGATTAAAGGGTTAAGCTGCACTTTCTCCCAATCATTCCTCGATATGTAGTTAATATTTCATTATTCGGTGCTGTACCTGGTCGTGTGGCTGCTGCTTCTAGACAAGGAGTGGAATTGCGGGATTTTTTTTCTTCCGTCGTCTGCATGGTCTTAAGGCTGATCCTTATCTCAGTCCCCGAGTCGTGATCGCTGTCTGTTGAAAGACAGTAAGCAGGCTGGATTTTCTCCAAGTCCATTTTAACCTGCCTCCAATCCATCCCGCTCTGTAAATGCCATGAGACCGATTCGTTCTGCTGGAGCACACCCATCAAACATACAGCAAAAATGTGGGTGTAAAATGGGCCGGAAAACCCTTGTAAATCAAATTAACACAGGAGGGACCAACCACGAATCAGGCATTTTACACTCATTATGTTATGGACTTGAAAAGGATGAGGCTGCACTTATTGGAGGTTTCTTTCTTTTATCAAACGTTGTGGTCTGCTTGCTTCTTTTCAAAAGGAGGAACTTTCCTAGAAGGCGACATGCAAAATAAACGATTTCAATCTGAAAATGTAATACTTGAAAAGATCTTCTCAAGAGCATTTTCCTGTTTTGCTGTTTCTGGTTGCTCTGAACTTTTATGAGGAAAAGCAGTTGCAACTCAGGATAGGAGCAGTGGTGGCCATGTGGCTGAGGATTAGGCCCCATCATGGGAGGGTTGTGGGTTCCCGGACCAGTAGATTACCCAGAGGTTCCCCTGAGCAAGGCACCGTCCCCAACATTGCTCCCCGGGGGAAGACGTTGCAGCCAACTGTTCTAGGAATGTCATTCATTTCTCATAAAACAGGAAACCAAGATTAAAAATATATATAAACTGCTGTTATTGTATTGGTATTAAAACCAGAGGCACGGAGGAAGAAAGTGACCAATTTCCACCATATCGTCCAAGAATGGGACAGTCCACTTGTGTCCATAGATGGAGAGTTACAGCGAATTACACCTTTATTTTATAAAGAAATAACTCTATCCTGGAGGGAGTGTTCTCACCATCAACCAGAGGGATCACAATAGGTCGCCGGATGGCGCGATAATTAAAAAGGGGTCGAATGTGTGCCGCCGTCTTCGATCACCAGACCTCAACCGAGCTGAATCCACCACGTTCATGAAGACACCAACAAAAGGAAAGAGTCGTGGAAGTGTGAAACTCGCAGCTGTAAAACGTGCGGGGTTGCAAAATGCAGCAGGCTGGAAACCCGGCGTGTTTTTGTGTGCTTGATCGAAATGAGGAGGACACGGCAGCCCGATGTTACAAAAAGAACACCTATTGCGGATTTGCTTCCTTCCTGCCAAGAAAAAAGTGCAAGACGTACCAGGGGACACTTGTTTACTCTAGTTTCTGAGGCTGAAGGCCGCGATTCAAGACCCATCTGTAGGCTTCATTGTCCAACCCTGATCTCAGAGTTTGCAGATCCACGATGCCAAGTGCTCATAGCTTCGCTGCGCTGCAACATCCAGCCTGCAGTGCAGGACGTGCTCCGCTTTTGTGAACAAGTATATCAGCTTTCTGGCTGTCGGCTCTGGAGCACATCTCTGCAATCAACACGGTTAATATTACTGCGTGAAAATCCACAAACGCCCCTCAAAATTGTGTAACGTCCCAAAGAAGGGTCTCAACCAATAATACTCAACTTTCCATTCGAATGGTAAGTACTGGATCCTGATGTGCTCCTCACCTTCATTTCCATGCACATATTGTACATGTGGAAAGTTTTCAGAGCCTTTCAAGCTTTTCACATTTGGTTGTGCTTCAGATTAATCACGCTATTCTGTCCACTTGTTAAAAATAAAAAGCTGAATTATTCCATTTAAGTGGGAAAGATCGGATAAGCTTGGCACGCCTTTCTTTTGCATGTTTTTTCACATTCTTCTTAGTGGAATCATGCAAAGTGGAGTACTGCCATTTTCAGGACTGTTCAAAGATTCTCATTGGGTTCAGGTAGGGATTCTGGGTGGGCCACTCTTCATCCATCTTCCCTTCTATCCCAAATAGGCTATCTGTCAAACATCTGATGTTGTACCATGTTTGACTGGAGGGACGATGATGCTCCATGCCTCCTTCTCACACACCACTAGAAAGTCCATCCATCCATTTTCTGCCGCTTGTCCCAAACGGGGTCGCGGGGGAGTGCTGGATTCCAAACCAGCGCACACAGGGCGAGGACGGGGGACGCACCCTGGACAGGTCGCCAGCCCATCGCAGGGAGGAGCGTGACGGGGACTGCACCTTGCTCAAGGGTACCTCAGGGCAACCGGAGGAACCCCCGATCCTCCGATCATAGGGCCAACACCCTAACCACTAGGCCACCGCTGCCCCTACCACTAGAAAATATGGCCGAATAGTCTCTCCATCAGACCTCACGGCTGGAGAGTCCCTTGGCAAACTCTTAGTGATGAACAGCCTCTGTCTGTCACCTCCGCCATGAAGGCCTGATTAGAGTTGTGCTCCATGGATGGCTTGCCTTACGGAAACTTCTCCCAGCTTCACAAACTTCTCAATCTCATTCATAGCGGGTTACCAATCCGACCAAGGCCCTTCTTCCCGATTGCTCACTTTGTGTGGATGGCCAGATCTAAGCCAGATCTAGGCTGGTGGATCCAAAGCTCTTCAATTGAAGAATTTCAACATTGTTTTTAAATTTTTCGTCCGTCCAGATGGGTCTCGACACAGTCCTGTCTCGCATGTCTACAAGCAGTTCTCTCTACCTCATGGTCTACCCTTACACCCACGGGAGTGTCAATTTCCTGCTATGTCCAACAAACGTAATTAGGCACAGGTGGACTTCAACCAAGCTGCAGAAACATCCCATAAACTACTGACTGAAACTGGAAGCACTCGAGTTCAACTGCACGTGCCATCACGAAGAGCTGATGTTGTTTCAATCTACCATTAACTTTCTACCAATTAGAAATTTACATCACCTATAAAAGTGCACACACACACACACACACACATTGATTTATTGAGGAAACACAAGCCACCTTGTCCCTTCCTGCAGAAATGCTGCTTACTAACCTCAACTGCAACTTGTATTTAGACCTGAGACCTATTAAATTTTATGGATACTTCCTAAAAGACTTTTATTTTGTCTATAAGACTAAGTAACATGTACCATCTGCTGCCACAAGTTGAACCGGGGAACATGGACAGGACACAGCATTAATTAAGACAGAACCCAGACATGCTGGTAAAAGAGAAATACAGAATTTTCCTGATTGAAAATGTAACACACAACACAGACTACAGGACGTCCGGTAAACCTTTAGCGACCAAAATCTACATTTATTAAAGAATATTTCACCAAGTACCAGCTGCTGCTCAGGTCAAATATGTAATACTTTTGATTTAAACCCGTTTTTAAGAAGAATAAAAGAGGATATATGTCGGATAACACATTTCTCTATTAAAAGTGATATTCGTTGTAAAATTAATAAGTCATTAATATTTCTTATTTATATTTCTGTGTGTAGAGTTAAGATTGACAAGGGATGTAAGGAAGAAAGCAGCCTATGTTGCATTTCTGAAGTAAAAAATGGGTTTTTCAGCTGAAATGTTTGGCAAATATTGAGCTAATGTAATATTTTAATATTGTGGACATAATTTTATTATCATTTTTTCAATAAAAGTGCATCGTAATTAAAAGCCCTCAAACACATTTTATGGCCACTGAAGAACATACACCGTCTGTATCAATCACATTAATCATGAACTCATCTAGAAATGATAGAATAGTTAATCGGGTAATCTTACGCATAAGAATGTTTGATTGTACTAAACATAGACAAAATTTGTTGACTATGATCTCACATGCAGGATGATCCTGTTGAGGCCTTATAGCGCCCCCTTGTGGAAAATGCTTAGACTGCTGAGCATCATTATAGCGGCCTGCTGGGACCGTGACCGTTGTTCAAATCGCAGATGTTTAATCAAGTATTTGATTTTAAGCTGAGCGACTGAGATTCCTAATTCCGACGTTTGCACAATCGAGCCGATCACCAAGAGAGGCACGTATTATGAAAGTGAAAAGTGAAAGTGAAAGTGACAACCCTCGTCATTGCGAGGTCACAGCACAGCACACAGTGAACCACAACGAAATTGGACCTCTGCATTTAACCCATGCACTCAAACACCGTGCAGCACTGGGCAGCTATTGAAAGCGCCCGGGGGGCAGTGACGGGGACGGTACCTTGCTCAAGGGTACCTCAGGGCAACTTACTGGTGAGGGTTTTGAGCCCACAATCTTCCGATCCTGTGGCCGACTCCCTAACCGCTAGGTCACTGAAGGAGGAATTTCTCAAACGACATACAATATGCGAAGGTCGGCGCTATTCCAGAAGTGGACCTTTCCGTTTTCCAAGAATTCGTAATCACAGGGCTTATGGCTGACAGTGTTATTAAATCTGATGATGAACACATGGTCCTTTGAGTCAGGATATTTGCAATTCCCAGCATTGCACATCAAAGGAGTATTTATAGCTTTACATTAGAACATAACTCTGAGCTATTTAAGGCTCCACAGACGGCTCTGAGGCCTATGTGGTCATTTTCTTACAAAATTGGATGAATTCAAATAAACATAGGGGGATTTAAATAGTACTGGGCAATGCACATAGCTGTCTGGATGTCTTATATAACATATAGAATAGAAATATGTCAAATATAATCAAATATAATCAAATATATAAAATATAATCGCTGCAATAGTTTCACATTTATGGCGTTTAGCGACTTCCATGTCCTCATTACTGGGACAGTCTCCCCTGGAGCAACTCAGGGTTAAGGGTCTTGCTCAGGCACCCAGTGGTGGTAGTGCCAGAGGTGGGATTTGAACCTGGTACATATTTATGCATGAGACTATTAAAAAATGGAGATATAAAAAGGCGATGTTGAAGCGTGGGCCCACAGATGGGACTTTACACCTCTCACTAACGTGGGCTCCTAATTGATAAATGATGAAGTGTTAGGCCTTCCGTTGGGTAGATTGCTACTTTGATCACCAGTAATCCCACAGCCATCACTTGCTCTGTCTGGGTGGGTTGGATTGCCAGCACTGGTGTCTGTTAGTTGGCATGAAATTGGCCATTATGGGGCTTTTCCACTGGCACCAGGAAACGAGCTGTGCTTGAGACCCAGTGATTGAGTCACTGTCCCTGTTCAGGCTTCAGCGAGGCACTGTCCCCTTCACTGCTCCCCGGGCGCTGAATAAGGCTGCCCACTGCTGCCCCATGTGGTGGGTTAAATGAGGATGATTCCTGTGGTTCACTGTGTGCTGTGCTATATCTTCGCAATGACAAAGTCACTTTCACTTGACCTGACTTTCGCTTCAAAGAGATGTTTTTGGATTATAAATAAAGTGAACCGAACTTGAACCAGTCTGTGAAAATAAACGCAAGCTCAACACGGACCAGCAGACAAGCGCGATGCAGCTTCAGTGCGATCCGGTTCCTGGTGGAAAAAGCCAGCTAGCGTTCTCCTCCGAGCATCCAATGATGGTTTGACTGAAATCATTTTGCACAGGGACCCAAAATGAGAATCACACACTCTTTCTGAACATTTCTGAACATCTGGGGGCAAATTTCAGAGATATCCTTCAAATCGCACTACTTTGTTTGCAAAAATGCAAATACATAATTAATGCTAAACGTAACTGATATAATAACGCTCATTTCTATGCCTCTCAAACCAGTCAAAAGCGTTAAAGTGACGAGTGTGGGCTCTATTTCCTTAAACGTCATCAGTGCATCTTCAGCCAGTATCGTGAGTGACAACTTGTTTAAAACGCCACATTCTCAACAGGCCTGTTGATGTTTGTCGGCCATAAGCCATCGCTTCCCATCTGTAGCCCTGGAGGCTCAGCGTACTTAGCATTTTGCCTCTTCCCAAAACACCTGATCTCGCTAAACAGTTCGTTGACAACCCCTGGCTGAGCTGAAGAGCGTGCTCATTTCAGGATAAGTGGTAAAATGTGCACGGGACGAGGCCTCCAGGACTAGCGCCACTGCTTAAACCCCTTAATGCAAGAAAAGGCCAGGAATCATTTAGAGGTGCAATGTCCCACCATTCATTAATCATGCTCCACTAGCCTTTTTAATAGTCTCTATAGAAACACGAAGTGAAATAAAGGTTTGTGAGTTATAGCGGTGACTCCAGTTTAAACGGTTGCTTAAGAGGGTCTGCATGGATCGCTTTCGGTACAGGAGGCACTGATGTGGGAAGATAAATCTGCAGACATATACATTCAGCAGACGCTCTTATCCAGAGCGACGTACATCAGCGCTTTGCAGTCCACATCTGTTCTTCATTACTGTTGCCCAGGTTTAAGTCAACAGATGCCGATCGACCATTTGCCCGCTTACAAACCCTGTCGCTGAACGGTAATTATCCATGCAAACATATGCCTCAAAAAAGGTACAAAAATGTACAAAATGTTGAAATCGTATGAGCGCAGGGCCAGTTAGGAAAATATAGCCCCCTTGGTATTTCTCCTACATGGGTCGACCTTTGGTGACCTGCTCTGAAAACGACTCTCCTATTGATTCTTATCTGAAAGTGCAAATCCTTCTGGACATATCTTCAGAAGATCACCCCCAACCCCCCTCTCTGTGGTTTTCAGATGCCCCAGTCAGGTTTTTGTTCTGCCGCCAGACTTGTGAACGGCAGGCCAGGCTAATAAAGTTACTTGTAGACTTCTTGTAGTCAGTGGTTTTTAAAAAGTGTGAACCATTTCCTGTTACATGACCCAAATGTTGGATCGAGAAAGATTTCTAAATTTTTTCTGAAATTAAAAGGTCCGTGTTTTTAAGTGCTCCATTTGCTCGCCGGGCCACAGATGCAGGGTTGCTGCAAAAATGGCTTCGACTGAAGGTTATCCTGAAGGAATGGCATCAAGGTAAACAGCGCTTGTCTCCCCCCACTAATCAGTTTAGCCCCGCCCCTTCACGCTGAAGTTATAGGGGGTGTTTCAGAGTGTGCAACAATGCAGGCCATCCAATCAGAACGAGGCTCATTTACATGTGTCTATAGTAGCCTGTTAAGGAGGTTGGAAAACAGTGATTTTATAAAGGATTTTGACTGCATTTGGTTCATGAAACCATCAGCTCAACTCAAAAAACTAGAAAAGGCAAGAAATATGGGAGACGTGGGACCTGTTACCCAATCATTTTAATAAAGAGGGATTAATACACTTTGTTCTGTTTCTCTCAAACGCTCAAAAAAGTTGACCATTTTCATCCAAACACCACAGAATGAGCGTATTTAGTACCTAAACCATCCAGTAAACGCTCACTGTTCACCTGACTAGGGTGGTGGTGGTCCAGTGGTAGGATACTTGCCTATGGTTCCAGAGGTCCCAGGTTCGAATCCCACCTCTAGCACTACCACCACTGGGTCCCTGAGCAAGACCCTTAACCCTGAATTGCTCCAGGGGGACTGTCCCTGTAATTAGGACATGTAAGTCGCTCTGGATAAGAGCGTCTGCTAAATGCCGTAAATGTAAATGTGAAGAAACTTCAGCAGACATTTAGATCAACAAGAGGGATGGACATCTGAGTCACTAAGAGTAGTGAATGAAAATTAGTACAGGATTCTTTTTATCGTCTCTTTTTTGGTGTAATTGGTCGTTTTCTCTTTGTGTGTTTATTTACATACAATTTATTTTATTTACAGACAACAGTTTATAATGAAGTTTCATATAAATTGTTCAAAAAAATAACGTAAACCCACGTTTACTGTGTATGAAAGGTGCTCAACAGACAGACAGACAGACACACACACACAGACAAATAGATAGATAGATAGACAGACTGATAGATAGATAGACAAAGATAGACAGACAGAAAGACAGACAGATAGACTGATAGATAGATAGACAGACAGACAGACAGAGAGATAGATAGATAAACAGAAAGACAGACTGATAGACAGACAGACAGACAGGAAGATAGATTAACAGAAAGACAGTCAGACAGCATGATAGATAGATAGAGATAGAGAGATAGATAGATATATAGATAGATAGATGGATAGATAATAGATAGATAGATAGATAGATAGATAGACAGAAAGATAAATAGATAGATAGATAGAGAGATAGATTGATGGACAGACAGACAGACAGACAGATAACAGACAGACAGACAGATGATAGATAGGTAGATAGACAAACAGACAGACAGATAGATAGATAGACAGATATATAGATGGATAGACAGACAGACAGATAATAGACAGACAGACAGACAGAGAGACAAATAGATAGATAGATGGATGGATAGACAGACAGACAGATGATAGATAGATAGACAGACAGACAGACAGACAGACAGACAGACAGATAGATAGGTAGACAGACAGACATACATACATACATACAGACAGACAGAGAGACAGATAGACCAATAGATAGATAAACAGAAAGACAGTCAGACAGCATGATAGATAGATCATAGATATAGAGATAGATAGACGGATAGATAGATAGACAGACAGATAGATAGACAGACAGACAGATAGATAGATAGATAGATAGATAGATAGATAGATGGACAGACAGACAGACAGATAATAGATAGACAGACAGACAGAGAGACAGATAGATGAATACATAGATAGATGGATAGACAGACAGACAGACAGGTAGATAGACAGACAGACAGACAGAGAGATCAGACAGACGGACAGCTAGAGAGACGGACAGTAGTGTGAGGTGGAGGTGAAGTGGGCGTGGTCTGCCGCTGGTATAAAGCGGGGGCTGCGCCGCGCGCAGGTCCAGTCTCGCGCCGGGACCAGGGCGCTGCTGCTGTTCGTGTTAAAGCCGTCCGGAGCGCGTGCAGCATGGCGGGCAGTGTGTGGTTCTGGCTGTGTGTCTGCGCTGTTTGCTCTGCCGCCGCAGAAAAGCTGAAACAGCAGCAAGCCGACGGGTCTCCCCTCCACAGCGGCTCCTCCGCGCGCACAGGTGAGAGTCCGGCCGCTCACTCCTCACACTCACCTGCACACCCGCCGTTATTCACCCACTGCCTGCTGCAGGGGCAATGTGCTGAAAACTCCATTTATCTAAAAAAAACAACAAAAACGAGGCTTTCTAAGCTTTCCTCTCTGAAATCGTTATATGGAAATAAATGTTTTATTATATGTTTGTTATATATTATTACAAATAAAATCAAAGAGGAAAATGAGAAAGTCTCTGAAACTCAAAAAAAGGGTTTTAATCTATGCTGAAGTTCATTTGTTGCCCAAAATGTAACTCGTTTTTCATTAAAAATACTCCCTCTTTTATTTGAAAGTGGGCGTTTGGCCGCTAGAGGGCGCGCCTCTGTTTGTTCCCACACCCTCTCGCCGCTTAATTGACCACGCCCCTTGGCAACAAAATGAAGATTATAGTCAGTCCACCCTTATGTTCCTACACAGGGAAAATATGAAACAAAGTCTCTGAAACTCAGTGTGGGTTTTTTCTCTTGTTCCTATTTTATTTATTTATTGTTAAAACTTATTACCTCGTCTACAGCAGTTTGGCCCTTTGAAGGCACTCAGTTATGTGGACAGGTGAGGCGGTGCTTATATTTATGGCCACACCCTCTTACCTGACCCTTAACTGGCCGCCCGATAGCAGCAAAATAGTTTACTATGGGGCAGCGGTGGCCCAGTGGTCAGGGAGTCGGCTGAACTGAACTCCCCGTTCAGACCTTTCGCTAAAAGGCAGTCCTTAATGACAGAAGGAGGCATGCTTCTATTAATGGCCACACCCTCTCGATGCTAATTGACCACGCCCCTTTGCAACAAAATGAAGACGCCAGTAAATCTACTCTTTATTTATTCGAAGATACAAATTGAAGTGTGGTAGAAAATATGTAACAAAGTCTCTGAAAAAAGACTTTTATCCTATAATTTTGGCCACAACCTCTAAATGACATTTAACAGACCATGCCCCATTCCAAAAAAAACCCAACAAAATAAAAGTTTTCACAGGAAAAAATACAGCATTTGTTTCTCATTTTTAAAAAAAGTCTCATTGCTCACATCTGCGTTTCAGAACAAAATTCTGAAATCAAAGTTGGACCACGACCCTAAACCTAATAATTTTCAACGTTTTAGGGCAGATTGGTCTCACTATTGCCGATCAAATCTTTACCAGTTGCTCGTATTAACCAATAAAACTCAAACACTGCAGCAAAGTGTAAACAGCGTGATGTCGGACAGCTTTGAGCGTACGACTGACTTAATCAGACACAAATGAGACCGATTAGCTAATAAACCACATTTACTGCATCTCATAACGTTGCTACGTAGAGCAACCGTCTTGGAATTGGAGGTCGGGATAGTCAGGCCGTTGGAAATCTGTGTTGGAAATCTGACTTCAGGGGGCAATCACGTTCCAATTTACCTCTAAAAACTCGTAAAATCTGCCTCCAACTGGAACGCTCTGTAAGCTCTTGGTTGCCCTCTACATGTCAGCTTGGCTGTGATATATTTCCCAGCTTCCTTTGCCTCCATCCATTTGTGTTTATCTCCAGCGGTTTTGCACTTTAAGTGGCCGTCAGGTGAGCTGTTGGGACCAGTCATCGTTCACAGGCTTCCATTCTAGGCAGTAGTCAGATAAAGTGGTTAGTGTTCAGCATCAGCAGTAAACGAATCACCTGATCATCAGGAATCTTCTGCACCTGGTTCTTCACTGCTTCATGTCTTAAGTTAGACGCTTTGTTCTGCTTGAAGGTTCAGACGTAGATCACTGTGTGGATTAACCAACACAGAACTATCAAACTGCTCAGGTACAGAGACTGGACTGAAAATTAGAGACAACAACACTGTCCTTCAGGAAGATCTGGAGAACTGTCCCTCAACAAGATGTTAAAATACAAGATGATCTGGATGTTTGGAAGCAAAATATGAAGAAATTAGGGCTAAAGACATTTGCACAGCACCGTATTTTATCATTTTTTCATTGCACAGACTGCCGAGGCAGTATTAGGTGGTGACTTGCCTCCGGAGCCATAATTTTGGGTTTTTCCTGATCTAACACTATTTTCTCATTCAGCATGGGCTGGATAGTAGACTGAGGTGCGCTAGAGTCGGCAAAAAACTGCATTATTTTCTCTACACTGGACGTTGAACAATGTTAGCCAGGTCACATGTGTCCAAAGGCAGGAACATTAAGAGACATCTTTGGGACAGTCCTCAGCTTATGCAGCTTTACTGAGAGAATTTCATTTTTGTGAAGAATCCCACAGAACTGGATCTGCAGGAAATTTCATGTAGCCTGTTCGGAGGCCTGAGAGGGGGATTTAAACCTCCCTGGAAATGATTTCAGGTGGCGGTACGGTACTGTGCCTCCAAAACCAAAAACTAAAAAATGTAATTAAAATCACAACAGATTCAAATAAAGGCAAATTCAGAAAAAAAGTAATTGATTGGTTTGAAGTAGCTGATAAAAAAAAAACAAAAACACTCACAAAATAATGCAGCCTGCCTGATTTAATTAATAAGGGATTTTATCATTTTTTTTTACTATATTTTAATTTTTAATAACATTATTGTTTTTCGGAGTAAATCAATGCTTACATTTATATTTAGTTATATATTTTCTCGGCACCTGGGAGCTTCGGAAGTCAGGGTTTCTCTATAAAGCTGCATACTATACTCACTGAACTGGGACGTCCCGTTCGCCTTCACCTACTGAACGGGCTCGATATTGAGCTCAGATTGATGTGGTAAACTGGAAAATCCTGCTTTTTGAACACCGGGACACTGGATTTAGTTCTGATTTATTAACATTGGTTTAAAAAAGCCCGATTATCCCACGCCCCTCCCTTTCAACCTGAAGTTACAAAATTTCGTTCGGAAAACGTGATAATGTCGCCGTCTCAAAAGTCTGCTGTGGACAGTCCCTCAGGCTGACCGCTGGTCTTGGTCCTTTAGTCTGCGAGCTGAAGTTTATTTCTCATTTTATTTTTACTTCTCATTCAGTGTGCAGTGATTCAGTGCCGTGTCTTACTATTTCTCCACCAGGGGCTTGGAATCAGGAGAAACCAAAGAGACTCTTCGCCAGGACGCGCTATCTGTCTCCACAACGACTCCATGGGATGGTACGTTATTTCACACAGTTATGGAGGACAACCAGAGCTCAGAGTTTCCCACTGCAGGGAACGTAAGAGCAGCATAAACACTACGCTGGGTATTAGCTTACACATAAAGCTGAATGCTGTCAGGTGGGGAAGCACATTTAGGGTTTGGGGAATAAAAGTGCAGTCAGTGTCCCAACATGTGGATCCTGTTGAATGATATAGGTAAGCATATGTGGCAAGTATACTATAGCAGGTTAAAGCCCAAATAAAATAAAAGAACAATAAATAATATAATAAAAATAATAAAAAAATACTTTTAATAATATTACTACAATACTATATGATATAATATAATAATAATAATGGTCCAATTTTGAAATTACCATCTAAAATTTGGCCTCACATTTCTTATTTATCCTCCTTTTCCAATTCAGGGGACAAATTTGCATCGATTTAACTCACAAAACAATCTGTTGTCTGTAAAATGCTCATTTAAAACTGAATTAAATTAAACTGCAATATAGCGCTTTTACGATAAAACCTGAAAAATCCCATTTACATAAACATTCAGACCCGTCACTCAGGGCTCGCTTAACGAAGGCAGTAACGACAGCCTTCTTGGGAATGACTGCCACATCTTGGCCCACTACAAAGCGCTCGTAGCTTTGCTTCGCCGTAGCCTCCAGAATTCAGAGCGGGACGTGCTGCTCTTTTGCGAAGAAGTGTAGCAGTTTTTGGCCGTGAAACGTGGAGCAGATCTGTGAGCGACCGACACGGTTAATATTACAGCACGAAAACCCACAAATACCCCAAAAATGTGCGATGTTTCAAAAAGGTCTCAACCAATAACGCTCAACTTGCCACTTGAATAAATCAGTGCTGCCTTCTGATGTGTTTCTCACCTTCATTTCCATGCACATAATGGACATATGGAACATTTTCAGTTCCTTTCATGCTTTGGTTATGTTTCACATTAATATTAACATCAATTCAGTTCGTTTTCTCCTCGTCAGGCCACCCACAATACTTCACAATGGCAAAGGAAGCTTGCTTTTGGAGTCATTCATTCATTCAGTATTTGGTTCAAGCACCTTTGGCAGCGCTGACAGCTTCAAGTCTTCCTGGTAATGATGGTAAAAGCCTGGACCACTTTTCTTTTGGACGTTTCGCCCATTCTTCTTGCCAGAGCAATCAAGCTTGCAGGTTGAAAGGGAATTCCTGGTGCACAACCCTCATCAGGTCTCTTCAGAGATTCTAATTGGGTTCAGCACTGGACTCTGGCTGACTCTGGCACTCTCAGTTTTCCTGAAGCCATTTTCTAGGTGGGTTTTCTAGTTGAAACCTTCTGCCCCAGACTGAGATCCTGAGCACCCTGGAAAGGGTTTTTTTTTCTCTTTATTCTCCAGGATCCATCTTCATCCTGTTCTTCACAAAGAAAGTCTCGATTCACAAAGAAAAGCCCTCCATCGTGACTCGTGGGTGATTAGAACTAGGAAAACAGCTGGTGGATCCAAATTTCTTCCAATTGGGAAGCTTCTGGCCACTTGGGCACCTTCAGTGGTGCCAAAATATTCTAACATCCTTCCTCAGGTCTTGACAGAGATATACAGACAGCGGGTACTGCTGTCACTTCTTGACAGCAAGAAGGTCCTGGGTTCGGTTCCCAGGCGGGACGTGGGGAGTGTTGATGTGTGTTTCTGGTAGGAGCTCCAGGTTCCTCTCACTGTCCAAAAACATGTGAATTGGAATCAGGTGAATTGGAGATGCTTAGTTGTCCTCTAGGCCTTCTGCCCTGTGAGAGCTGGGACAGACTCCAACACCGCCAGCGACCCTAATCAGGACAAGCGGTTAAGAAAATGAGTGTGTGAGTGTATACAAGCAATTATTAAAACCTCATGGCTTTATTTTCACTCTGAAATACACCATCAACTACTTCTACCCACAGACCGTACTGCCCATTAGTGGTCGACTCGGTTTACTCTGCTTCTCATAAATCAGTAGACATCGTTTTTTCGGCAATTTCCCACTTCCTCTTTTGTTATTCAGTGTCCAGCAGAGGAGGGTGGGTTCCCTTTCTGATTCTTGGCTTCTCCAAATGTTTCTTCCTGCAGTTTTGCCTCCATTGCTTTCAGCTTGTTCACCAGGGGCCGGGACCCAAAAAGCGCGGTTTACAACCTCAAATCGAAAAAAGTGGGACAGTATTGGATTGAATATTTGAACCCAGAATATTTCACGTTGGGTCTGGTCATTAATCCAGAACAATTCCACACGTTCCAAGAAGCTGGGACAGTTAACCATTTCCCACTTTGTCATTTTGCCATGACTTCTGTCAGCACTTTGCTACTTTTGTGCGGAGGATAACAAGGCATGACGCATTTCAGGTGTTGTTTTGTCCCATTCTTTCTGCAAATACCTCTTAAGATGTGCAAAAGGTGCAGGGTTAGCATCACATTTTCCATTTAGAAAGTTTTCCTTTCATTTCAAAAGCTTTTTCTGAATTTGCTTGCTGGGTAAAATAGGCTTGACTTGACTGAAGTTTGATTCGGATGGAATCCAATCCATCCTGCAGAGGCATCTACTGAAGTAGGACCAGCCAAAAAAAAACTCTTTTGTGGAATATTGTGTTTAGATTGATTAAAAAATTAAACCGTTGAGGGACAAAGTGTGGAACACCTGTAGTTTTACGTCTAATCTGTTGTCTCGTGGGGCAGCAGTGGCCTAGTGGTTAGGGACTCTTCCCCAGGATCAGAAGGTCTGGATTCGACTCCCTCACCAGTAGGTTGCCCTGAGGTTTCCTTGAGCAAGCTACAGTCCCCATCGCTGCACCCTGGGCACTGGATATGCCTGCCCACTACTATACTGTGGGTCAAAAGCAGAGAATGCATTTAATTGGCTCACTGTTCTGTGTGTTCACAATGGTAGTCACTTTCACTTTCACATATGTTGTAGAGACACAAGACTGAGCCGGTAGGTGCGGCCCCTGCCCCGGCCCGGCGCTGTGCTGGACTGATGGAGAACTGCTCTGGACGCACCCCTTGCTGCGAACCCTGCGCCTCCTGCCACTGTCGGCTGTTCAACACCATCTGCCACTGCTGGAGGCTGGGAAGTTGCCCCAAAAAGACCTAATTTGTTTCAGAATTATTGCAGAAAAGCTGTCAATCGTTGGTCTCACAATTCCGATTCTTTCTAAAATGAAACTTAAAACACTTATTAAAAACGTCCTGAATATTTACCCACAATACAGTGAATTTATTTCGCTTCTAGGTCTTCAAATAATGTCATTTTGGCCATCGTACTTTACATACATTGTACTTTTGCGTGTTATTATTTTAGATGAAACTGATTCCGACACTCCAAAATCACAGTCGACCAAAGCCGTCTTTGATGCATCCGTGCTTTTTGATTCCCTTCCACACTTCCAACACATTACCGCACACACGTGCTCGGACATTCTTAGACAAGTTTTATGGCACAGATTTATAATGTGATAATGTGTAAATAATCTTTATAGCACTTTTTTGTATCTTGCATGCATAGTGTCCGTGAACTCCAGGCCATCGAGCTGTATACCATTGTGTCTGCTGCTGAAGCTCTGCCAGAGTGGGATTCTGTTTAGATGGTACTGCAGAAGCATTTGAGTCAATGTTTGATGTTGGTTCTGCTGCAAAACTGTAAAAGGTTTTAGCCAGAATTAGCCTTTCCTTCTCATCCTTGGTCTTTGGTACATCCACTGAAACAGTCAGAAAAGCAGGGTAGCCCAAGCTGAGCACCGTCTTCTTTGTAGTTTCACAGCAATTCAGGTCACGGTGTTTTGTTCCGACTCGAGGCTTTTCATTCCTTCCGAAATATTAAAATTGCGAAAGACAGGAGGAGGCTGAGAAATGCCTTACAGCCATGAAGCGCCAGCCATACCGTCACAAATCATGTCCGGTCATATTGACCGAAGCAGAGTGAATCCTAATTTTCTTGTAACTTGTTTTTTTTAATAAAAAAAAATCTTTTAAAGAAAAGCCTCTTCTTTTGGTTTCTTTATAAGCTCATTCCTTTCCAGGTATTATAATCCTTCCTCCACAGAGGCATTAAGTGGGTTGCGATGGGGAGAAGGAAGAGCGCTCCTCGACACGCTGCTGCCTCGGACTGAGGTCACGTGTGTGGATAGTTCGAGGACATGGGCTTCTTCATGATGGGTTTAATACAGACGCCTACGCAATTCTTTACATGTGAAGAGAGCCATCAGCAGCCACAAGGCCATCGAATGAAGCAGGTAGAAACCTTGGGATGAAATTGTGGACGCATTTTAACAGGCTCACATCATTCAAAACAAATTGGTCGCATTTCTTTCACTATTTCACATTTTACCGTGTACTCTGTCAGAAATGAAGGTACTGTGCAGGTACATTTGGAGTCCATCAGTGTACAGATGATGTGAATGTGCCTTCAAAAGTACAATATGGTCCTTGAGATCCAATCTGGTGCCTTAATACGTTTTTCCTCTGAGAAAAACATATTAAAGCTTTGGACCTCTTCACAGCTTGATGTTTTGAAGAAGAACAGTAAAATAGAAAGCCTGGATTGGGAATTCAGTCCACCTAAAGAATGTAACTGCAGTGGAATATGGTGGATAATGTTCCCTGACTAAAGGTACTGATGGTGTTCCCTTGAGGAGAACAGTCCACTGATACCTCAGTCCTTTATGTTCTATATGTTCCATATGCTAATTTTTTTAAATCTGTTATACGGATCGTCATTCTTAGGAATGAGAGCTAGGCATTTCGTAATATCATTTTTTTTAAGAAATGGAAACGGATGATCCGCCGTGGCGACCCCTATACGAGAGCAGCCGAAAGAGAAAGATGAAGGGTCTTACGGACTTTTTAAACAAAAGCTGCATGTTTAATTCTCAGGGATGAAGACAGTCTAGAAAATGGTCTTAAAAAGAAGATTCCCAGCTGCTTTGGTGAGTAAAATCACACAAATGTCATGAATGGGCTATACGGGCTAAAATGGGTAATGAAAGCTCTTTAAATTATAATGAACATAAACCTATTTTTTAGTTCCAATTTACAACTTTTTTCCATGTGACGTCTGACGTCTACATCATGTTCGCACTGTTGCAGCTGGATAATGCATGTTAACCCAAATCGGCTTGTGCAAGCAGAACATTTCATTACATTTGCGGCGTTTAGCAGATGCTCTTATCCAGAGTGACTTCTGCGTCCAAACTGAAAGTGAAAGTGACAACCCTTGTCATTGTGAAACGCAGCACAGCGGAACACAACGAAATTCAACCTAAGGGAATCGAACCCACAATCTTCCGGTCCGGGGCAACTCCCTAACCTCTAGGCCACCGCTGCCCCCCAATTACAGGGACGGTCCCCCCGGAGCAACTCAGGGTTAAGCGTCTTGCTCAGGAACCCAGTAGTGGTAGTGCCAGAGGTGGGATTCAAACCTGTGACCACTTGGTCCATAGATGATTAGACCAAGATGTCCATAATTATCATTATGGGACTGCAGCTTGCTAACGATGCTAAATAATCAAAATCAGACATGCTTTCGTGGTATCAGGCATTGCATGACATGCAGTTTTGCATGGAAAGTGACAAATATGTTGCGACGGCTTTCATTCCAGCCTGAATTTGTACTTTAGGCCTTTAAGTTTAACAGGATGTGATGCAATGTTTGAGATGGCATGCTAGCTTGATATAGCCTTTAAACTCCATCAAACTCCAACTGAATATGTTTTTCTGCTGATGAAAAATGGATGAAGCAACAAGATGTGGCTCAATAGCACAACTGAGCGATGCTTATTACTCAGATGAGCAGGAGGAGCCGTGTCTGAGCAACGTTGGCCTCGTTGACTCATCAAGGAGCCCACATTGAGATCAGTTTGGCAGTTTCCAGCAATGGCCGAGAAGATGATTCGGGCGTGGTCGGTTGAGCTCTACTCCCTAGGTTCAGAAGAGGTCAGCCCCACACCCTGGAGACGTGTTAACAGTAACTATCTCCAACCATCTTCCATGCTGCATCTTATCTAAGGCATTTACGTAAGATAGAGAGTGGAGGTCTGGCACTGGTGTGAAAACAACAGGAAATCGCCTTGTGGTCCTCCCCGATGGACGTCCATATGCGGCCGTTTTAGAGTGTAATCAGGGCCTAGCTGTTACATTTTTTTGTCTAGGTTTTTACGGAGTGTGACATCTCCCTTCAGGTGGTCCACAAAAGCACAGATGTCCCAGAAACAGCACAGTCAAGTCAGACAGCAGTGGAAAAAAAGTAAAGGAAGGGAAAGAAAAAAAAAAGAGAGGGAAGGAATCACGACTGCATTAAGAGGCTTTCCTTCAGTTGTCGCCTTATTTTGGGAGATTTTTCCCCCAAATGTTATTTCTCCTAGGACTCCCACAAGCACATGGTACCACCAACACAAGAGGGTGACGCCTATGCTACCTCAAAGTTGTCGTATCTTATTAAACTGTCACTAGAACAACTTCAAGCTCCGCTGATTCGGAGGCTGCCAGCTGCTGGTTCTGTATATCAGCTTATAGATGTCCATGTCGGCTGGGATCACAATGAATAAGTGAAGTGAAAGTGACTATTTGCCATTGTGAAACACTGCACAGCACACTGTGAAACACAACAAGATGCAACCTTTGCATTTATCCCACAACGTGCAGCAGACGGGACAGTCAGCACCCGGGGAACAGTGATGGGCATGGTATCTTGCGATGACCTTCTGATAGCCCACCGCTGCTCCAAAGTATAACAACAATGTGGCTCTTGGAATCCCGGTTAAGGATGCTGTTGGCATCACCAATGTCAGACAATCTTCTGAACACAGCACGTAAATGGCTTAAAAAGAGGTGCAAAAAAAAAAACGATGTAATTTTACAAGTCATTTTATTGTACTGTACAACACAATAGTCACAATAAAACAAAATTCCTATTTTATTTTTTTGGTCCTCAGTCATCCCTTTGCTTTGCTTAACTTCCGAGCATGTTAAAAAAAGAGAAAATATCTGCATCCCCATTAAAACATGCAAAGTGCTACGAAAGTGCACTTGCTAAGGCGATGTCCTTTTCCGTGCACTCACTTTAAAGACCAGGATAAAGTTGCCAGGAGCTGAAAACACTAAAAGCTAACAGTTTGTTCTTCTTCTACACACATTAGGGTCACCGAACATCTTTCTTAGCCATAAATCCTTTTCAGCACATTTCACTTTTTACAACCCTTGGGAATTTAACTGGCTACAGGCCAGACCCCAGAAAAAAAAAAAAAACAGAGCTGAATTTATCATGACCATTAAATTTTAAGGTTAGTACAATGGATTTCTCGGCTCCGAGTGTCATTTAGAAACCCTGTCAGTCCTGAAAATACCTGCGATTCTTAGTTATAGACCTAAAATACATTTAGATTAGAATATACTTTAAAAATCAGAAGCTTAAAGCAAATAAAAAAACAGGTTCATGCTACACCGATGGGACATTCCTGGATATTGGAAGTGCCATGTTTGTCTGGGACGAGCCCGTATGCCGGAAACAAGGGAAAACAATGGCAGATTGGTACGCATTGGTCATTCATGTTCTCCGGCCACTTTATTAGAAACTTTTCTTTCGTCGCTACGGTTTTCTGGTGTTACAGACTGTCTGACAGAGCAATCACAACCCAACAGTGAACTGGAATGGAGATTATTATTGATGAATGAGGCCACATACTGTCCATAAACAATAGGAAGGAAGAGATCCAGACTTTTCCTTTTCGTTTATTGAAGACAGGAGTCTCGGGTCTCCTACGGCTTGCAGCACTGCACATAGGTCTCCCGTCCTTTTCTAGAGATTCTTTAGGCTATTGTTTTGGATGTCTGATGACTTCATTAAGTGCTTTTGCTGAGTGTTGATCTCATATCTTCCTATTTTGCTTCCAAAGAGCCAAACCTTCTTGTATTTTTAACCTGTTGTTGAGGATCAGTTCTCCAGATCTTCCTGAAGGACAAAGGTTTTGTCTCTCATTTTCAGTCCAGTCTCTGTACTTGAGCAGTTTCAGAAGCAGTGTGGGATCATCTCCACAGAGCAGAAAACAAAAGGCAGCTGACGTCCAAAGAAGAGCTTTGGAACATCCTGGAGAATTGTTCCTGAGGACGGCTTAAGAAAGCATGTCTAAGAGAGTTGAGGCTTTGCTGAAGAACAATGGTGGTCAACCCAAACATTGACTTTAAAGGTGGTTGCACACATTTTACACAATCCACACATTTGGTGGACCCAAAAGGTGGATGGAGCTCATTGCGTTAGAGTGAAAGGGTTGGGTTTTCTAATATAGTGACGTTCAGGTATTTTCTACATGGATGATCATGAGGAAGACACTAACCACACTGTAGGGGCATTTCCAGAGGAATGTAGTTTCTATGGCACAAGTGAACATAAGCTGAAGCCAGATTGCACACGGTGTTTCTGGACACATCTCCAGTGTCACACAGGGCTCTTTCACACACTGCAAGGAACTGTTCAGGGGCAACCTGAGAAGGAGAGAAGACATAATGTCAATAATGCTAAATAGCAGAGTAACATCACAAAATGCAATTTAATAAAAATGATAATAATGATTAAAAACCTAAATCCCAAAGAAGAGGCAGAGGGGTAGCACAGCTTTGAGTTTCTAGTATTTCGAACAGGTTTCAAGGTGTTGTTAGGGTGCCCCAAATGGTTGCTAGGGTGCTGTTATGTCAAGGCTTTGGTACATCACTGACAGAGTGTGGATTGAGGGTTTATATCAGTCTGAGGGGGTGCACAGAATGTAGTCCCCCAATTATTACTATGAGAAAAAGTGAAAAAAAAAATGAATTACTGGTGAATTACTGGTTTGGAGTGCTCCAAACTGCAAAGTGGCAAAAGGTACAAGGTTCTAGATAAAGCTGGTTCCACCCACTCAGCAGCTGTAAACTAACCACCTGATCATCTGGAATCACCTGCACCTGTTTCTTCACTGATTCATGTCTTAAGTTAGACGCTTTGTTCTGCTTGAAGGTTCAGACGTAGATCACTGTGTGGATTAACCAACACAGAACTATCAAACTGCTCAGGTACAGAGACTGGACTGAACATGAGAGACAACAACACTGTCCTTCAGGAAGATCTGGAGAACTGCTCAGGTACAGAGACTGGACTGAAAATGAGAGACAACACTGTCCTTCTGGAAGATCTGGAGAACTGTCCCTTGACAAGACAGTTAAAATTACAAGAAAGTCTGGATTTTTGGGAGTAAAAAAATGAAGAAATTAGACTTTTGGTCAGTAATGTATATGTTATACATTTCTTTCGATAATTCTGCTTGAGGCTGCTTCACTCTGATCCTTCACTCTGAGGCATTCAGTCCATGTTGTTATACATTTATGGCGCAGTTATTTTCTTCAGTGATTTAAAGGCCTGAGGCTACAGCACCCATGCACTGCAAATTATAGATGTTGTGTGCAAGGATACACCCACGGCGAGGGATTGTTCATTAGCAGCTTGATTATTAGAGTAGAAAAAAACATCCCAGAATATGCAGCGCAAAGGCCTTCCAGGAACAGTGCTGGAGGCCTCGTTCTGTCAGGACAACAGCTTTGCATGGTGATCAAAAGGATGCCGTTTAAAACGGGGCGGATAGTTACCACTCTGAAGCAGGAGACGAGGGGAGAGGTGGGCGAGGAGAAGAGGAGTGTGCAGGGTAACGACGCAGGGCTCTTTTTTTGGCAGGCTCCAGATGTAGCACTGATGCAGCTGGAACTAACCTACAGAAACAGATCCAGCCATCAATTAAACATGAGTTTTTGCTTTAAGAAGATTGTAATTCCCTGCACTAGAGCAGGAACACTTAGTTAAGTGAAAGTGACTGTTTTCCATGCTTGCCGTGAACATTGTGAACGAAATGCAACCGCTGCTATCAACCTATACACTCAGCGCAGCAGGGGGCAGCCATATCCAGTGTCCGGGGAGCAGTGATGGGGACGGTACCTTGCTCAAGGTTACCTCAGGGCAAGCTATTGGTCCTCGACTCAAACCCAAACCTTCCGGGGGCTAGTCTGTCACCCATGGTGGTACCTCTCATGCCCGTTCACCTTCATATTTTTACCATAATCCATTGAAGGTTCATTTTTTAAGGTGGACTTTCTATTTTAATGTTCTTCCATATTGAAGGTACAAACTGCACCTTAAAGTACATTAACACTGCTTGTAGCTCTAAAACGTACCTGTGCTGTTTTGTTTTTTTTGGACAGTGTAGCCAGTTCAGCATCATGTTATCTTACTTCCCTTCGATTGGTCATGTGGTTTGTGATTGTGTGCCCCCCTCTCATCTATAAAAATGGACAAAACATGGCGCAACAAACTACTATTTAAGCTTTATTTAGCTATAAGCTTACATTGTATCATTGAAGGCTTTGAAACCACATAAACAAGTCATAAACAAGCCAATTAGACAATTTGGGCAGGGATAAGGCCTGTTTTCTTGTCCACCTTGTTGAGATATGCTCCGTAAAATACTCCATGGCATTGAAACATAACAAATCGCATTGAAACGGCGTGATACTTTTTTGGGTTTTTTTTTTTATACATCCGTTCAGTTGTATTACAGCAAACCAGGTGGAAGAACAAACTTAGCAAAACAACATTATTATGGATCACTGGACCAAGACCGATTGTTTCAGCAATAGTTACACAACTCATGGCTTGTAAACACTCCTTGTAAACAACACATCATGGAAGTGGAATGCCATATGGCCACTGGTTCTGGCTCATGTGCATAACATCTGTGAGCTTCACTAAGGATGCTCCTACCTGCCAGTCGTGAATGAACTCCACCAAACTCTGAGCTTGGGAGCCATCCAGCAAGGGATTCTCGTTCCCCGCCTCGTTGTCATTGGTGCCAAGAAGTCCACTTGCCATCCCTAACGGTACCAAAACAACAGAATGAGTGAGATACAGAATGGTAGAAAATTAGAGCAAACGTGAAAGACTTGTCAAGAAGTAAAAGCAAAGAGACGATGTAGAAAAAGAAGAACCTGGTTGTTTTTGCTGACACAAAGCTTAAAAAGAGAACCGATTCTTACTGGACATGGTTTGGATATGAACTTCTTCTTAGGGGCAGCGGTGGTCTAGTGGTTAGGGATTTGCCCAGGATCGGAAGATTGTGCATTCAATTCCCTCACAAGTAGGTTGCCCTGAGGTACCCTTGAGCAAGGTACCGTCCCCGCCACTGCTCCCCAGGTGCTTTCAATAGCTGCCCCCTTCTGCACGTCTGTGTATGGGTGAAAGGCAAATCTTGAATTTCATTGGGTTGTGCTGTGCTGTGTTTCACAGTGGCAAGGGTAGTCACTTTCACTTTCTTGTCTTGTCTAAATTCATCATGCTCTCACCAGAATTTTATTAGAACTCCACCTTGGTACTGTCAGCAGTCAGAGTCAGTCTTCTTCTTCTTCTTCTCCTTCCGGCTGCTATTGTTTAGGGGTCGCCACAGCGGATCATCCATCTCAATTTCTTCGGGTCCTCTGCATCTTCCCCCTTCAAACCAACCACCTGCATATCCTCTCTCACCACGTCCATAAACCTCCTCTTTTTCCTTCCTCTTCTCCTCTTTCCTGACAGCTCCTTCTTCAACATCCTCCTCCCGATATAACCCTCGTCTCACCTCTGGACATGTCTAAACCAACACGACCTTGCTTCTCTAACTTTGTCCCCATGCAGTAAGAGTCTACTTTGGTGAAAATCCGATCCAAAATGAAAGAGGTATTGGGAGGCTCACAACAAAAGGGGCAGCAGCAGTAGCTGTTCCTCGCTTTTACAAGACTGATGACTGGCATTTTAGAGATTGTACATAGTATTTATGCAATAATTTCCTCCTGGATTAAACTGACGTCACTGTCCCCAACCCCAAAACACAGGGCAAGAGTACATCATCAATATTTCACTTTCTTTCACTTTCACTTTTCAAACGATCAAAAACTGACCACAGCCGATCAAACTCCCATTCCAACAATCTCATTCTTATCAATGTTAGTATGGAGGATTTAAAATGGACACTGAGCTTGATAAAACGAGCCATAAAATGGACTTGTAAAGCCTTTTCTGGAACTTGCATCACCTTGCATCATCAGCTGGGATAGTTATAGCTACCATCATTATATAACTATTATATCTCCAGGAAACCACCCAAAACCACCCAAAAGTTCAACACGATAAAACAAGACTGTGTAATGCACTGAACTGTTGTGCTTAATTTAACCAAAACTGGTCCTTGAACAGACCAAGGAACTTGTGGCTGCTTTGCCCCCCTTGTGGAGAATCATCAATCTGCTAAACATGAACAAATTCAAGCATCTGCACAAATGAATGATTTTCCATCATTAAAGCCCTGAATCCAGCTGTGGGATGCAGATAAATCAAAAGCTACCAAAGAAAGTTAGGAATCTCTTGCTGCTACTCGGGAAGAGGAACGTTAGTTAATGGTAATGTCGGTCCACTGAAAAGAAAATTCACCATTCTTGCTTTTAAAGTTTTTATTATTAGGGTTAGAACTAAGGTGTGTTTCCAGAGGAACAAGCCATCTTACCATGTAGCCACCCATCCAGAGTTATGCTGCATGTATTCAGGTTGGCGTCACATGACACCAATAATCCCCTTCTATTGGACACGGTAAGTATATTCAGCTCCCTCGTTACAGTCACGTCAAGGTTGCTGAAAGGTGCGCGTATGCTGCGGCAGTCAATCTCAACCTGATAACAGAAGGTGAAGGAGTCCACAAAACTGGTCCACAAAATCAGACCAAAATGGGTATTTTTTGTGCACACTTACCTGTGCATTAGGATGGATAGTGATAATGGTATTTCTCAGCTGTACCACTAGCAAGCGCTGTTTAGGCCTGCTAGACTTCAGAGTGATGGTAAAGGTGTTACTGGTGACATCGGCAGCCAAAATAAGATCGCAGGAAGTTGGGAGATCCAAGAGTTGTCCATCGAAGGATACTGCAAATTCATCTGCTACCAGAAAAGCTTGATCTGGATGGCAGGGGGAGATATATCAAGTTCAGATTTACCATCAGTTCCTGAACGAGTACATTACAATAATGCTTCATCCTCCGGCAGAACACAGTGAACCATGACAATGCATCCTCTGTATTTAACCCACATACAGCAGGGGCCAGCCATATCCAGCACCCAGGGAGCAGCTATCGTGACGTTACCTTGCTCAAGGGTACCTCAAGGCAACCTACTGGTTCAGGATTCAGGATGGCCTTCCAGTCCCTAACCACTAGGCCCAAGTTTTTGTGTTTGGGAAAAAAATTGTGAGACTACAAAAGAAATTCTGGGGCATCAAGTTGGATTCTTCTCATTGTGGCAGGCAGGATGCAAGGCTCAGGGTTCAGCAGACTTACGGTTGAAGGGACTGTCCATCAGTCTTCTTTTGAGCCGATAGAGCTCAGCTGTGATGCTGGCTGAGTTCACTGCCAAAAGGGGTTTTAACAGGAACTCCTCCAGGAAATCCTCCGCCATCTCGGACAGTGAGCCCATTGGCCAGGGAGTCTGTGGCAGAGGAAGCCTCAGTCTCACTTCCTCGCTACTACAAAGTCAGAACATAGAACATACAGTACCGGTCAACGGGTTGCACTTGGCAACAAAAGCACTGGAATTATACTCTAATTTCTTCTTTACTGTTATATTAAGCTCTAGCTTTGGGATGTAGTTTTGAATGTAATGAATTGTTGCATTTAGACACTTTAAGAACAAATTTGATAACACTCACTCTCACTCACTCATTTTCATAGCCGCTTGTCGTAATTAGGGTTGCCCACCCTAGCTCAAGCCCTGTGCGTGTGTGTGTGTATTCTAGCCTAGTTGTTACCTAAAGAGCCGAAAAGCCTGTTTCAAGATAACAGTTCTATAAAAGTGTCAGTAAAAGGGCCAGTTTTGACATTCACAACATTTTTAAAAGACGTGTGTCCTCAAACATTTGTCAGGCAGTTTACTCTGCTGGATTTACGGGATAGGTTCCATAAAGTGAAGCTGATGGATATTTTCTATAACCGCCTGATTTGACATGGTGTCTTCATGGTGACTTTTTGACATGGTGTCTTTAGAAGAACCTCAGCTTGCAGCCGTTAAGTAATTCTTTAGTAGCTCTAGAAAAGAAATCAACGTTTTACATCTCATCCAAGCCATGCCTACCCTGATTTACAGCCCACCTTTTGGAGAACTTGTACATGTAGGCAAGCTGCATCCTGACTCCTGCTAAAACTCCAGCCAGCCTGGTCTCAGCCCAGTGGACTGTCTGCTGGCTGACCTGGAAAATGGGGCACCGCAAAGAGAAACTGAAATGTTATTTACTGGGACATTTTAGATGCTGTCAAAACAAATCAGACAAAGTACTCGTATCTCACCAGATCCAGTGCAGTTATCAGAGCGTGGACAGACGTCAAAGACATCGTCCTCAAGTGGTGATGATACAAGATGACAGGCAGCAGCTCTTCCAGCTCAGCACGCCAAAGGTCCAGGCCCTGCTTCCACGCTGTGTCCAGACGCACTCCTGTGACATCATGGTAAGCTTCTGCCAGCGTGGCCAGTGGCTCTTTAAATTAAACACATGACTTAAAAGCATAGAAAGGTTGTCGCAATGAACTAGATTTCTTGTACAAAAAATGTATCACAGTTTACGATAACTGGTTTATTGATTTCAGGGTCTTTGGAAGACATTATACATCTATGTTGAGCAGGCTCAACATTCTCCACAAGAGGGAGCACTACTTTTGTGCTCATTGAAAGAGAGGAATCCCACACCAGCAGGATCTCTATCATGCAAAGATGTCTGTCCATTTATCATTTTAATGTTTTGGATACTTTTCACCTCATATTTATCATGGCAATGTCCATTTTGAGAGCAGTCCCAGACATTCAAGCCTTTACTGACATTGTATAAAAGAGTTTAACCAATGGAAACAATGTCCAAGAGTTGCTGGAGTAACCAGATGGTATGGTATTAGTGCAGCCAAGGTCTTACAAACTTAATGCCAATGGTGATCTTCCACTAGACGCTGTAAAACTCTATGATTAACCCTTAGGTGCTCTACTCACTCCTGAGTTCTTGCTGGACTAGTTGGGACGTGTGGTGTAGGACGTTAAGTGTTTGTGGCAGGCTGTGGGTCAAAGCATGACGGAGCGTCCCGTTGGTCCAAACGCTCCATGGGAAGGCGGCTCTCTGCAGCAACAGTTTTTCAGCTCTCTGAATCAGCCGTAAGGGCCAGTCACTTAACTCCTGTTGGGGGACACTGCCTCCAGCCTGCACACAGCATTGAGACACATTTCACAGTTTCTAGCTATAGGAAAGGAAATGGATGTCCAAGGCAGGAGCAGTTATAAAGTGGATAGTGAGTATACTTCTGCATGAACAAGCCGAGAAACATAATATGTTGTCTTCACCATGACCTCCACTAAGAATGCGGTGGATTCATCTTTTTACTGCCTTCATTATCTGCACAGCCAGATCTTACTTTTATTTATGGATTTTTACAATAAAAAGTGGACTACAATAATTACACCACAGATATGAGTTTTCTAGATTGCCAGTAAATCTGGAGCACCACTTAACGTCTCTCACACTTTTCTCTGGAAGTCTTCCACTAACCTGTCTCCGGAACTCCAGCAGAAGATGATGCAGCTTCTGAACCCTCTCCAGCAGTTTCCTCTTTATGTGTGAGCCTAGCTGCTGGAGCCGTGCCTGAGAAACCAGAGAGAAGATTGTTAGAAACGTTTATGGAGAAATGCAGCAGGTTTACGGACAACTCTTCCAAAGTTTGGAGACAGACTCCAAGGTAGGTACTCATTAGCAAGGAACCATCCCCATCGCTGCTCTCCGAGCACTGGACATGGCTGCCCACTGCTGCACAGTGTGGGTGGGTTTCACAATGACAAATATTCACTTTCACTTTCAATTAAAGGCACAGTAATAAATCTGGTCTGCTTTGGGAAAGCAGGGGCTTAGTGGTTTGGGGATTCAGCCAAAACATTTTGAAATTTATAGGTTTGAAACCTAGACCCATAAGTTACCTTTGAGCAAGATACTGTCCTCAACATTGCGCCCCAAGCAGTGGATACTGTTTACACAAAGAGTCAATATTTGTAGTGCTATCCCTTCTTTTTCAAGACCTCTGCATTTCACCCTGGCATGCTATCAATCAAACTGTGGGCCAATTTCCAAACTTATGGAGCCCATTCTTTCATAATCTGAGTTTGTCAGAATTTGTGGTTCTTTTTTTGTCCCCCCACCTTGCAGATTGACCACAAGTTCTCAATGGGATTAAGGTCTGGGGATTTTCCTGGCCATGGATTCAAAATCTCAATGTTTTGTTCCCTGGACACTTAGTTATGACTTTTGCCTTATGGCCCAGTGCTCCATCATGCTGGAAAAGGCATTGTTCTGCACCAAACTGCTCTTGGATGGCTAGGAGATGTTGCTCTTGGAGGATGTTTTGGTGCCATTCTTTATTGATGGCTGTGTTGTTTGGCAAAACTGAAAAATGAGCGACTCCACTCATGAATGATCTCAGGTTGCTTTACTGTTGGCATGACGCAGGAGTGATGGTAGCGCTTACCCTTTCCTCTCCGGACAATCTTTTTCCTGGATGCCCCAAACAATCGGAAAGGGGATACATTAAAGAAAATTCCAGTCTATTCCAGTCCTCAGCAGTCCAATCCCTGTACCTTTTGCAGAAAATCAATATCCCTAATGTTTTACTTGGAGAGAAGTGGTTTTTTGACACCAGGCCATCTTCCAAACGTCTTCACCTCACTGTGAGTGCAGATACACTCACACCTGCCAGCTGCTCTTCCTGAGCAAGTTCTGCACTGGTGATGCCCTGATTCCACTGCTGAATCAGCTTTAGTTATTGGCACTTGCTGGACTTTCTTTGGTGCCCTGAAGCCCCTTCACAACAACTGTACTTCTCTCTTTGAAGTTGTTGATGATAAGATAAATGGTTGATTTAGGTGCAATCTTCTTCTTCTTCTTTTGGCTGCTCCCGTTAGGGCTCAGCAAAGTGAATCAACCATTTCCATTTCTTCCTGTCATCTGTATCTTCCTCCTTTCTCCTGATATAATCCTCATCTCTCTTCTGGATATGACCAAACCAACCTTGCTTCTCTAACTTTGTCTCCAAAACATCGGACCTAGTGACACCCAATGAAAATCTTAGCATCTTTAACTCTACTGCCTGTATAGGGTGTTGGTGGTCTAGTGGTAAGATGCTTGCCTATGGATTAAGAGGTCCAAGGTTCGAATCCCACCTCTGGCACTACCATCATTGGGTTCCTGAGCAAAACCCTTAACCATTAATTGCTCCAAAGGGGACTGTCCCTGTAATTAGAACATGGAAGTCGCTCTGGATAAGAGTGTCTGCTAAATGCCATAAATGTAAATGTATAGTAGACCTGTATAGTATAGCTGATCTCACTATCATCCTGTAAACCTTTTCTTTCATTCTTGCTGTTACCCGTCTGTCACTCATGCCATTCGTTTCCTCCGATTCCAACCTGACAAAACTCCTTTTATTAACTTCTCTTTCATACTCCCTGTTACTCTGATCCCAAGTATTTAAATTCCTCCACTTTTGTCACCTCTACTCCCTCCATCCTAACCACTCCACTTTCCTCCATTTCATTCACACTCATGTACTCTGTCATTGTACTCACTTTCATTCCTCTCCTCTCTAGATCTCCATCTCTTGAGGTTCTCCTCAAGCTGCTCCCTACTCTCATTGCAGATCACAATATCATCAGCAAACATCATAGTCCACAGGGACGCCTGTCTAACTTTGTCCGTCAACCTGTCATGGGCTCAGCACAGATGCTTAGTGCAATCCCATTTCTACTTTAAATGCATCTGTCACTCCTACTGCAGACCTCACCACTGTCACACTGCCTTCATATATATATCCTGAACTACTCTCACATACTTCTCTGCCACTCCTGACTTCCTCATACAAAACCACAACTCTTCTCTAGGCACCCTGTCATATGCACTCTCCAGGTCCACAAAGGCACAATGCAACTCCTTCTGACCTTCTCGATACTTCTCCTACAACATCTCAGACAGATGTGTCATCTGGACCAACAGGCTTTCCATTCTTCATTCTCTTACTTCAGTCTTTCTAATTTGCTGCACTTCCTGGTTACCTATCCTCACACACATTTCTCACTTGTGAGTATGTTTCCACTTCTATCCTTTAGCACCCTGACCTGCTGTACATCTTTCCCAGCTCTGTATCTCTGTCAAGCTATTAGGTATAGGTCCTTTTCACCCTTCTTACTGTCCAACCTCTCATACAATTCACCAAACACCTAACACCTTTAACCTTCACCACTGCTTTCCTCGCACAGCGCTTCATGTCCTGAAGTTAAGTGCAATCTTACTAACAGCAGTATCCTACCTATGAAGCCCTTTTTATGCAAAGCAATGAGGACTGCTCGTGTTTCCTTGCAGGTAACTATGGTTACGAGAGAACGAACAATGATTTCAAGCACCACCTTTTAAAGCTTTTGAAATGATGTATGTCAGCAGGTGCTTTTGTGGCTGAAATGGCAGTGGAAAGGGGGTTTTTTGGGATTAAGTTCATTGTCATGGCAAAGAGGAACTTAAACAATGGAAAATAATTTTTAAAAATGTATATTTGTGTCATCCTCAAAACTTTTGAACTCATATGTATAGTAGGTCTCATGAAACTAGGATGAAATACAAGAACAATTCAGGCAAGGAGCCCTTTAATAGAACTGAATTTAACAGAATTTAACATAATTCAGAGATGGTTTTGAACTGATTTAAATCTGAAAGTTCTGCTCAGTTGCTTTTGCAAAAATAGCATTTCAAATGAGTCCAGAAATCTGACAGCTTATTTCTTTTCATTTCACCTCTGTTGCCTGTAAGCACTCCTCACACCCTTTAGCCTGTAAGATAAGGCTGCGATTGGCTGTTCCCATGGAGATGAGGGCGAGAGTCTCATTTCCAATTCCGCTTCCTCCCCTTTGGGTCCTGAGGGTCATCCAGTGCTGTCCTTCCAAACAGAGGGTCGTTCTTAGGTCGTCAGATGAGCCTGAAAGAAGATGTTTATGGCCTCCATAGTAGTTTTTATATTAGGACTAAAACTTTAAAGAGAACGCATAAGCCTTTTTGTCATGTTTCGTGGTGCTTTGCCCTGATTGGTGCAAAGTATAAAAGCATATAGATCCCAAGGAGTCAGGGTAGAGCTGTAGGTCATTTTTCATGTTTGGTCTGTGAGTACTGAGTGGTTCATGCTTGTGTTGTCATGCTTTTATGTTTATTAAAAATCCCTTTCTGTAACCATGACTCCACATATAATAATAATAATAATAATAATAATAATAATAATAATATAACAACAGCAATTATTATTATCAATAAAATCCACATTTATTTAAACTTTTGACTGGTCCTCTGAACAAAAGTGTAAACTGACCGCCATCATATCCAACAGCAGCCTGTAAGCAGCGTTTGCCCAGTCCAGCCTGCATCCAGAAGAGCTCAGTACGATCCAGTCTGGCCTGAACCTGCAGCCCTGTGCTCCTGCCTGAGGAATGTCCGCTCCCCCCGAGCTCAATGCTCCAGTTCCCCAACTTCCACTGCAACACACAACACAGACACACTTCACTCTTGTCTCCAGCGGTTAAGTCAGTCATTATGGGTCGCTTTTCACAACCAGGGTCCCAGTGTGGGCTGCTAGAACCTTCATAAAGAGAGTGGTGGATGAATATCCCAGGCAGGTGGAGAATCTATGAAAGAGCAGATGCACTTGAGCATCTCTAATTCATCTTAAGCACATGTCTTTGGCCAGAGCTGCTGAAGGAAACCCACATGAATGGAGAGCATTCACACAGAAAGCACCCTTCTGCCTGGGAACTCAGGCCTAACCTCCAAACTATAATATAACCCGTCACCAGGGGTTTAACGGGGCTTTAGGAAGTGAGGGACAGTTTTATGAAGTGCTTAGAATGAAAATATGACTAAAGCCGGCCTGCTATAAAAATAAACAGTTCAGGCTGCTGAGCAGCTGAACCATTGGCTGTCAAACTGCATAAATATCCTTTTTCAGAACTGTCTGAAGACATGTTTGAATGACCTCAGCGAGGACGACTGTATCTGGCTAGAGACTACACATGCTATCGTTTTTTAAAAGATGCTCACAATTAGTGGACTAAGAGGCCTAATAATCATCTGGATGTGGTTGCAGTGGCTTGTATATTCAGTGCTGTGCAAAAGTTTTAGCTTAAGATGTCCATCATTTCTCTGGTTTTTTGCTGGGAAACCTTCTATTTTATGCCTGTCCAACCTATCTTTGTTATAATGAGGATTAAATAAAAGAAATGGGAGCAAATGTTGAGGCTGCAAAGTGTCTAAACATACGAGGTTCTAGATGAAGCGGTTCTAATCAGCGTTCAGCATCTGCAGTAAACTGATCATCTGGAATCATCTGCACCTGGTTCTTCACTGCTTCATGTCTTAAGTTAGACGCTTTGTTCTGCTTGAAGCTTCAGATGTAGATCACTGTGTGGATTAACCAACACAAAACTATCAAACTGCTCAGGTACAGAGACTGGACTGAAAATGAGAAACAACAACACTGTCCTTCAGGAAGATCTGGAGAACTGCTCAGGTACAGAGACTGGACTGAACATGAGAGACAACAACACTGTCCTTCAGGAAGATCTGGACAACTTTTCCTCAACAAGACACTAAAATACAAGAAGGTCTGGACCTTTGGGAGCAAAATATGAAGAAATGAGGGGCTCAATATTTTTCCAAAGCACTGTATATTTGAATGAAAATATTTGAGCTATTTGAATCATTGTTGACCTTTACTGTTTGTTAGCAACATAAGCTTCATAGCAAAACACAGCTACTGAAATGGAGAAGCTGCTGCTTGAAAAATCAATGGGTTTTAAGCCAGTGTGGAAAAGCCTGCTTTATATATGATTTTACATGATATTTTTCAGATTTTACCAGCGATTTCCAACTTATTTTTGAAATGGCTTCTAGTTTCTGGTTTATAGAAACCAGAAACCCTCCTCAAGGAACAGGTGGAAGATGTGTGATGTGTGACTTTCCAACAAGGATTTTAGCTAAACTCTTTTTAAATGTTAGAAAATGAGTATTTTCAGACTCTAGGCTAAATTTTAACACCCAAACTCTGTTTCCCACCAATCTGAGAATCCATAGATGAGGTCCGAGTGATCGTCCCGTTAAAGTGTGAATGGCAACTGCACAGGCACATATTTTCCCACCCGTTCTCATAGTGTTGATCCGCAATGTGTGTTCAGTGTGTGGACCTCAGTGAGCAGGGAGTAGTTGCTGCGTTGGCTGCTGCTGGCATTCCTGATGGCCAGGGTAAAGGTGTCGTGCTGCAGGGCTTGACCGGACACCGCTAGACCGGTCCGGCTGTAGAGCAGGTCCTTTCCTGAGTTCACCCGGTGAAAGCCAGACCAAGACAAACCCTGCGAGAAACATCGCTTGCTGTGAAATTGAATGCAATAGATGGGGCTTGTCAAAAAGGAAGCTGTTTCCACCTAATGCTGTGATCTGGGTGTAAATCTGGAGTGTTTATGATCAGCGTTTGACCATCTACAGCGTCTAAATAACAATCGTAACGATGATGATAACTATACGTTTCATTTCCTCAAACCCAAGGCCTCTGACATGGTAGCCGGGCTTCAGTTTCAGGCCTGGAATGTATTTTCAACATGATTTCTAGCAACAACAGCAACAAAAAAAAGCAGTGTAAGCACTTTCCTTTAATCAAGATCTTGTTTGGAGAAAAAAAGATGCTTTGGATGAGCCTTGAATTGTAGCCACAGGTGAGGAAAACAATATTTTATCTTCAGGCAGAGCGCTGTTAATGTAAAAGTGGGCTATAAGTAAGTCCGCATTATTTCTTTGTCTAACTGTTTATTAAAGTGCGTAGATTTTGTTTGGAAATGGTATCAGCGATGCAGTGTTTAGAACTTATTGATTAGTTATTCCGTAAACAAGAAGTACACATAATTGATCCTCCTTTATTTCTGTTTTTATCTGGTCTTGATTTTGAAGTCGCTCCGCCATCTGAAACATTTCAAAGAATCATCAGCAGGAACACCCAAACCTTGAGGTCAGTTTATGGAGGAACGAGGTCCGAGGGTGGTGGTGGTTGGGGGGGTTGAGGGTGGGGGGTGTATGGTGGGGGTTCAATGTGTAAGTTGATGTTTCATATTGAGTCGTGTGAACTCACTGGTTGTGGAGGACACAGCTCCAGCAGGACACGGTGCTCTAGAAAGTCTCTGAGGTTTGTGCGCATCTGAGCCAGAAAGGTATGAGAGGGACAAGGAGTGGGAGAGACATTCTGGACCCCTGCTTCCACCTTGATAGTGTGCATCCCTCTTGGTCCTCTCTGTTTGAGACAAAATTTGCAAAATCGTCCATAAAAATTTGCATTAGCGATCAGACACAACATTTTCCAAAGTGATATGGCCTCCAAATTGTCCAAAAGAGCCTTTATGACAACGGATCCTCTGAAACTTTTCGAAATGCTCGTGCAGGTTTATCTCATTTGTCATGAACGCTTTAAAAACACCTCGGTGAATTTTTATATCCTGTTCATTCTATTTTTGGCGAGAAATCAAAGAATGCAATAGAAATGAGCCTAAAATAAAAACAGCTGCTTAACGTAAGTGGCATAAAAATCCTCAAAATACATAAATGATCCATTATTATATGTATGAACCTCAACAAAATGCCCAGTCGTTCTCTTTTTTGCACCCTTTAGGGGAAAAAATCAAATTCAGCAGAATGAAAATCGCCTAAAAGTGAAACATAACGTATATGGAAAAATAATCCTCAAAACACAAAAAGTAAACTGTTATTTAAATAGTGCAATGTGAAGACACCCGGAAACGTGCAAATCTCTTTACAGCAATCATTCTTTCCTAATTTTCTCTTTTTGTGGAAAAAATCGAATGGAACAGAATAAAAGTCGTCTAAAAGAGAAATGACAGATGGATGTCGTTTGGGAAAAATGGTCAGTTATTCATAAAATATAACCGTATAACCAGAAATGTATAAATCGTTCGCCCATTTTTTTTCTTTTGGACCTTTTAGGTGGAAAAAAAATAGAATGAACAGGATGAAAAAAGCAACTATGTCAAGTATGTGGCAAATCTTGAACATAAAAAGGTAAAGAAAGAAAATCTGGAGTGAACAGATTTCGGCATTTCCTCCTCACCCTTGGATGATTCCTCATCATATAATGCCATATTACCTGGTGTTTCATGCTCTGTGTCACTCTCTTGTCACTCCACTTGAGCACAGTGCTTTGTGAGTAGGACGTCCCCTCTTGTGCCACTGAAATGCAGCCACCAGTGTCCACTAGAGGGAGCACTGCCTGCATCTGCAAGTCAAAGAGTAGAGTAGAGTAGAGTGATCTTTTATTATCCCACGAATGGGAAATTTGGGCGTTACAGGGCTCTTATAAAAGTGACAGATGTACAGAAGAAGAAAAGAAAAAAAATATTAAAAAATATAAAGATATAGAGAAAGAGGAACAAGTACAGGAGAAAAAGGAGAGGAGCTATAAATAAATAAATAATAAATTATAAATTATCTATCTATCTATCTATCTATCTATCTATCTATCTATCTATCTATCTATCTTTCCATATATATATATATATATATATATATATATATATATATATATATATATATATATATATATATATATTTATATATATATATATAATTAAGTTTTGAATAAATTATAAATATAAGTAAACAAGTAGCAAAAATATAAATATAAATATAAATTTAAATGTAATAATAAATAAATAAATGTAATAATAATAATAATAAATAAAATGTAATAATAATAATAATAATAAAATGTGGGCTAATAAAGAACAATATACAATTACAGCATATTAATAATAATACATATAATAATATATAATATATTATAATATATAATAATAATAAACAAGTAGTAAATGTTATGTTGAGTTGTATCTTATTGCAGCAGGTAAAGGACCAAGTAGCTCTTTCTTTCCTTCACTGCGTGGTGTAACAGTCTGCTGCCAACGAGCTGCTCAGGTGTCGTGACAATTCGTGTAGGGGGTGGGAGGTTGGTCCATGATGGATGTTATTTGGAGAACATCCCTCCTCCTCACCTGCTCCGATGGATTCTTGAGCCGGACAGTTCAGACAGAGCTGGCCCTCTTTGACCAGTTTGTTTAGTTTCCTCTGTCCCTCACTAAGTGACTCCCCTCTTCCACACCAGCAGACCACAGCGTAAAAACAAGCCGACGCCACTCACAGAGTCATAGAATGTCCTCATGAGATGTTTATTTATTTCAAAGGACCCCAGCCGCCTTAGCGGTGGAGACGCACTGAGGCCCTTTTTGTACAGAGCAGTACTGTTAGTGGACCAGTCCAGTTTATTGTTGATGTGGACACCCAGGTATTGTATCATACACAGCATTTCTGTTTTTTTAACTCCATGAAACAGGCTTTCCAAAGAATCATTCGCTTAATATGACTTATTTCATAAACAATCGGCCATGTCAGAGATGCAGTCCAGGCTGTGAAATTAGTAAATTTGCTCTTTGGGTATTTGCATGGTCAAGATCCCACTAGGGCAGCGGTGGCCTAGTGGTTAGGGAGTTAACCCCAGGATCAGAAGGTTGTGGGTTCGAATCCCAGACCAGTAGGTTGCCCTGAGGTACCCTTGAGCAAGGTACCATCCCCATCACTGCTCCCCAGGCACATTAAATAGCTGCCCCCTGCTGTGTGGTGTGAAAAAAGGCAGCTACTGAAAGCGCCTGGGGAGCAGTGACGGTGCGTGTAGGTTGAATTTAGTTGTGTCTCACTGTGTGCTGTGCTGTGTTTCACACTGACGAGAAGAGTCACTTTCACTTTCACTTTAAAAACGTGTCTACTTTAACAACTTTGTTCATTTTCCGTCAATATCTTCGTCTCTATAAACCATCAATCTATGATCACTAAAAGAAAGACGCCAAAGCTTGAGCAGGTAACTAAGTCACATGAACATGCAGTGGCCAGTAACGAAAGTTAGATCTAGGAGAAAAGACTTTAGACTTCAGATTTACTGCACCTGTCCAGGTGAGATGTAGACGCAGGCCTGTCCCCTGCTGGACTCAGCGTTCCAGTGCTTACTTACAGTCACAGATATGTTCACAGGGCTCCCATGATCCCAAGAGAGATGGATCTATTGACGGAAACACATATTAGATCTGAAAGAAAAGACTGGACCACTTCTTTGACATGCTTGAATTTCTGGGTCTGCAAAAGCTAAAAGAAAGCAGCAAACCAAGCGAGTGAATCAACTGAATCAACTGAATCAAGAGCTTCAGAAAATGATTCACTGTGTGTACAAAACATTTTCAGCCACTGCAACAAAAAACAAAAAGAGGGTATTTTCTCGAGGTGCTATAAAACAGACAAACACAGAATAAAGCAAACACACTTCTGCTGGACAAACTGCATCAATGCCGTCCGTACAAGGTTGATGTCCGAATTTGGCCTCTAGACACATTTATGCACCGTGTTTCTGAATATTCGGACTCCTGCAGGATGCGTGGAGGTGTGCTGGACGTAGAGGTGTGCACGTACCTGGTTTTTGCTACCGTCCCCGTGATCCAGGCTGTGTGAGAGTCCGTGCAGATGTAGGTGGGACAGAGTAGATGTGAATGGCTGTTTCAGTTCCAGTGTGGCTTCGATCTCTCTGTCCACATGTTTCCAAAACCCTGCAGCTCTGATCTGCATAAACAAATACACGCAGCTACCCAACATATATTTGACATCTTTAAATATTTAACAGGATAAATTAAGACAGAATACACGGGTGTGAATGAAAGGGAGGACAGCGGAGTGGTTAGGATGCAGGGAGTAGAGGTGGCGAGGGTGGAGAAGTTCAGAGTAACGAGGAGTGTGGAGAAGAGGTGAAGAAGAGAGTGAAAGCAGGTTGGAAAAGACGGGTGCCAGCAAGAGTGAAAGGGAAGGTTTACAGGACGGTAGTGAGACCGGCCAAGCTGGAGGTGTCAGAGTTAAAGATGCTGAGGTTTGCATTGGGTGTGATGAGGATGGACAGGATTAGGGACGGGTGTATCAGAGGGACAACTCAGGTTGGACGGTTTGGAGACAAAGTCAAAGAGGTGAGATTGCATTGGTTTGGACATGTCCAGAGGAGAGATGAGGAGCGTTTCATGTTGGCAAGGCAAAAAGAGAAGAGGAAGGACAAAGAGGAGGTTTATGAACGTAGCGAGAGAGGACATGCATGCAAAGGAAGATGCAGACGGAAGACAGAAATGCACGAACTGCTGCGGCGACTGCAACGCAAGCAATCGAAACTAGAAAAAGAAGACATATTTTACAGCATAAAGAATAAAACGTTATGCAGCATATAGTCAAATGCAAAAATCATTGCACCCCTTGCCATATTTTGTTCTATGTTCTATGTGTGGACATCCTTCATAGAGAACCATTTTTATTTATTTGCTGCATTTAACATACTGGGAAGAAAATTCACGTGCCACAGTTTTGGACAGGCCATATTTCATGTTCAATTCTCCAAATAATCTACAATTTAGGAAGGAAACCAAAACAACCTGTCCTTCAACAAGGGTCGCCCAAACCTTTGGCCAATCAGCTTGTATAAAACATTTCCCGACTGAAGGACTCCAAAAACGGCGCTTCTATTCAGAAGAAAACACCCACAAAACTGACCTCGGACCTGCGTCCACCCCTGCTCTTGTTTTGCTCTTGCTGTCCACTCACAGCCCAGTCAACAAGCACGTTAGCCCGTCTGGTCTGGGCCTCTTGCTCCAGTCTTACCTCTAACCCCCATCCGCAGCTCCGAGGGACGGTCTCGTCTGAGAAGAACATTGGTTCATCAATAATGGTAACACTTTAAAATTATGGCTGCACAACATAAACTAAACTCTAGTACTGCACTCATGCTGGGGTGTGTTAAAAAGGCATTAATGAACTAATGTGGACAAGATTCGGAACGAAATGATTCACTTTTCTCGGCCCAGGCGAATACTTTAGTTGGCCAGAGTATCCACCATAGCGGTTATCATGATCTGGGATTGGACTGGCATCATAGCCTTCTGCCACATTTGTAGGACAAAGGCCAACATCACACATATTGAAACCTGCTGTGGTCCAGTGATACTAATGTTTCTATGAATGTGAATATGAAGTCAAATAAAATCTTTGATGTTACAAATTTGATTAGAGTATGAAAAATGTGAGAATAAAATGTGTGCAGATTTTCCAAATACAAATTTCAAAACTTTGTTATTTCAAGAACGTGGGTTCGAATCCCAGACCAGTAGGTTGCCCTGAGGTACCACTGAGCAAGGTACTGTCCCCACCGCTGCTCCTTGGGCACTTTAAATAGCTGCACGTGTGTGTGTGGGTTAAATGCGGAGGTTGTTTTTCGTTGTGTTCCGCTGTGCGCTGTGCTGTGTTTCCCAATGGCAATTAGTCACTTTCACTTTGCAAGGCTTTTGATTACAGTACCTCTCACTTCTCTTCCTTGTAATCCTGCAGGTCTGGCTGAGGACAGATGTGTCCACTGAGTGCGGTGTGTCAGAATGTACGAGCCATTCTTCCCAGCATATTCTGTCCTCACTAAAACGGTGCTGGGAAGTGCAGCCAGCTGTTTAATGAAGTGAAAGAGAAGATGGAACACACATGAAAAGACAGAAAAGATCATACCGTATTTTACTGCGGTATAAAAATAGTACCCCTTATTTCCTCTTACAGTTACATAAGCTGAGACATTTATGTCCATTTGAGATAAAGCGAATTCAATTTTTTTTGTCTTTTTAATTCTATTCTACAGTCTAAGGAGCAGCCATGACCTTATCATTAAAGATAAGGTCTTGCAGGGTTTGTGGGTTCAATCCCAATCTACAGTTCCCATTATGGCAACCCCACTACTGCCCCCTAGGTGCAGATATACAGTCCCCAGCTCCTGGTAGTGTATGTCCACTACCAGTGTGTCTAAGATGGTTAAAATGGAGAGGACGATTTCCCTGCTATCCGAATTTTACTGTTCATTCCAGTAACTTACCTGTGGCACAGTGTGGTAGAAGTCTAAAACCTGCTTGAGTCCAAGCTTTGTACGAACCACCTGCCCTTCAAAAGACAACATGCAACCCCCTATCAGTAGCTCGGTTGCTGCCTGAATCGAAGAGGAGGGACGGGTAAGCTGAAAGGAGTTAAGTGCATGAGATTAGTGAATTTGCTTGGGTGAAAACGAGCAGACAGCTGTGAAATATGGGTCTTTTTAATACCTGTAATCGGACGTGAAACACATTCGGCACGTAGGGCTGTAAATAAGGGATGTTGTGGGAAACGTTCACCTTTAGCCTGGTGCTAAAATGAAAAGAACGTGTTTTAGAGGCACGTTTTGTGAGCTTTACACATACTTTTAATGTATAGGCAAGAAGAATTATCATCAGACTGACTATGGCAACCATGGCAACACTATGGCAACCAGGATTTAGTGAATTAAACTGTTCTAATTCTGCAGTTCCTGAAAGATTTGAATTGCTTCATGAAATCCAGCTTCAACATACAGTTCTGTGCAAAGTTCACCCCATAATTATCTTTATATTTTGTTACTTAATCAACCCAGCCACTAGGGATGCACAAGCCAGTGTATTTCTTCGTGCCGGTCCCAAGCCCGGGTAAATGGGGAGGATTACATCAGGAAGGGCATCCGGTGTAAAACTTTGCCAAATCAATATGCGGACAACGATACAGAATTCCATACCGGATTGGTCGAGGCCCGGGTTAACAACGACCGCCATCAGTGCTGTTAGCCTACAGGGTGCTGGTGGAAATTGGACTTCTGTTGGCCAAAGAAGAAGAAGAAGAGGAGGAAGGCATGTCCAGAGGGAGAAGGAGAGAAAGAAGGAGAGGAGAGTGGAAGTGAGGGTAGGGACTTTGAATGTTGGCAGCATGACTGGTAAAGGTAGAGAATTAGCTGATATGATGGAGAGAAGGAAGGTTGACATTTTGTGTGTGCAAGAGACTAGATGGAAGGGTAGTAAGGCCAGGAGTATTGGATGAGGGTTTAAACTGTTCTAATATGGGGTGGATAGAAGGAGGAATGGAGTAGGTGTTATCCTGAAGGAAGAGTATTTGGAGAGTGTTTTGGAGGTGAAGAGGGTGTCAGGGAGGGTGATGAGTTTGAAGCTGGAAGCTGAAGGTGTGATAATGAATGTTGTTAGTGCTTATGCTCCACAAGTTGGTTGATGTGAATGGATGAAGTGATAGAGAGTGTACCCAGGGGAGAGAGAGTAATGATTGGTGTAGATTTTAATGGTCATGTTGGTGAAGGGAATATAGGTGATGAGGAGGTGATGGGTAGGCATGGTGTCAAGGAGAGGAATGCTGAAGGTCAGCAGTTTTGTGACGTATAAGAGTGGAGGAAGATGCTCACAGGTGGATTATTTTCTTTGCAGGAGAGTCAGTTTGAAAGAGATCAGAGACTGCAAAGTAATGACGGGGAGAGCGTAGCTAAACAGCATAGGATGGTGGTCTGTAGGATGACCTTGGAGATCAAGAAGAGGAGGAAAGTGAGGGCAGAGTCGAGGATCAAGTGGTGGAAACTGAAGGAGGAGGACTGCAAGGTGGAATTCAGGCAGGAGTTAACACGGGCACTGGGAGGTGTTGAAGAGCTACCGGATTGCTGGGAAACTACTGCAGAAGTGATAAGGCAGACGGCTAGAAATGTACTTGGTGTGACATCTGGAAGGAAGAAAGAGGATAAGGAAACCTGGTGGTGGAACCAAGAAGTCCAGGAGTGTATTCAAAAGAAGAGGGAGGCAAAGAAGACATGGGACATACAGAGAGATGAAGGAAGTAGACAGGTGTACAAGGAGATGAACCGCAGGGCGAAGAAAGCAGTGGTGAAGGCCAAAGATAAGGTGTTTGGTGAATTGTACGAGAGGTTGGACAGTAAAGTGGGAGAAAAGGACCTTTACCGATTGGCTAGACAGAGAGACAGATCTGGGAAAGATGTGCAGCAGGTCAGGGCAATTAAAGATAGAAATGGAAACGTACTCACAGGTGAACAGAGCGTGTTGAGCAGATGGAAGGAATTCTTTGAGGAGCTGATGAATGAAGAAAATGAGAGAGAGAGAAGACTGGATGATGTGAGAAGAGTTAACCAGGAAGTGCAGCAAATAAACAAGATGGAAGTAAGGGCAGCGATGAAGAGGATGAAGAATGGAAAGGCTGTTGGACCGGATGAAATACCAGTGGAAGCATGGAGGTGTTTAGGGAAGATTGCAGTTGAGTTTCTGACCAGATTGTTTAACACAATCTTGGCAAGTGAGAAGATGCCTGAGGAGTGGAGACGAAGTGTACTGGTATCGATCTTCAAGAATAAGGGTGATGCACAGAGCTGTAGTAACTATGGAGGGATAAAGTTGATCAGCCACACAATGAAGTTATGGGAAAGAGTAGTAGAAGCTCGGTTAAGAAAAGAGGTGAGGATCGGTGAACAGCAGTATGGTTTTATGCCGAGAAAGTGCACCACAGATGCAATGTTTGCTCTGAGGGTGTTGATGGAGAAATACAGAGAAGGTCAGAAGGAGATGCATTGTGCCTTCGTGGATTTGGAGAAAGCAGATGACAGGGTGCCTAGAGAGGAGTTGTGGTTTTGTATGAGGAAGTCTGGTGTTACAGAGAAGTATGTGAGAGTAGTTCAGGATATGTATGATGGCAGTGTAACAGTGATGAGATCTGCAGTGGGAGTGATGGATGCATTTAAGGTAGAGGTTGGATTACATCAAGGATCAGCACTGAGCCCGTTCTTGTTTGCAGTAGTAATGGACAGGTTGACGGACGAGGTTAGACAGGAGTCTCCGTGGACGATGATGTTTGCTGATGATATTGTGATCTGTAGTGAGAGTAGGGAGCAGCTTGAGGAGAACCTGGACAGATGGAGATATGCTCTGGAGAGGAGAGGAATGAAAGTGAGTAGGGCAAAGACAGAATACATGAGTGTGAATGAAAGGGAGGAAAGTGGCGTGGTTAGGATGCAGGGAGTGGAGGTAACAAAGGTGGAGGAGTTTAAATACTTGGGATCAACAGTTTAGTGCAACAGCAAGTGTGGAAGAGAGGTGAAGAAGAGAGTGCAGGCTGGTTGGAATGGGTGGAGAAGAGTGGCTGGAGTGATTTGTGACAGACGCGTACCAGCTAGAGTAAAAGGGAAGGTTTACAGGACAGTAGTGAGACCGGCTATGTTGTATGGGTTGGAGACGGTGGCACTGACGAAAAGGCAGGAGGTGGAGCTGGAGGTGTCAGGGTTAAAGATTTTTTGTTGGGTGTGACGAGGATGGACAGGATTAGAAGTGAGTATATTAGAGGGACAGCTCAGGTTGGACGTCTTGGAGACAAAGTTAGAGAAGCAAGGTTGCGTTGGTTTGGACATGTGCAGAGGAGAGACGAGGATTATATTGGAAGGAGGATGTTGAAGATGGAGCTGCCAGGAAAGAGGAGAAGAGGAAGACCAAAGAGGAGGTTTATGGACGTGGTGAGAGAGGACATGCAGGTGGTCGGTTTGAAGCAGGAAGATGCAAAATACAGGAAGAAATGGAGACAGTTGATCTGCTGCGGCGACCCCTAAACGGGAGCAGCCGAGAGAAAAAGAAGAAAAAGAAGATATTTTGTTACTTAATCACCTTGTTGGTGCAGAAACATTGTTTCATGCCTGTCAAACTCTGGTCTTCTTTACATATTAAATTAAATTAAAGAAATGGAAATGCCTGAATGCTTCAGGCTGCAAAGTGTCTAAAGATAAAGGTTTCTAGATAAATGGATGAATCCAACCATTCAGCGTTCAGCATCAGCAGTAAATGAATCACCTGATCATCTGGAACCATCTGCACCTGGTTCTTCACTGATTCATGTCTTAAGTTAGACGCTTTGTTCTGCTTGAAGGTTCAGACGTAGATCACAGTGTGGATTAACCAACACAGAACTATCAAACTGCTCAGGTACCGAGACTGGACTGAAAATGAGAGACAACAACACTGTCCTTCAGGAAGATCTGGAGAAATGTTCCTCAACAACACATTAAAATTGCAAGTCTGGCTTTGAAAAAACGAGGCGATCAAGATTTTTGCACAGAACTGTATATCCATCTGTTCAGCCAATAGCAGTTCAGCTCTTAACACTGCTAGTGAAGCTATGCGGTGGATTTTTGAATGAGGCTCTATACAGCTAAGCCAAACACAAAGATCATCTCAGTCTTCTGCCTAAAGCAGAAAAGCTGGTTCAGTTTTCAGAATTTGGTCAAGTTTGTATGAAAATGAATTATATTTGGTCAGTTTAGTCAGACGCTAAGTGTAAATCATTCCTTTGATGATTACTGCTGTCAATGGGTGTGTATTGAACCTGGAAGTAAGGTGGTGGCCCTGGATCACAAGTGACAATGAAGATGTCGTTGGTTTCTCTGGTGCAACATGAATGGAATCTGTCAGATTGGCCCATATTTTCACCTGCCAAGTGTGCATAAGGAACTGACTTAAAGAACAGCTTCTGAACAAAATACTAACACAGAAGGTCCATAGCCAATCAACGTCCATAGTCTACTGTTCTTCTTGGACTGTTATCAGGATATTAGGCTGGACCATCTACAAGCTAACAGTCCTGCAAGTCCTCTTGCAGTGCATGCGTGAAATTGTACAGTCATGACAAACGCATGTCAGAAATCTAACATCCTACACAGAATCACATGGGACACCCCCCATACCCGCAGAGACTGGTCCAGTGCCTTTGTGAAGCCGAAGCCCCGTAGGTGGTCTGGGCCGAACTCTCCTGTGAAGTTCACCTGTTAAAACAAGCCGTCGGTCCCATTAGTTTGTCTTCCTAGTAGGAGAGGACCTTGGAATCAGAGGCATTTCCCTCCAACAACAAGCCAATCGACCCAAAGAGCACCAGGGTCTCTAGGCCAACCGTACAGAACCAGTGAAGTGGCGCGAGTGATTGTTATATGTTCGAAGATCTGAACTGATCCCTCGCATATTTCAGACTTTCTTTCATCAGGTTTAAGAATGAATCATTTAGTTATTCATTCATTATTATTGTAATATTACATTATCCGTTAATATAATTATATTAATTCATTCTGTTATTGTGGAAATATAAAATAAAATATAGTGAAACATAGTGAAACATAGTGAAACATATGACCTGGTTAAAGTGAGATCTACAAACCAGTAGGTGTCCAGTGCTTGCTGGATGTGTGTCCACGTCCCTCTGCAGTGTAATCTTTAGCCCTTTGAGCCCAGAATGGAGTCCCACCTCAGACAACGTCCCACTTTCACTCCAGTTCACATCCATGCCTGCGCTGTTGTTAAACGGGACCCCTGTTCCAGTAAAAGTAAAACAAAAAAAATGTACTAAAATACAACAAATGTAAATAAAAAAAAGGAAATCTGGGATTGTACATCTACACACAGCACACATGTACATCTTTGCATCAAAACTGGGTGTTGTGAATAAGAATGTGAAAATTTGTGAATGGTGCAACGCTCCAAGTCTACCTGCAGATAGAAGCCAAGGGAAAGAGTGGTGGAGCTGGGCGTGGAAACCACTTCGGCCGTTCTGTATGAAGCTCCTGCTGATGTTCATGCAAAGTGACCGATCCCGGGCAAGCACACAAAGCCACACACTTTCAAACCCATTTATCTCCTCTTCACACCCAGTATCCCCCTGGATGTGTCGCAGCTCCACACCATATAAAGCGTGATCCACTGTTACTGTCAGATGCCCTGTAGAGCAACGCAGAGGAGGTGAAGCAGTGAAGGGCCACTCCACCGTCTTTCTTGAACTCATTAAAGCTGAATCACTTTTACTGTCGTTCTGCGCTTGCTGTGTGGTGCAAAAGACCAGGAAAATGATTCTAATCTGTTTATAAGTGTGCTTGTGCTCGTAAAACACTACGGGCAAATTTCCCAGACATGGTTTAAGCCTCAGGTTTCCAGTGGTAGCTCACCATTCACTCTGAAACCTATTCCAGATTTAGCGTGAAGAGCCCACATTGTGGAAAACCACATTTCTCTCACTTTTAAACACAAGAGCTGACTTGGTCCATTCATTTTGCTCCACTTATCTTGGACTGGATCGCAGTGGTGCCGCCCACACTTTCCTTTCCCTGGCCACTTTCACCAGCTTGAGATACCGTACTGTGCAAAAGTCTTGAGTCAGAGCCCTTCAGTTCTTCTGCGGCCATTTATTTTGCTTCCAAAGAGTCTGACTTTCTTGTATTTAATGTGTTGTTGAGGAACAGTTCTCCAGATCTTCCTGAAGGACAAAGTTTTTGTTTCTCACTTTCAGTACAGCCCCTGTACCTGAGCAGTTTCAGAAGCAGAAGCAGTGTGGGATCATCACAGAAAATTATAAACAAAAGGCAGTGACGTCCAAAGAAGAGCTTTGGAATGTCTTTCAAGAAGCCTAGAGAGCTGTTCCTGTAGACGACTTAAAGGAATGACAAGAAAGCTCGTCTAAGAGAGTTCAGGCTGTGCTGCAGAATAGCGGTGGTCATGCCAATTATTGACTTTAAAGCTGGTTAGAATTCTACACACTCTTTTTGTTATAGGCTGGATTTACCTGTATGTTTGCACGAAGGATGAATCAAGACTCAGTAATAAATGTAATCTTCCCTTTTCACTATTTTGTGGGGTCAAAAAAACGATGGATTTACATCCGTCCTTCTTTCCAGCCTACGGCGGTTTTGCCCAATCCGTTCATGCAGAAGTTGTAAAAGGTATAAAAGGTGCTTTCTTAATGAGGCTCTTTCAGTGCAGCCAATTAGAACAGAGGTCATTTGTATTTATCACTCTTAAAGGCACAGTAACGAAAACAGCTTGCTGCACTTTAAGGGGCCTTGAAGAGACGTCTGGAAAAGATTATCCCAATGCGCATGAGATTCTCAAAATCTGAAAATGCATACATGCATCAGCTTGTTTCATAACATGTGTGCTTCCTGTGCAAATAAACACTCAATGATCACATTAAAAGGTTTAAATATAATTTTCTCATCTGCCTTTATGTGCAATGATGTGTTTTGAGTGTTTTTTACTGCCTACCTTGAGAGAGGCTGTCTGACTGGTTTAACAGCCCTGCTATGCTGGAGGTGTGTGGGAGGAAGGGGAGGCCAGTCAGCGAGACAATCATGTCTCCTGATAAGCACAACTGGACGGCAGGGTTCTGCACTACAGCTGTGCTGAGCTGAGCCCAGAACATGTCCTCTCCTTTCTTCAGTTCACACAGGCCAGAGAAACTGATGAAAGAGAGAAAGTGAGACCAGCTGTGCCATACAGGTTGGAGACAGTAGTGCTAATGAAAAGACAGGAGGCGGAGCTTGAGGTGTCAGAGTTAAAGATGCTGAGATTTTCATTGGGTGTGACGAGGATGGACAGGATTAGAAATGAGTATATTGGTGGCACAGCTCAGGTTAGATGTTTTGGAGACAAAGTTAGAGATGCAAGCTTGTGTTGGCTTAGACATGTCCAGAGGAGAGACGAGGACTATATTGGGAGGAGGATGTTGAGGATGGAGCTTCCAGGAAAGAGGAAAAGCGAAAGACCAAAGAGGAGGCAGGCAGTTGGTTTGAAGGAGGAAGATGCAGAGGACATGAAGAAATGGAGACCAAGCACAAAGCTGGTGAAATATAAGGTTCCATTGTTCGATTTTCATTTTTGAAAGAAATTACCTATCTGAGGACAAATTTGCACTGAGACGAATGTGTCCGTCTGCAGTGGCCAATGGAAGAAGAGTTTGCTGAAAGCTTATTCCAAAGTTGACAGCATGGGTGCCCATTCGCATCGTGTTGGATAGAGAAGCATCTAGTGCAGCAACCTTCTTGCCATTAGAGCCCAAATATATCGAACTGCTGAGATTACCAGCAGGGGAACTCTCAATTGTAAAATATGCCTGAAAGAGAAATAAACATTTATTTACAATCTTGATACCATCAAATTAAGCTCATCATTCAATTTTGACATCGAAGTAATTATGTGTAGGTTTATACATTATAGTCCTTCTCATCAATGGCCATGTTTCCATTTGCAATGTACTCAAATTCCTTGCTTCTGCTGTGGTTTCTCACCAAGTCCATATCAAGGCTTATAGTGGAAGGAAACTTCACCTGAAAGAGAATGGGCAGTTACTGGCCTTCAGGCATGTCACACAAATAAAATGTAAAAAGTAGGAAGTGGAATTAGAGCACAGTGAGAAGGAAATAAGTACTAAAATGAAGTCATATTTAGTTCTAAGATGAGAGAAGGAGCAGCGAAGTTCCCTCGACAACGAATTACAACCAATGTGATCAAGGATGGCAAAGGAGGGACTACAAAGTGCAAGACATGTTCATTGATGTCCACTAACGTCGTCTCGGTTCCTGCTAGAACAATTTTCAAAATCCAACTGATTTTTTGTGCAGTGGCACAGCGGGTTCGATTCCCAGGCGGGACAGTCCGGGTCCATCTTGTGTCTGTGTATGTTTCCTCCGGAAGCTCTGGTTTCCGCCCACTGTCCAAAGGCCTGCAGGTCAGGTGGACTGGAGGTGACCTGTCCAGGGTGTTTCCACACCTTTCACCCTGAAGTGAGAGTGAGAGTGATTTTTGGTAGAAACACTCTTTCCCAGTTTTGGCATCAGTTGGAAGAGTCTTCAGGCAAGACCCAAAATAGCCGTTGGTGCTTACTGGCCTTTTTCACCAATGGCTACTTTGGGTCTTGCCTGAGGACTCTTCCAACTTTTTTCACCAACAGGGAACTGGGATCTGGCACCATCTATTAAAGAGTTTCAACCAAAGAGCCAGCTGGATCCAAAAACCTGTTTCTTTCATCAGCAGGAACCGTGACGACTATAGCGCACATGCGTTGAGGGCAGCAATTTCACCCAGTCAGTAACATTTCTCAGAAGTTTCTCTGAGCAAGAATGTGTGCTATATAATGGAAATGCGAAGACGTATCTTTAATTTACCTGAAGCAACTGAGTGAGGTTGACTTTGATCGTAATACCTTGTTGACCATGATGTTGGACCTGCCCAAGAAGCACTAGCTTCTCTTTTTTAGCGGTCAACATCCTCCCCTCTATCTCCTGTACTGTCTGCCAAAAGAGATCAGATTCAACATACATGTTTCAGTGTGTGCTGCTGATTTTACTGCTGCTTTAATGAGAAGTAGATGCTTGTTGTATTTTCCAGCCAACACTGTGGAAAAAGTGGGTAACACCTTAGTATAGGTGCCATCAGGTTACGTGACACCTACGTAAGCCTTTAATGACAAATAACATGAAGTGACATGAACATTTATAAAAGTTTATTCTGAGCATCAAAAATTGAAAGGGAAGAGAAAAATTGTCATTGTGAAACCCAGAACACGGTGAACCACAGCGAAATGTATCCTCTGCTTTTCACCCACACTGACCGTCAGCAGGGTGCAGCTATTTAAAGTGTCCAGGGAGCATTGATGAGGATGGTACCTTGCTCAAGGGTACTTCGGGACAACCTAGTGGTCTGGGATTCAAACCCAAAACCTTCCGATCCTCCGATCCGATCCATGAATGCTACCCTACAGTAAAATATTCCCCAAAACTAATTTACAATAGAAGGGCAGCAGTGGCCTAGTGGTTAGGGAGTAGGTCCCAGACCAGTAGGATTGTCCTGAGGTATCCTCGAGCAAGGTACCATCCCCATCACTGCTCCCTGGGCACTTTAAATAGCTGCCCCCTGCTGGATGATGTGTGTGGGTGAAAAGCAGAGGTTGAATTTTGTTGCTACGCCATGTTTCACAACAGCAAAAAAGTCCCTTTCACTTTCACTTCAAGAAGTAGTTTCTCCCGCCCACCTGATTGCGGTGGACACTGATGCACATCTCTGAGTCCTGTGGGACGTTTTCAGCATTAAAGGAATGAATCAAGGAGGAACACACCTAAAAACACACATGTCACACCATATTAACCCCAAAAACAGAGCTAAGGATGTTAGTGCGACAAACAATACGAGGAAAACTAGACCAGCGCTCTCTTCATAGTCGTGATAAGGCATCATTAACAACTGAACAATTAAAAATCAGCTTATAATTAATTACAATGTAATAAAAATGTTGTTAGTGCATTTATAAAATGGATGCAATTTTGTTTCAATTTTGTATCATTATTCATGCATTAAAGTAGGATATTTGAGACTAATTCAGACAAATTGTTACAATTACAGGTTCACATTTAATATATAAGTTAATATTTCAGCAGCAACAACAATCTGTCATTTTTAACTTACATATGGATGCTGGGGCTGGTAGCCAAAGGTCAGAACATGAATTGCTTTTCTGTTGTCATGAAGCAGAAACTTGGATTCAAGAATATAGACTCTGTTGTTCTGGTCAACAGTGAAAGTCTCTTGCAAGAGCAGACCTTCTGGGAGGAACTTAAACGGTTGTCTGTTGGGACACAATCATATCTAAACTTATTATTGGGTAAAGGTGCCACACAATTTACTTCACCAATCTTTACCACCATCCTGACCTGAAGTGCAGCACCCATTGTTTTTTATAGACCTTTTTGTCCTTCTTCATTTCTTCCACTCTTCCCCCCATCTCCACTTCCAGGTATGGACTGTTCAGCTCTGAGAGAGTCATACTCATCCCCAACAGATTCTTCTTCAGCTTCTGAAACGAAAAAATACAGAAGCACATATAGGCTTGGTTTTCCAACTTGGGTATAGGTCCAGTCCCGGACAATAGGTCAGCCTAGACAATGGAGAACTCCACCTTCTCCAGAGTGTTGAGGCTTGCAGAGATGTTAAGGTTTTGTTTGTCATAACTGGTATTCATGTCCAGAGTCTTCCGTTGTTTTCCGTTGACCAGAAGTATCTCCCCCTTCAAGGATGGTGTCCAAGCTGTGTTGATGAAGCATGAAGCATTGACTCTACGCTTCCCCAGCGTACTCCAACCACCGACCTGCAGCAAACCCATCACAGATATAGCTTCACCTCTAGCACTGATGCCATATTGTTTTACTATTGATGCTTTAAAAGCTTTCTTGGTCATAATGATATTATCTTGAGCAATAATTTGTAATCAAGTTTTTAAAATGGTCAGCTTATTGAGTTTAGAGTGATGCAACATTTATGACATGATATACCTTCAGAAATGTGATGGCAGGTGTGAATATGTGCAAGTGCCCCTCCCTGTCTCTGTTCCTCTCCCTGTAGAGGACGTCCAGCATCAAGGCACGAATGGTAATCCACTTGCGGGTGGTAATCTCGGCGGTAAACTGGGTTGTACCATGCTGAGGCTGAGTCAGCTTGTGAGCCATGAAGACATACACCCAAGGCGTGTCCATGTTGAAGGAACCTGCAGGTTTACCAAGACAAGAATGTTAAATCTGTTTATTTATATTCACAGCATTTAGCAGACACTCCTGATTTCCGTTTTCTAATTATAAGGACTGTCTGCTTGGAGCAACTTGGGTTTAAGGGTCCCACCCAATGGTGTTAGTCCTGGTGGTAGGATCTGAACCTACAATGTCTTGATCCATAAGCAAATATTTGTCCAGCACCACCCTGTTTGTAGTAAATAAGGTGCCTGTGCTGCATTGTGTTCTCTAAAATGGTGCTCTTGGTGTGCTGAATCTGTACCTTCCCATTTCCGTAGCGAGGATTTGGCAGATACATCTTTCCAGTGAAGGCCAGCTACCAGGGGAATCTGATCATTATAATTGATCTTCAGATGGGTGCTTCTCTCAGATTTCCTTCTTTTCAGGTGGGAGTGCAAGAGCTGAGTCCTGTATTGCAGTCCTTTCTCTGGGATACGTAGGCTGAACTACAGAATGAAGAAAGAGAAGCCATCCAATACATTGCAGATCTCAATCATCTTAGGAACCTTAGTCTCCTTAAACTAGAGCTGAACCAAATCATTCTCTGATTGGAGTCACATTCAATCAAGATTCACCTCAAGTGCATAACTGGTGATACTCTCTCCAGACTGGTTCCTGAAGGATTGACTTAAGAGGACTCTTTGTTTGTTGCTGCCTTGGTTCCATAGCTGGCCATAGCTTAGGTCAAGTGAAGACTGGATGTGAAATGGACTCCTTTCGTGTCTTAGATGTATCTGAAATGACACAAACACTGAGAAACTGACCTTGCAGATTCCACTCACTTGCTAGAACATCCATCACTTGATGGCATCAACACTGGGAGGATGAAGGCTGCGTGTACTTTCTGAGTCCCACTAAAACTTATCAAACTGCCACTAAAACAATGTTATTTAAAAGCTCAACATGCATGGAGGAGATCACTAACTCCATATTCTGTTTTATCAGTTATCAGACACCTATGCTTGCAAATATCACAGTGATAGTGGGGAGAGGGAAAATTGAACTTATGACCAACAGATGGTGGGCTCAAGAAGGTTATTGATTTAACCAATGAAATTAACTTACTCTTGAGTTATTCTAAATTCTAATAATGAAAAGGCTTGGCTACATTTATAGCGAGATACGTGAAAATCTACTGAGCCGCAATATGCTACTGTTACCTTGTGGTTTATGAAACTAAGGTGGGAGCACTGGAGCTCATGCTCTAATCTCATGCTGTAATGATTCTCATCTGGGTCAACTTCATCCCTCAGGTTCTGAGACGTGTGACACTCATGCATGTTGCGCAAATCATCTGGAGAAAACAGATGCTGTTAGCGGATTTTGCTCTACGGGCCTTTATCCAACAATGATAAATGCTCCTCACCTGGAAAGCCATATCTGATCCTCAGACCGGAGCCCCACTCTGGCCCACTGTGTTCAACCAGCCCGAGGATCCTAGTGTTTAATAAGGTCGGCAACAAAAGCCCCACATCCACAGAGTACTGCCTACGGCCGTCATCCTGCCTCCACTCCAGCTGCACTGTGGATGAAGTCCCACACAAGATCAGTTGCATCCACTGCATATAGTGTATTCAAGTCGACACTACGAATAAATGGAGCGCCTTGGACATTATTGATTAATAATTGGTTTTACTACCTCTTAAAAACAGCAGTAAAGGTTACTAAGCAGAAATGTATTTTTTATTTACTTAAAATTAAGGAAAATCGTGTCCTTATCAGCGAATTATCTCTGAAAATGTATGCAAGGTGCATATTTCAGTTGTTTACCTTTTTGCAAATAGTTTGTGAAAGCCGATTAGGAAATTTAAAGCATTTGAAAAGTCTGTATTTCAGCTTTTCATTGAGTTGAATTCTTTAAGAAGACCTGATCTGATGTTTTTTTTACTCTTTGATAGATCTATCCCTGCGATAGGCTGGCGACCTGTCCAGGGTGTGTCCCCGTCCTTCGCCCTGTGTGAGCTGGGATGGATTCCAGCACCCCCCGTGACCCTGATTAGGACAAGCGGCCCAAAAAATGACTGACTGACTGAATGATAGATCTAAAAGTTGAAAGCATTACATTTTGAGAGATCTTGCCTGAAAAAGAAGCCTCTTTACTGAAGACATTGCGTAGCTTAGCAGATACACTGATCTTCCTGCTCAGGCCATGTGTTACATTAACAGAGAGTATAACCGGACGCCCATCTGCTGCAACTTTAGCCTCCAGTTGATAGTGTGCTTTCTTCTCTGATGAAAGACTCAAAGTCTCCATTAATCCCTGAAGAGCACAGAATAGACGAGGTTATTAATGAAAGGCAACTCAACAGGAGTTATGTAACTTCATAAGCATCAACTCTCTATTTGAATCATCAGTGTAATCCGATTTTCGCACAAATCTAAAAAGGAGAGAAGCAAACCAGAACATTTCTAATGGGCTAAGGTCAGGGACTTTGATTTGTCTAAACCAGAACATTACTTTCCTTTAACCATAACCAATAACGGATGAGCTCAGAGTCATTGTGCTGTTAAAAGACCCAATTTCTCTTGACCTTCAACACACAGGCTGAAGTCCTGACATTACACTTCAGAATTTGCTGGTATACATCAGAATTTAATCTTGCATTAATGATAGAAAGTCCTCATGACCCAGAAGCAGTAAAACAGCTCCTAACTATAACACTTCCACCACCATGTTTCACAGATGTAATAAGGTTCCTATGCTGGAATGCTTCTAGGGCTTAAAACTGCCCTGGCTATACATAGTTTGGTATTAAACATTCACATTACCTTCAGGTAATAATGGTACCTATCATCTATGAGTAACTCTGCTCTTCCTGACCAGTGAGCGCTCAGTTCATCAAGCTGCCCTGTGGAAAATGAATACACAATATGTTAAATATTAGCATCGTCATGATACATCCAGGGTGTATCCTTCTCTGTAAAACACAATGTTCCTTATGTGTTTGAGATTTCAACAGCATGGACTCCTTTCACCACATCAATAACCTTGAATGATGATGGTTTTCAAAGGGTGGATCACTTTCAGGATCACTCTCCGAGGACTGACACTGAAATCCAAGGACACGTCTCGAGGGATCGTGGATTGGGGCGTGCCGAGGAAAATGAGCAGACTGGCTTCCAGCGGCATCCAGGAGTTTCTCTAAAATATGTCAAATGAGAGAAACTGTCTACTTCTTTATGAAAGATAGATTTCAGGCAGCTTTCCAGCTAATAGGTATTATGCAAAGAAATGGTTTAAAGCTTCATTTCTTTCCAGATCATGACAGCAATGTCACAAGCTCTTATTTCACACTGTACTAATGGACATCAAACATCATGTCTACTGGTGATGATAATATGAAAGTGAAAAAACACATACTGTGGACTGAAACCTTTTTTAAATATAAGTGAAAAGACTTACCTGAGGCTTTAATGTATAAGCTGCCTCTAAGAGGTACTTCTGAAGGCCTCTGTCCAGTTTTTGAAGCCTCAGAGAAAAGAGCAGTGGACCAGCAGGTGGAAAACCTCTTCCCATCAGTGAAACAGGGTAGGTGAGATCTGAGCACAACTGCCATCCAAACGGCTTTGACCCTGAGGGGCATGAGTAAAAGATATATTTGCTTTGGCTAGAAAAATGCCATGTATTGCTGCTGACACGCTGATGGTTGGACTGTACATGTTTTAGGTGTGCAGGTGGTCTTCTCTTTAAGGTTCCTTGAGGCTGTGAGCTCCTCTTTGCTCTCTCCGCTCACTCGATACGTTCTGGAGCTGTTTCGGAAAATATGCACAGTTTCGATTTAAGAGCATCTTCCTAATTCCTTTATTTTTCCCATAGAAAAAAAGGATAATTATTTCAGACCTAAAGGACACAAAATCCATCACATCTTCAGGCGTGTTGAGGACCATCTTCAGACTTTGCCCATTGTGCACATATACACCTCCATCCAAGCTGGCGGAAGTCCTGACTTGGGTGACCCACTCCAGTCCCACGCGACCGAATGCACCATCCACTCCCATTCTGGCCGAGATGCCAACAAATGCACTGGATGTGAGGATATGCACAAAAGAGGAAACCATCCATCAGGGCTCAGATATTAAGCAATACAAGGTTACGGCCAAATGGACTGTTGTATGTTTTCAACCTTAACCTCACCCTCAAGACAGAACAGAGGTCACTATGTGATTTAATAATAGCAGTATAATAATAGCAGTGACTTGGATTTGGTCCCTGCGATAGGCTGGCGACCTGTCCAGGGTGTGTCCCCGTCCTTCGCCCTGTGTGAGCTGGGATGGTCTCCAGCATCCCCCCGCGACCCTGATTAAGACAAGCGGCCTAGAAAATGATTGACTGACTGATTGACTGACTTGGATTTGGTTCAGGCAGCCATGAGTAGCCAGTGGAGGTCTGTCGCAGTTGGTGGTGCTGTCATTTCACAGTGAGAAGGTCTTTGATTCCCAGGCCGGGCGGTCCAGCTCCTTGGGGTATGGAGTGGACATGTTTGCCCTGTGTCCATGTGGGTTTTCTATCAAAAGCTCTGGTTTCCTCCCACCATTCAAAGACCTGCATGTCAGGTGGACTGGAGATGCTAAATTGTTCTCTAGGTGTGTGTTTGTCTGTGTGTCTGCCCTGCAATGTACTGGTGACCTGTCCAGGGTGTCCCTGCCTTTCACCCAATGAAAGTGGAGATAGACTCCAGCAACACATTAGATAAGTGATGAAGACACTGAGTGATTGATTAAGTCTTTTATAATCTTTTAATGTTTGCGCTTTATGATCCGAAAGGTTTAATGGACACCAGCATTAGGTAACCACTTTCACATAAGAGGAACTTGGACTTTTATGGCCTGAAATGAAGGTGCAACTCTCATAATCATTGTTCATCACTGCTGTACAATCATGGTTGAAAGAGCTCAAATGTCTTTGTAATTCACATTCTGGTCAAAAGTAATGAGATGTAGTGTTTACCTTGGTTTAATGTAACCAACTATCGAGAACTGTGACCAGTCTTTAAAGTTGGCACTACCCTTCAACCGGAGAGAGTAGAAAGAGGACATGTTGATACTCAGTTTGAGGGGCAAGCCTGAAAGTGACGGCAACACCAGTTCTTCTGCCAGCGCAAACGCTCTCTGATTCACCTTCACCTCCTGACCCTGTGTTGCACAAGAGGTTAAACAGAGATGATCAGAGATGTTACGAGGCATTTAAACTGCCTTAAAGCTTATAGACACCTGCTATCCAATGTAGAGTAGAAGTAGAATTTGTTGGTTTCGATGGGGCGTCCGGATATTTCTGGACATATAATGTATTGCTGGTATGTAGAAGACCCTATAAATTAACTGGTTCCTTCTTACCCGTAACAGCTTTACACTGACTCCAGCCAGTCTCAGTGATAGTTCTTTCCACCGGCCAAGTAGTTCACTGCAGGTCATGAAGGTAAGATCAATGCCAAACATCTTCATGCTCATCCAGCACTGGAACTTATTGGGCATGTCCCTCTGCCCTGTGAACTTAAGCCAAAAACCTGGTCATTCTTGGGGTCTAGTAAAACCTGGTCCCCAGGATTGGCAGTTTGTTCTAAACAATTGAATTTTGCTATTAACTTGCCTTGTCTCACCTTAGAGTCCAAAATACTGGATTTGCATTCGTCTTTAGGAGCCACCCTTTCTCGCTCATCTGTCCACCTCTCCTCGCTCCTCTTGTTCCTTTTCTTTCCATGTGATGTCCATCCTGTTTGATCAGCAGGCTTTTCAGAGTGGGAGGCATGATGACCTTCAAACAAACTCCAAAGAAGAGGCTCGGCATTTTCCATCCTTAGCGCAACCTGAAAGCACCAAGACGAGGAACAAGCCACACTTCCAGAGATGAAGCATCACATAATTAAAAAGAAACAGGTTATTCAGCTACCTCTAAGAGATTAAACGATCTGCCCAAGACGTGAACCGTCACATTAGCCATTGCGGAACGTGGAAGAAAAGACTTCGGTGAGAAAACCAAGGCTCCTTCAACATTAGCGACGGCTGGTCCTGGTGAAACACACAAAGGAAAATTTTTATGAGAAGTGAAATGATAAAAATCTGCTCCAAAACACAGAGTGACTGAAAATATACCAGCGTCCATCGTGAAGTCCATGTGTGAAGAATACTTCCATGGTTCAGCCTCAAAGTCTTTACTGATGATGTCGTGTGGCAGTGACTCTGAGAGGTCTTTCTTCAGAGGGTCTTCCGTCTTCTGGATGTTGAACAGGTGGCTCCAGACAAAGGAGCCGACTGGACGGATGAATAAAGTTTGTAAGGTGTTGAACGGTTTTTGAAATTGATGCAAAAACTTAATTGTTTCCAGCAACCTAGGAGCATTGATGGGGATGGTACCTTGCTCATGGGTACCTCAGGGAAACCATTAATATATATCAGTGCTAAAGAGTGAAACAGCCTCTAAAAATATAAAACACTACTTATCACAAAGACATAACCTGTGAACACTAAGTGTGCTTTGGCTGCTGGGTAAATTGTGTGAACGTTTTCTTTAATGCTGACATCTCATACCTTGACTAGATGTCTCCTTGCTTAAGGTGTCCCTTATAATCCTGAATGTCTCCTGGTCCGGACAGTTCAGGAGTTGCTGATACGCAGCGATTCTGATCTCCACATCCTCTTGAGGGTGCTGGTACACCCAGGCAAGGACTCCTCTCTGCCAGAGAGAAAGACGGTGTTACTGCCTTTGCGGCCTGCAGTCTTTACAAGGCATTAAACCTCTTGGAGACTTTTCCAAGACCTTGAGTACCTCACTCACATATTTTGCTTCTAAAGATCCAGACCTTCTCATATTTTTAATGTGTTGTTGAGGAACAGTTCTCCAGATCTTCCTGAAGAACAGTGTTGTTGTATTTCATTTTCAGTCCAGTCTCTGTACCTGAGCAGTTCTCCAGATCTTCCTGAAGGACAGTGTTGTTGTCTCTCATTTTCAGTCCAGTCTCTGTACCTGAGCAGTTCTCCAGATCTTCCTGAAGGACAGTGTTGTTGTCTCTCATTTTCAGTACAGTCCATGTTCCTGAGCAGTTCTCCAGATCTTCCTGAAGGACAGTGTTGTTGTCTCTCATGTTCAGTCCAGTCTCTGTACCTGAGCAGTTTGCTTATTTTTTGTTGGCTAATCCACACAGTGATCTACGTCTGAACCTTCAAGCAGAACAAAGCGTCTAACTTACATGAAGCAGTGAAGAAACAGGTGCAGATGATTCCAGATGATGAGCGGATTCATTTACTGCTGATGTTGAACCCTGAGGCTGAAACCCCTTTATCTAGAACCTATCTTTAAACACTTTGCAGTTTGGAAGTTCCCCTCCTTGAACACTTTCACTAAACCTGGCATTTAGCAGGAGAGTTAAATCAGGTGTGTTATGTCCCAGGATATCCCCAAAACTGTGTAGGACATTGGGAACTTAGGACTGGAGCTTTGTCCCCATGACAAACAGAGAACACACTTTTGGTTTTAGTGCACAATTTCCATTTTCTTTGCTGAACTGAACTCGCTGTGCACACGTTATGTTTTCCAGTAGGTTCAATAAGCTGTTTAACAAGCAGCTGCTGTCAAAATGTTAAATAAATCAAAACTGTGCATCAAATTTTGGAACCCACTCAGCGGGTTCTCTTTAGAGGAAGATCAACAAAAAAGTGAAATCATCTGAAAGTGACTATCCTTGTCATTGCGAGGTCACAGCACAGCACACAGTGAAATTGGACCTCTGCATTTAACCCATGCACCTCTGCATTTAACCCATGCACACAAACACCGTGCAGCAGTAGGTAGCTATGAAAGCACCTGGGGAGCAGTGACGGGGACAGTACCTTGCTCAAGGGTACCTCAGGGCAACCTACTGGTCAGGGGTTTGAACCTACAATCTTCCGATCCTGTGGTCGACTCCCTAACCACTAGGCCACCGCTGCCCCGTCTGTGTTAATACTCACTTGACTGTGGCATGGGATGCGTCTGAAAGCTTTCACAGCAGCGAGCCGAAGCTCTACTGGTGCTGAGCGGTTGTGAATACAATCGTTCAGATGAGGGATGAGTTCTGCAGCAGCCCCTCCGATGTTCTCCACTGCCTTGAGAACATGCAGTAGCTGAGAGGTGAAAGAAGGCATCACTTAATTTCATATATTGCAGCGCCGACATCTTACTATGTGCTTTTTTTTCCTGTTTTTGAGATTGAATGAGACTAAAACTCCTATTGGCTTCACTTTAAGTACAGACTTAACAGCAGGTCAGCTGTGCTTATAGCTGCGACAGGCTAAATGGTGGAAATATCAAAAACATGACTTTTACTGGTTTATAAAACCGGCGTCACCCCAACTTCCAACTTCCAGCTCAAATGGGAAAACTATTTGAATGCAAATAAGGTTTAAATGCATTGAGAGTGCATATCAAATATTCAGTGTTTGCATGTTTTTCCAGCACTAATGAATGCATAAAATAAAAAAAGAAAAAAAAAAAAGTTTAAAATAAAAGCCATTAAATAATAACCATTTTAATGCAGACTGCACCTCTGTGATTGGCCGGGGCCCTTGCTCTGCACAGCCCTGTGTTAAGCTCTCCTTCAGAACCTGCACAAACTGTTGGACTTCAGGAATTTGACTGCATGGCGTGTGTTCGCTTCGGCAGAGGCGGTGGACCAATGAAGACATTGCCAGGACAGTCTTCAAACGAACCAGAGGCAACTTTAACAAAGCCTGAGAAGACAAACCCAAAGAAATGTTGGACCAGGGTGGTGTATCTGACTAAATCGTTTCTTTTCAGCAGCAGTTCTCACACTGATGTGGCTGATCACCGATGGACTGGGCCTGGGAGTGAATGTAATGCTGCTGAGGAGGGTGCTGATGTGTTCCCGATCGATTTCACTGTTGAGGACGAGGCTTGTGCTGAAGTTGACGCAGTCCTCGGAGCCACAGGCAGTTAGTGCTTCAGGCAGGGGCTGCCTGTAACAAGGATAAAATAAAGAAGGATATCAAAGTAAGTAACTTTCTTTAGAGAACAAACAGTGTAACCTTGAGACTTTGAGCCATTGATGTGACATTATGGTTCTAGATCAGGAAAGATTGATGTAGTCTGTACCTTAGTACCTTAGCTTTAAAAGATTATTTAAATCTATATTACTATTCACCAACCCCCACATGCATTCCTGTCTTAATTCACGAGATTAAAATGTCTTCCTGGTGAAAGTGAGTTAGTTTCGGCAGTTCTACGGAGGGATCGTTGAGAGCAACCATGGTACAGGAAATGAAGTGAAAAGTGAAAGTGACTATTTGTGATTGTGAAACAGCACAGCACACAGTGAAACACAATGAAGCGCAACCACCCACACACACCGTGCAGCAGGGGGAAGCTATTTAAAGCGCCCGGGGAGCAGTGATGGGGACGGTACCTTGCTCAAGGGTACCTCAGGGCAACCTACTGTTCTGGGACTCAAACCCATGACGTTCCGATTCTGGGGCCTAGTCCCTAACTCTGGTCCTGGAGGCCTTACTACTCATTACTCTGGGTAAACTAGTTTCTAAAGTATGTAAAAATGAGTGTAAAGTTCTTTAGAACTAAACCAAATGTTCTTTTGTTCTTCCTTTACATCAGAATCACACCGGTCAGGATATCAGTACAACAGTGGAAAGGATCCTCAAGCACCGAGCGATCGTGAACATCATTATGAAAGACTGACCAGTCATCATGGCACTTAAAGGAGACCTCCTGCCAGACGTCCTTCAGTTGCTGGAGGGTCAATGTTCTCAGCAGGAGGGTCAGGCTCAGGAACAGCTCTGATTGCTGGGGTACAGATTAGAGAAGAGAGTCAGACACATGATTGAAACTCCCTGTAGAATGAATTCTGAATTTATTGACAATCATTACCAGTTCATGCCAGAATACATTTGATCATTGGAGGCATTTAGAAGATTAAGGAAGGCTTGACCTGTTGTTGGTCTGCAGACTGAGCGCATAGCATTCTCACAACGCTCAGGACCTCCTGAACTGAGCGAACAGCTCCTCGTGCTGGGCTGGGAGTTTCCACCTTAAATCTCAGATCTGCCAGGTAAACTTTTTCCTGCAACCCTGAAAAAAAGGAATATTCCCCTGATCTTCTTCACGCATAGTGCATTTTTTGGGCGTGAAGTTTGTTTCTTTAGCTGTATATGACAGAGAAAAGGCTGAAAGTCCAAATACAATGTATGTCTCTAAAAACAGGGTTGCATTTTACAGGGTTAAATTTGTTCATTCACAAGCCGAGTATCCTTATTCCACTAACTTATTAAACCAATTTTTCTGGTTAAAAATCAAAATGTGTGTGTGTGTGTGTGTGTGTCTGGCTCTTTGGAAGCAGCTTTTTTTTAATTCCCAAAAGCATCATGTTGTATTATCTAAATCACCTGAATCTGCTTGCACTCCATCCAAAGTTCTCAGCAGTGTCAGGGTTGAGACAGTGGTGCTCCGGGCCACATCCAGCGACCCAGACTGGGGCACCAGCGCCACGTTCTCCGTGCAGTTCACTCTGTCCATCCCGGTTGTCCCATGGAGCTGGGAGCATCTGAGGCTGGCGTTCACTGCCTGATGAGGTTGAGGCAAATCATTGTGAAGCGAAATGCATGTCCCCTTTTTAAACACTGAGACAGTCCACGGTTAACAGATTTAAAACAGTGAACATACTGTGTCTTCCTTTAGTGGGACAGAGTGCCACCAGAAGTCATTCACTCTGTCGCGGAGGCACTGCTGGAGATGCCTCGTCTTCATCAGTGAAGGCCCCCTCTGCTCATAGGAAGTCATACACGTCCCATATATGTCAGTCTGTGGAAAAATGCAGAAAATGTCCAATAAAAATAAAAATGTTTGAACGTGGTACCTGGGGAGCAGTGATGGGGACGGTACCTTGCCCAAGGGTACCTCAGGTCAATCTGCTAGTCTGGGATTCAAACACAAGGCCTTATCCTGGGTCCTAGTCCTTAAAATCTAGACCACCGCTGCTGAAGAAGTGGAATTAGAACCCACACCTGCATGTTTCTTTATATTTTAGGGAATCCCCTTTTCTGCCGGTCATGACATCTGAGCGAGTTTCCTCACCTCCTCCACCATTTCCCTGGCTCGTCTGGAGTGGGATGTCTGGAGCATGCTCAGTATGGCTCTCTTGATGTTGAGCGTCCACACCTGCTCGGCTTCCTGCGGGCACAGTGCCGTGACCTTTCCCCCCTGAAGCGTGAACCGTAGGGGGTTCTTTTCCAGCGCCTCTCTGCCAAAAGCAAAACACCAGATGGGCCCTCAACCTCTCAACCTCCATGATGGGACGGCTGCGGTGCAACTGGCTGATGCAGAGGAACTTCATAAACAGATTCATTGTCCTGAATGGGCTACAATAAGGGGTTTTGCACCGTAAATAACATTGCAATTTCACACGCCATGCTCAAGCATTTATCCAAAGCCACTTCCGTTTCCTAGTTACAAGGACGGTCTCTCTGGAGCGACTTTGGGTTAAGGGTTATGTTGTGCTGCAGGTAGGGTTTGAAACTGCATCCTCTTGCTCCATAGCTCCACAGGTGCTTTGAAAGTCATCAGCAGTGAAAGAAGACCTTGACTTACCTTATGTTTTTCAAGCGGAGCACAGAGTTGTCCTTTTTCAATGAGCTTTGCTTAATTTGGGGATTTCTGATCTGCAAGTGATAAAAAATTGGACAAATGAAACAATCAATCATTTTTATAACATCACACGTTTCCCCTCACGTATGTTGGGTCCTCCACATCCCACAATATGGAAAACCGTTGCAAGGAACCTAGAATTAGACGCAGTCAGTGTATCTGTGCATACATATGGTTTGTGGAACGTTTGCATCGTCACCAAATATGCAAATTCTTCTTATGTTAAAAGCATAAAAACCACACTAATGAATGAGAGCAGATCTTCCAAGACATACAACACGTACCCTCAGAAGCATATCCGTGCATCCTGGAAAGACATCGAAGTCAACCACGCAGTCGAAGGCCAGCTGACCGCCTGCTGACGAGGGTCCTTTCAGGGAGCTGGTGATGGTGGAGCTGTATCTGAACGTGTGCCTCTGTCCCTTCGGCCCAATCGTTGGCACTGAAATTGGGCACAGACAAGAGAAGTTCCTTCAATGGAGGATTAAAATGAAGTGCTTGTGGGCTCTTATAAGTGTTCACCACCTTTTAGGAAGCATTGAAGCTATTAAACGTGAGATAACTTGAGTCAGAAGGTCTTCTGCTAAAAGTGAAAAGTGAAAAAAAACTCTGAACGATATAATACAACACATTTATGTTGCTGCTTCCAACTTGAAGGGACATGAAGATGTCAAAGTTGGAAGAATGTCTGCACAATATGGGAGATGAGATCATATGATGAGCTTGTGAATGCAACATTATTACCATTCATTCAGTGCAGATGTTCCGATTCAACCTCAGCTCCTCTTTATGTTCAAAGTGAACTGTATTTTTTAGTATTACTACATAAATTTAGTGTTATTATATAAAGTATCATACACATTCATTTTTCATTTACCCAAGCAAGTAGATTTGCAGAGTCGTCCTTGATTCTCTTTATGACACACACCTAGAATCAGGGACACATAAGCAGAAATAAATGAAGATATATATATATATATATATANTCTAGACCAATGCAGACCACAGATGCCCCTAAATCTTAATGTGCTTTCTTACCCTACGTGTCAGAGAGGCAGCACACATTTCTACATGGAACTTTTAAGTACATGACACAGTTCAACAGGTTATGAAGGCAAATAAAAGTTGTAGAAAATAAGTAAGATTCACAAATATTGTTTAATAACATAAGATTTGAACAGAAGAACAAACTATTGTAAATAAAGTTTGAAATCATTTACAGTGTACTTTGACACAATTGAGCTTCTTTAAATTAAATAAATGGTTTTGTTAAGATTACTTATTCACAAAGAACAAGATAAACACAAAACTTGGTATGGCTTGTGCAGATCAGCAACTTTTGTCAGCAGACATCTTTGCAATATTTGTGTGTGGGTGTACATATATATATATATATATATATATACCCACACACACGCTTACACACATATTATTCACAAGTTCAAATCCAATTAAATTAATAGCTAATTAAATTCAAATTAGGTCCTTAAAATTACTACGCAATATTGATTTTAATATCAAGAATGAGATACCTAGAATAAAGTTCTAATCAAATCCATTTTCAGAATGAGGATCTAATAAAATCATTTAGCAGAATGAGATTATACCGACATGAAAATGTAGTAGCATCTACTGTGAAATACAAAATCACTTGATATCTAGAACGAGGTTAAAATAAAACTATTATCCAGAAATGCCCTGAATTTGAAATGTTCCGACCAAATCTGGAGGCAGAAAGCTCCAAAGAAAAGACTGTAAAGTAAGTTCATTATCATGTGATGATTCCTTGTTGCTCTCCAAGAAGATCAGATCATCTAAAACCACTTTTAAAATCTACTTTTAAAATAAGGTCGATATTAATGTCATAACATGGGTTATTTATGCTGAAAATGTACTTAATAACAAGTTTGTTACAAATGATTAAAAAAAAAGAAGTCGTCGCACTTACCACTGTAGACGACGAGCAGAAGGACTATACAGAGAGAGTCATGGAGCTGCAGAAGAGACATGATGAATGATGGTCTTACGAAGTCTTACTTCGACGTCTCTTAAGTCTGAACATGTCCTGCTTGGTGAAGAGATCGTCCAGGAAAGACCGAGCAGAGACGGCCTGGGAAATCCTCCAAGGGTCATCGAGACCAATGAGGAGAAAGTTCCTCAGCAGGAAGCCTGAAGCCCAGCAGTCCAACCAACTAAAACACAGAGCTGATCCATGACCACACAAAGCTCTGTAGTTGGATTTTGATTTCTAGGTTTTAGTCTTCACCAGTTCTCATGGAGACGCTTGCAGAGCATCTTTTAAAGAACAGTGTGGCATTAAATCAAACATCAACAGGTTTACTTCCAAAAACATCCAATATGAGCCAAAAAAGTTACATTTCTAACACAGAAGGAACAGAACCTCAGATGTCCAACATCTTGACTAAGTTTTGGTTCAATTGTAGATGATTTTCCTTTATCTGAACCGAAAAGTGTTGGAAAAGTTCAAGGAAAAGTAGATGCATGATTTAATTCTTTAGGATTTTTAATGAAGGATCTTAAACAAATACGCTTTAAAGCTCCCGGGGAGCAGTGACGGGGACGGTACCTTGCTCAGGGGTAACTCAGAGCAACCTACAGGTCTGGGATTCGAACCCCCGACCAACCACTAGGACTCCACTGCTGCCCTACGTTTGCAGGTATAGGCTGAATACAGTGAGTATAATGTAAACAAACATACGTAATCAACAACACATATATTACAAAATAAAAGTCCTGATAAAACTGTGCTGTTTCCATATTACCTTCTCTTTGAAGTTGGGTAAAGTATAACATTCCCACACAGAAAGATAAAACATCATTTAAGGTTTTTTTTTCAGTGTTTGTGCTTTACTGTGGAAAACACATCGGAAGGAGGTCTGATAAACAGCACACACACATTTTCTCTTTGGAAATTCAGTTTTGGTCCTTTTTTATGCAGCTGAGACTCAAAACTGTTATCTTGCCTTTCTTGACAGAGATCAGTCTCCTGTAGACTGTCCTGATCCACTGGCACCATCTGCTGGACTTGCAGGAGTTTTCATTTTTCCCACTTCATTCGTTTCCTCGGCTCGATTCCCAGGTGGGACGGTCCGGGTCCTTTCTGTTTGGAGACTGTTCTTCCCGTATCTGTGTCTCCATTTTCCTCCCACCATCCAAAGACATGCACGTCAGGTAAATTGGAGGTTCCCAAGGTGACAGGTGGGTTTGTTTCTGTGTGTCCCTTGTTACCTGTCCACGTGTTGTACAGTGCTGTGCAAAGGTTTTAGGCAGGTGTGGAAAAAATACTGTAAACTAAGAACGCTTTCAGAAATGGAAGTGTTCATCATTTATTTTCATCAATCAACAAAATGCAGTGAATGAACAAAAGAGAAATCTAAATCAAATCAATATTTGGTGTGACCACCCTTTGCCTTCAAAACAGCATCAGTTCTTCTAGGTACACTCGCACACAGTTTTTGAAGGAACTCGGCTGGAAGGTTGTTCCAAACATCTTGGAGAACTAATCACGGATCTTCTGTAGATGTAGGCTTTTATTATTATTGTTGTTATTATTATGATTATTATTAGTAGTAGTAGTAGCAGTGGCAGTGGTGGCCTAGTGGTTAGGGCGTTAGCCACATGATTGGAGGATCAGGGGTTCGAACCCCTTCCCAAAAAAGGTTGCCCTGAGGTACCCTTGAGCAAGGTGCCATCCCCATCACTGCTCCCCGGGTGCTTTCAATAGCTGCCCACTGCTGCACGGTGTTTGAGTGTGCATGGGTTAAAAGCAGAGGTCCAATTTTGTTGTGGTCTGCTGTGCAATGACAAGGGTTGTCACTTTCACTTTTCATTGCTTTTTTCTGTTAATAATAATAAAAAAATGTTGTTAATTGTTGTAAATGACTAAACTAGGACAATTGTGAAAGTGAAAGTGACTACTCTCATCATTGTGAAACGCAGCACAGCACAACACAATGAAATCCAACCTCTGCGTTTCACCCATACACACATGTGCAGCAGGGGGCAGCTATTGAAAGCGCCCGGGGAGCAGTGACAGGGACGGTACCTTGCTCAAGGGTACCTCTGAGCAACCTACTGGTGAGGGAATCGAACCCCACGATCTGGGGCACAACTCCCTAACCACTAGGCCACCGCTGCCCCATCTGAAATGTAACAATAAAGATGATGTAAAAAAAAAAAGTCAGAATGATTTTATTAACAGAAAGCCCCACTAAATAACACACACACACACACACACACACACACACATACACATTTTCCCAGTGGAAATTCAGTATTTGGTCTGTTGCTATGCAACTGAAACTAAATCAGCTAAATAAAAACTGACTTAAAGTTCCATAATCCCTGAATCCACCATATCCTGTCTAAAAGTGAACACACCCTATGTCTGACGCTCAGACCTAATCCAACCCAAGACACCAAGGCTGCACTTTTTCTCTGCTGTTGATCCTTTTCTCGATGGAGGTCACCGCGATGACCGAAGGACTCAAGATGCAAATGAGCTTCGAATCATTTTTGGATGTCTGCCAAGGCGACCAATCACAGCTCCGGGTCAGCTATATTTTTTCCAATTTTTTAACCCTTAAAGATGCCAAAATCCCTTATTTTACAATCTCCTTTTTCATTTGATGTCTTTCACATTATTGTATGTTTTCATATCGCAAAACAACATGAGCAACAAAGGTTAAAAGTGAAAGTGACTATATTGTCATCGGGAACACCCAGCAGGACAGACAGGGCGCCGAAACGAAACCCTCCCTCGTTATAATTCCCTTGAAGCGTTTCACTCTGGTGCACTTTGTGCTGTGGTTTCTTCGCAACAACAAATAGTCACTTTCACTTCACTTAATCACCAGGCCACCGCTGCCCCCAGTAAAATTACAGGGCTTGAATTTTGCCCATATCGTGGAGTACAAAAAATAAAGACACTGGATCTGTCCTGTGGAGGAGGGGACTGAGTACAGTTTGGTGACCTCATTTACAGACAGTGGGATGTGTTGTTTCCTCCCCTCCAGCCTCCATTTGTAAGCTCTGAAAATGAAGCCCATGAAGTCCAAAACATGGGAACATGGGAATTCAGTTATTGGGACACGGCCCGGGTTGGTTCACTGTAGCTGGTCCCAAATGGCACACTAAGTTGTGTGTGAAATGGTACATAATCATATCAAAGGTCAGATATCTTATCTGTAACTGAGAACATTTCAAATCAGACTTTGGAAGAAAAAATTCAGTACTAGAGGAACATTAGGCAGAGATGATCAGGTTTCAGATTATGACATGCAGCTTTATATTTCTTGGGATAGTACTGTAGTGGATCTTTCCTAAAATCGCTTGATTCTTGGGTGATCTGGGACAATAGGAAGGCAAAAATGAAACATTTCCATTAGGGATGTCTCAAGTATCGCTGTGTCAGTGTGAAGTGCGGAAACAAGACTCTTAAAGAAGTGCAGAATAAAAAAAACAGGCCTATATTGGTGGGGACGATGCAACACTTTAGTGCTTTTAGAGCAAATTGGCCTAATTTACTGTCATTGTGATGAAATCACATGATTTTGTGGGAATATCATTGCTTCCTTCCCTCAGTGCTTCCTTTCTGACTCCGAAAATGGAGCCCACTCTCATCAGAGATGGTCAGCGATCAAAACACGGGCCCTTTCCTCGTTGGGACCACGTTTGGACTAAAACAAGCAGACCAAGAGATCTGAAACCCCAGCCGGACGTCCTGCCACAACCCACCCTAATTTTTATGCTGGGGGGGCATGTGTCCCCACCTCCTCCCTCCTTTTTTTCCACCCCACCCCCCACCACATGGGCGTTCACTCAGGATCCCAGGCCCTACAAAATCCTGGGATGTAGATTACAGTCTTAATCTCGAGTTCAGATTAAACTGGCTTTTTTCACTTCTAATCTATAAAAATAGCGTTGAGGCAAACCGCGCTTTTCTCATTAAAAAAAAAAATCCGATGACAAACGCCGTTGGATTTACATTTGTGTGGCAAACTATGTATAAAAGTGGTAGGGAAAAATATATAAATATATATTTAAAAAAAAAAAAAAAGAGGATAAGTGGTTTCGGGACACGCCCACGCTGGTTTGTGTTTTTTCCCCCAGTCATTGAATCTAATCCCGCCCCCTGCGTTAGGATTCGTCCCGAGTAGCCAATCAGATTGCAGCCAATCAGATTGCAGCGCTAGAATACGACTGGCCTATCGCAGCACCAAGGAGGCGGGACTTATTAGGGAAAGGGGTGTGTGAAAAGAAATAACGATTCGCAAGGGAGGGGGCGTGGCTTCGACCGGCAGACACAATGAAACGAGGGGCGATGTAGGACACCACGTTGGGGGGCGATTTGTTTTTTTATTTTAGGCGTATTTTTTTGATGAATTGAACGATATATTCGCGCGTAGGGCAGTAGAAAAAAGTCAACGATGTCGATGTTCGCCTACTCGGATTATCTGGCCGCGGAGTGCCTGGTGTCGATTTCCAGCGGGCCGGTCCTCCACCGCCCCAGGCCGGCTCCTCCAGCCGAGCTGGACGGCTCGAGCGAGGACCGGGAGGTGCGCGAAACCCTCCGCCTGGAGGGCTCCGGCGCGGCGGCGGCGGCGGCCGTGGAGCAGGTCCTACGGCCCGTCTCGGCGCACTCGGAGAGCAGCAACTCGTCGTGCGGGGAGAGCGGCTACACCACGCTCTCCGACCCGGCCACCCCCACCGTGACGCCCTCCGCCACGCCGGTCCCGCAGCAGCAGCACCAGCATCCCGTGTGGGGGGCAGGAGGGCCGCCCCGCTCGCCCACCAAGCGCCACTCGTGCACCTTCGACGGCTGCGACCGCGTGTACGGCAAGTCCTCCCACCTGAAGGCGCACATCAGGACCCACACGGGTGAGGCTAACGGCTACCGCCGCGCACACGCCCCGCTGGTCGGCCGCCTGAGGGGACGTGCTCGGGCTCTTTTTACCCTCTTTTAATCGCTGGTTTTCGGCGTGGAGGGTGAATTCACCCCAAACGACCCGAGCCCGCGCTTAGCAGCCCGAACGGGAGCACTTCTGAGGGGAAATGTAAAAGTCTTTCTGTTTGAAGACCTTTAACTGTGCCTGTCTCGCCTCGGGAGAGCGTTTTTATTAGTTTATCCTCCCCCCGAGCTGAAAATGTGGCCGTTTTCTGACCGAAAGCTGGGAGTTTGTGTGAGGAAGAGTCGTTTTTGTGTGTCGGTAACTTTTCTCCTAACGGCCGTTTGTTTACGGTTGTCAGGGAGCACTGGGCCGCTCCTCAGTTCTGTCTTTAACTACGACAAAAAAGTCCGCGTGTGGCAATAAAGTGCTTTTTAGCCGTTTCTAACGCCGCTGGCAAGAAAAAAAAAACAGGACGTGAGGCTCGCGAACAAAGACATTTACGAACAAAGGGAAGAAGGGCCGAGGGAGCGAGTGAGGGAGTGAGGCCGGACCGAAATTGGGACGGACGTCTCGAATTTGCATACGGAGCCCGCGGGGTGGCGCGTTAGGAGCGCATGGCTGCGTCCCAATTATCGAACGAGACGCCTCCCTTCCTGTCCACTTCCCCTTGATGACGCTAAGCGAATGGATCAGCGCGCTACCCGTTGACACAACGTGGGCAAGGAGATGGGAAACCGTTCGGCTATTGGGACGCAGCCATGTTTGTTCACTTTAGCTGCGTCCCAAATTGCGAAATGTCAGAATAAACAGCATAAAAATCTATAAAAATGCCACACGGTCGGTAGAAACGCATTCGGTGTGTTGGAAATAGTGTTTTTGTTTTCGTTTCTTTACTGACATAACTTTCAAATGAGGTTATTTCTAGAGTTAGGCCTAGTTCTGTCCCTCCTTTTAATCCCTTAATTAGTGTTTTAGTGGAATAATCATAATAAGAGTGACTGTGTACTCTTGTAGAAGCGTTTCTCATCCAGGCAGCTTCATCACTTCACTACCTCGAACCTGTATCACCTATCATTTAAAAATAAGTTATATAAGATAATATTAATTAAACACGTGTACATAATATATGATACTAATAATATATATCTAATGACTAGACTATTATGGGTTGTTGGATGATCTACAGGCCTAGATGGTATTTTATTACTTAGTATGTTATTATTATTCATTTATTACTGATTTTTTTGTTCTTCATAAGATCACTTGCACATTTAAGGTGGAAAAACTGTCAATTGCATTTCTGCAGTCTGAGTTTCAGCTATTGCTGCTTTTACCAAGTCTTACATGTCATTTAATTCAGCATTATTAAACATCATTGTGATTTAATCGCAACGTGACCGTCTGAACGTGTCGTGGGCTTGATGAGCTGGATGTTTCGTTATACAGAGCGCTCTTATCGAGTGTTGAATTGAAGATGTTGAATAAAGTGATGGCACCTTGTGAAAAGCAGTGTAGTGCTGCGTTTCTTAGACACATCGCTCACCTCTGGATCCTTTTCTGTGTTCCAGGCGAGAGGCCGTTTCCCTGCACCTGGGCCGGCTGCGAGAAGAAATTCGCCCGGTCCGACGAGCTGGCCCGTCACCTGCGCACACACACGGGCGAGAAACGCTTCCAGTGCCCGCTGTGCGACAAGCGCTTCATGCGCAGCGACCACCTTATCAAGCACGCCCGCCGCCACCCCGACTTCCTGCCTTCCATGATCAGCCGCAAGGGCTCCGGCCAGGCGTCGGCGGTTGGGATGGAGTCTCATTGAAGCGGCATCACGTACTCCATGTCACGCCTCCTCCAACGTATCTTCCGGACCTCGCTCAGGCCCCTTGCCTGACAACCACTTTTTTTACATCCTCCCCCACTTTTACCCGCCAGGGAGGTGTTTCACAAAGCAGAATTTCTCAGATTAGTAAACAGCAAAAGCAGCAAAGTGATGAAGGCTGCCTGAGAAATCCTGCTTTGAGAAAACCAACCCGAGCACCCCCTCCGCCATCTCTCCCGAGCAAGAACGGTTTCGGGAGAAGCTCCTCGCCTCGTCTTCCTGTCCTCCCGAACCGACGATGATGTCTGTTCGCTCTTCACAAAGCAGCGGGCACCCCCTCAACACATTCCTCCTCTCGCCAGACTGTAGAGACACAAGCATGGCTGACGAGTGACGTCCGACCGGCCTCTGCGTCGAGCTGATGGTGCGACGGCCTCTCTTGCCAAAAGCACAACACGATACACCTCGGAAGCGAACAAGATGACAGACCTTTCTCTCGATCTGGCTGCATGACTCCTCACCCATGTCTGACACTCATTAAATTAGCCTTTTTTTTAACCGATGGTTTATTTATGCCGGCAGGCCACTCAACGGACACTGTTCTACTTTTCTATGTCATTCCAGGTCTAAGCAGGTATCTTGCACACTCACTCCGTCTCCGATGTCCTCTTTTTGTCACTAAGCCTGGCTGGGAACAGGGTCGACATCAGCCAGCGTTCACCGGTGCTCAGTTTTCCCCTTTTATACTTCACGGTAGCGGGATTGTGTAAGATTAGATTGCGAAAACTTTGGGTAATCCTCATAACACAGTCATTAAGATACACTGAACTTGCATCGTCGTTCCAGCGGCACGTCCTCGCGGTTTAGGAGAGCAGCGATTTAGGTGGTACGAGCGGTAATCGTACGAAGCGAACGGCGCGTCGTGCTGTTTAATGTTGTAAGTTATTGTTTTCATTTGTAACTCCAGCGGCAATTCTATAGACATATATAGACAAATATATATCCCACTAGTGTCGACACTGAAGTTGGATGCAAACCGAAGTGTTTCTTTAAAGTCATTTTAAAAAATTGTTTTTCATCTAGAGCAGTTTTTCGTATTTATCCTCGACATATCCTCATGTTTAGACACGGAACCTCGTTTCTGGAAGTGTTGCAAATAGGTCGCGTGTGTGAATGCACGTCTATATATGTGTGAGCGTGTGATTGGGCGCCTGCTTGAAGCTTCTACAGTAGAGATGTTCTATAAATGACCTGGAGTGATGCCTGCTGAGCGATGCAGGCCCGAATGGATAGATTAGTGCTGCTTGCTTGCTTTATTTGTTTGTTTGTTTATTTGTTTGTGTGGAGCTCGATCGCGAGCCTCATATACGTACGTAGCAGAGAGGACGGGCGAAATGACACGCCCTCTCTCTCCAGACTGTCCCACAAGCGGACCTCTCATACCTATCTCAGCGAACAACACAACACATCAGGAATCTCAGAAAGCCTTAAACCTGTCCGACTTCTTTTGCACCGTTTTCACACATTTTCTACAGGCCGCAAGGCACGTTTTTTTTCTCCTCAACTATTACGACTTCTTCAACGTAAAGAAAATACACATGCAATATTGCACTTTTCTCATAGGTGTTGACGATGGGATTTTGTCCGGTGTGATGGGCAACACTGTATAGAAGTAGAAATGTACTTCTGCGAAAAAGAAAGAAATAAAAAACACTGTGGAATCGCAAGACCTGTCGCAGCAAAAACGAACGCTTAAGTCTTAGTCGTGCACCTTTTTTCCGAGTGCTTGGACAAGCGCGAGAAAGGACAAAAGGAGACAAAGGAAATGGACTGTTAGAGAATCTATTCATTCATTGTTTTATCATAAAAAAAAAAATTGTTTTAATTCCAGGTACACAAGCTGTTTTTAAAACAGGCCTCCGTTCCTCGAAGGTGTCCCTCAAGCGGGCATCGGCGGCAACCTCTCACTTTGTAACGCGGCCCGTCGGTCATTTGTCTGCTTGCATGCTCGTACCTGTCCCGGCTTCTTATCCCGCGCTGCTTCAGGTGGCTGCTGGCGGTAAACCTGGATCGCAGCGGCTTCTACAAATTTAAAGGAGCCTTTCAGGAAACGTAGGGTTTTTTCATCGCAAGCAGCCATAAAAAGGAATCGGTAGTCGCTTGAGTCATCGCTGTGTGACCTCTTAAACCGCCTCCAGCTCTTCGCTGAGGTGAGTCAGACTCGTGGGTGTGGTTTAGGACCCAGTATGACTTACCGTGAGCTGTCAAAATGAACAAAACTTCAGGCATTCCTCCACAGCCTGCTCCAACATGAGAGATTTGTTTGGAGATGATTTGAGTGAACGTTGAGTTGTGGTGTTCGTTCCAAACCGCGCAGCTAAACTAAGCAAGACTCCGAAGCTTCGGCTGCTCAGATACAAGCCCGGGAACTTTTCCTTTCAAGAAATGAAATGGTGTCTTTTTTTTTTTTTTTTTTTTTTTTTTCCCTCCCTCGAAAGGGAACACTTTGAAGCAGACAGTGACCCCACGTGGGTTTCTTTCTGCCTCATTAAGTCGAGTCGTGTGTCAGTCCTTTGCTTTGAGCTGTTGTGCCGCTCTTGGCAAAAACGTGTCCCACCATCAATGGCGCCCTGTGTCCGTCTCTGGACGGGCCGAGGCTGCCGTAGCGTTGCGTCACCGGGCTCCGACTTTTACAAAGCCTCCTTTTTTTGCTGCCGCATCCACTCTGCATTTGATATCCCTCCTACGTTCGCAGTGGACGCTCCACCAGTAAATGTCACCCGGGGGGACAAGAATCTTGGCCATTTTTTGTCACGGCCTTTTTTTCCCGCTCGGCGACTTCACTCTGGGTCTTTCATTTGAAAACGAATCATCGCTGCGCGTTAGAGCTCAGGGACCCGTCGGCCAAGGGACGCCGGGACGCATATAAAAGCGCTGGTTTTATTCCAGCGTGATTCCTGGCTCAGGCGTCCCTTGGAGGCCTGTGGATTTTGTGGAGGTAGTTTCAGACTGAAGTCCCCTCAGATGACCCCGATCGTTTGGAGCAAGAGTGGGAACTCACCTCAAAAGCCTTTTTTTATTTTTACTATTTTTTTTTTTTTTTTTTTTTTTTTTTGTCGATACAATCTTTGCCTTGTCCAACTTGAATCCCCCAAACACACACACACACACTAAACCTAAACCACAACCAATGCAATCGTCCTCGCGCAGGCCACTTTTCACACTAACGCGTCGTCCGTTCGAGGACACGCCGAGGTCTCTCGCTCGCACGGACGCCCCCGACCTTCGGCGGGGTGAAAGGGAGCGAGCTGGAACACGAGCTTTGATGCGTCTCCTCAGGTGTCTAAAACCGAATGCTGAAAACCTCCATTCTTCACGTGCAGCACCGACATGCTTTTTTTTTTTTTTTTTTTTTCTCGTTTCGTTTTGTATCATTCTGCTGATTTTATTTATTACATGCTATTATTTGTGTGCGATTGATTTTTTTTTTTGTTTTGTTTTTTGTTTTTTTTCTTTCTTTTTCCCTTCCATAGCTTATTTTGTGGTATGAAAACTTTACTAATACTTGGGTTGATTGTTTGCCTCGAACCACAAAAGAAAAACTGCCAGTGCTTTTTAAAAAATAAATGAAATTATTATGACTGTATGACTGATTTTTATTTTGTTTGTGGGTCAAAGACAAATAAGGCTTTCATTTAATCAATCTGCAACAAAACTTTCTTATAAAGGTATGCAAAAGTTTGGGCACCCTGAACTGTGATTTCTCCCCCCCAGCTACTGTTGACCATGGAAAAAGTCATGCGTGCAAATGTTATGGCATATTTAATCCCACTGAGAAAATGAGGGGGAAAAGCCATGTTTCGGCGTGTCCCATACAGTGGTTGAATTTACTTTCACTTTGCATGACTATCCATGTGTCAGCAGGAGGTTGTGAGTTCCATTCCCACAGCCGTCCTTGACTAGGAGCCCAAGAGCGCTGGCTTTGCCCTCTGGGTGGTCGGGAGGGTCCTTTCTCCCCCCGTTACTCATGGTGATGCGAGTCAGCCGAACTGGGGATTAGTTTTCTCCTCCAAGCGCGTTGAGCTCTCCACGGACGTGTTGGTGTCAGAAAGAAAGATAAGCTTTGTGTCTTGGAGTAAGCCTGTGCCTTCACCCTTCCGCTGCTGGAGGCATCGTGTCATCATGGTGCCCTGGCTGAAGCGAAGCAGTTGAATTAGAGGGAAAAAAAGGAAAATTTGACTCCTTTGATTTGTTCAGACGTTTGCCTTCGACTGTATGTTGTGCATGTTTGTTCACGAGAGTCGATTTAATGTGATTAATGGCTTTAATCATGGTGCTCATTTTAGGTGGTGCAACCACACATTAATACAGAATGTAATTAAAGATTTTACCGTAAATCAAAGCTAGTCTGTATTTGGACTACCTGTTGTTTTCTTTGTTTTTGTTTGTATGTTTTTTTTAAATAATAAAAAAGTCATTACAGTAAAGGGAATCTTTTTTTATTGGTTGTGCACATGACTATTTATGGACAGGATGGGGAGTTTTTTTTTTTTCACAGTGAAAGGAAAGGTTTACAGGATGGGAGTGTGACCAACAATGCTAGACGGGTTGGAGACTGACACCTCCAGCTCCGCCTCCTATGTTAAAGATGCTGAGATGTTCACTGGGTGTGATGAGGACGGAGAGAATTAGAAACGAGTATATTGGAGGAACAGCTCAGGTTAGAAGTTTTGGAGACAAAGTTAAGAGAAGCAAGGCTGCGCATGTCCAGAGGAGATGAGGATTATATCAGGAGGAGGATGTTGAAGATGGAGCTGCCAGGAAAGAGGAGGTTTATGGAGGTGGTGAGAGAGGACATGCAGGGTTTGAAGGAGGAAGATGCAGAGGACCGGAAGAAATGGAGACGGATGATCCGCTGTGGCGACCCCTAAACGGGAGCAGCCGAAAGAAAAAGCAGACCGTTTTGAGTTTAATCCTTACGTGGGCTGATCTGCTTGACATTTTGAAACATTTTTCAGAAGAATTCAAGAAGGTCAAGAGTATCTCATGATTTTGGAATTCACACGAAAGTAATAAACCCCATGAGACCCCACGTGCAATAAATAAATCTCCGTCGATATAAAAGCAACGCTTCACTGTGATTGGATGGTCTCACAGTTCGTCTGCGTGACCTCTCCCCATGTCGGGACCTGCGGCCCCCCGGTTGCGGTTTTTATAGGCGTGCTGGCGGTCCCAGTCCGTGACTTTGCTCTCATTGTTCCAGATGGTGGACGTCTCGGTGTCGCTGACGTAGCCGGGCTCACCCGTGTAGTGGGTGGGGAAGAGCAGGAGCGGCTCCACCGAGAACGCTAGCAAGTTCCTCCGCTCGAAGTGAGCCAAGTACTCGTCCCTACAGATCAACAGAAGAGTCAATGACATTTGAAAAAACGTCCTGTTTGTCGGTTTAATGCATTTTAAAGGGTCCATATCAGTGAAAATGTTCCACAACCAGAATGACCACAACCTCTGCTTCTAACCCCCACACACATGCAGCAGGGGGCAGCTATTTAAAGCGCCCGGGGAGCAGTGATGGGGACGGTACCTTGCTCTAGGGTACCTCAGGGCAACCTACTCGTCTGGGCTGCAAACCCACAACCTCCCCATCCTGGAGAATAGCACGGTTTTGACCCCTGACCCTCCGATTATGACCCAGTCGATTTGTGTAAATGGTAATAAAAAGCAGTGCACTTTTGGATTTGTGTTCAGTGAGGTGGTTTGCAAAGTATACACATTTTTGTTTGGCGACTCCAAGATGGCTGGACGTGAAATATATTTTTAAACTTTGGCAATGTGTCCACCGAGAGGAGCTCAAGCGGATTACCCACAGTGAGAAAGTAAACATGTCAGTTGCTGATCTGAAGAGTGAGTCAGACCACACACAAACAGGACAGTCTGGATGTCGTATTCGGGGCAGGACCACCTGGAATATGGGACATTACGTCGAGAGTTGTCCCTGAGGTGATATGTAGGCCTGTTCCTGTTTCGACTGAGCTTCTTTCAGCTTCACAGAGATTCGCAGGTTTGAGTGCACCAACTTCTCAACTCCTGAAGATGCTCTGGCATTGAGAAAACCTATATAGGGCATTTGTGCCCTAGTGGACTAGCTTCCATTGATTGCAAGGTTTTGGGTTTGAGTCCCAGACCAGTAGGTTTCCTTGAGGTACCCTTGAGCAAGGTACCATCCCCATCATTGCACAATCCCCACAAGCATCCCCACAAGCACAAATATGCAGCCCACTGCTCCTGGTGTGTGTTCACCGGTGGTTTTGTCTGAATGTGTTTCTTCCAGCTCAAAGAATTTGATAGGAATGAAGTAGTACATACTTGGGGTGCTTGTTAAACATGATGGGCAGGAACTCATCTACTGGCAGCATTCTGCTTAGAGGTTGGGCATCCAAAAGTTTTTTGGCACCCTGCTGGGAGATAGCATAGCCAAGGGTCCAGTAGGAGTAATCAGGGTTCACCAGGTTCTTCACCCCCTTCACCCAACGTTCAGATCTCTTTACCAGCAACCGCTTACGGCCTACATATCTGATAGAAGGAGAGAAAACTGAACGTTAACTTTCTCCATGGTTTTCTGAAGGCTGGACCTATAATGCTGTGCAAAAGTCTTGAGCTCCACATTTCTTCATATTTTGCTTCAGAAAGTTTCAGACTTTCTTGTGTTTTTAACATATTGTTGAGGAACAGTTCTCCAGGCTTCCTGGAGGACAAAGTTTTTGTGCTCTCATTTTCAGTACAGAAGTCTCTGTACCTGAGCAGTTTCAGAAGCAGAACGGGATCACCTCCACAGAGAACGGGACACAAAAGCAGCCAAGGTCCAAAGAAGAGCTCTGGAATGTCCTTCAAGAAGCCTGGAGGACTGTTCCTGAAGACGGCTTAAAAAAACAAGAAAGCTCGTCAAGTCTTTTGGACAGTACTGTATATTGTGATATGATATCTCTACCAACATCAAGTCCCAGCTGAGTTGTGCCTGCTTAACATCCTCCATAATGGTGTTGAGGCGACTCTTGAAGTTCAGTTCAAAGCGGATGTCATCTTCTAGCACAAGTACCTGCTGCTGCTGCCGTTTCACCACCTAAAGGAGACACAACAACTGTCAGTCTGAGCCTAAGGGACCAAGAGAGAAGGTTCATAGCCCAAGGCTTCGAAATAAGGCTTGTTCCTCATGGTACATTTTTTAAAAAACTTTTTTTAATGAAAATGGGATTTCTAGAACAAGCAGTACAAGGAAAACTGGAAGATCATTTTAAGGGCCCATATTTTAGAAAACCTGATTTCATCTGATCTTTTGAAATATGCAGATCAGCCATAACGTTAAAATAATGGGTCTGATGTTGTTTTGGTTCCCCTTGTGCTGCCATCGAGGCATGGACCTCCAAAGGTGTGCTGTGCTATCAGTGTCAAAAGGTTGGCAGCCTGTAAAATGCAGGTGGAGCCTCCATGGATTGACAAGTTTGTCCAGCTCTACCAGATTCAAATCTGGGGAATTTGGAGGCCAAGTAGGCCAACACCTTGAACTCTTGTTCCTCAAACCATTCCTGAAGAACACTGCACACTGCGCATTGTCTTGCTGAAAGAGGCAAAGGCCATTAGGGAATACTGTTTCGATGAGGGGTAGTGCTTGACCTGCAACAGTGTTTAGGCAGGTGGTGCTACAGTAACATCCACATGAATTTCAGGATCCGGTGTTTCCCAGTAGATCATTGCCCAGAACACCATACTGCCTCTGTCCTCGTGCCATGTCTTGGCGACCTGGCCATCCACATGAAGTTAAGAAATCATGGTTCATCTGACCATCTGCTTCCTTTGCTCCACAGTGCAGTTATGATGCCTATTTAGGTGATTTCGGTGGTGAAACGGGGACGCATGGCCACTTCGACAATTCTGCAGACTTCAGAAGCCACTCTTCACTCCTCACAGGCTTAAATGAGCCTTTGTTGCCACAAACATTTACACAGTTTACTAAACGCCCTTCATTGGAACACTTTTAGTAGGCTCTAACCACTGCATACTGGGAAGACTTGGAAATGCTCTGTCCCAGTTGTCTTGCCATCAGAGTGGCTTAAATCCTCACCCTGATCCAGCTTCCAACACATCAATCGTTCATCTAACGTATCCCTCCTGTGGTCAGCGAGCACTGTGTTGAGATAATCCATGTTACTTCACCTCTCATTGGTTTTAGTGTTGGGGCTGATGACTTCACTGTGTTTCTGCCAGGACTTCTCATTAATTGAGGTATGATATAGGACAGCCAATTAGATCTGAGATCCTTTATAGAATATAGAATTCTTGAAAGCACACAAACCTATGACTCTAATTCTAAATGATCTAATGATGAATGACCCGGTTTTTCAGCCCTTACACTTTACACATTACACGCACTATTAAAACCTCTGCGGATTGGCCACTTCAGTCTTACAGGTCTGCTAGAGAGGTGTACAATTACAGACTGTGGCCCATCTGTCAGCTGCCCGCTATCTCATTCAACACTGGTCAGTTTTCCAGGACCACCGCTGACCAGATGTTATTCTCAACCTAGCATGGCAGTCTGCTATGTCATTGGTGTTGCTAGGGTACCTACCAGATAGGTGGACCTTCTCCCAAAAATGTTACCTCTGGGCAGGAACCTGAGCAGTGAAAATGCAGTAGATGGGAATTTTACGACTTTCCCATAATTGACCATTCGGATCTAACGATAGAACAACTGGATCACCTGTTTCCAGATGTTGTAATGGCTGAGGAAGCAGCCGACCTCTCCTCTGGTCAGCACACGGTCGGAGTAGGGGTCTTTGTAGCCTGGCAACATCTCAACGCCTAAAGCCTGGAGCTGGGAGGAATTCAGAGCCCTGAGAAAGAGAGAGAAAATTTAAGGTATCGGGCTAAATGACTTAGTGGATGACGGACAAGTGTTTCACTGAGTTGCACCATCGTACTTGCCATCCACTGCTTCCATGACAGTCACTTCAATACCCAACACCTCCAATGTGCGCAGCATGCGCTCTCTGCGATCCACACGCCGCCTTAAATTAATCAAGTAGATCTGACAGGAAGAGAGTGAAAATGATTATTCTTAAACCGTGACGAAATTACACCTCTGCATTTTACTCACCAACGCGTGCAGCAGGGGGCAGCTATTGAAAGCACCTGGGGAGCATTGATGGGGACGGTACCTTGCTCAAGAGTACCTCAGAGCAACCTACTGGTCTGGGATTCGAACCTATGACCTTCTGATCTTGAGGCCAACTCTTTAAGATAAAGTTAAGTTTCGGGCATCAGGCAGCATATTAGCCATTTAGGATTGCTATGCTATGGGGGAGTTTTAGAGGCAGACATCTGGTTCCACTGTAGGAACAGGAGTAGGATGGTTAGCGATGTCGCCTCATGGGTTTTGGGATCTCCGGCTGAAGTCCTTTCTGTGTGGAGTTTGTCCCCACACGTCTGGATGGGTTTCCTTTATGCACTGTTTGTGCTGTGAAGTGTATTTCACTCTGTGATCGCTGGGACAGGCTCTACCCCCCCATGATCCTGGTTAGGATAAGCGGCCCAGATAATGGCGCAAAGAATGGATATTTATGTCTTTTAGCTTTAATGAACAACGTGAAGTGGAAACAAAAGCACACACCTCATCGAATGCCATTCTGTCTTTCTTTTTTGGGACTATGTGCAGATTGTGTGACGGCTCCAAAGGGAAATCAACTAGGGAGGCAAATGAGAGCAATACAAGTCATTTTAACACATTTCATATACAGTCCAATACACTATTAATGAAACACACCACACTGTTAATATAATGAACAGAAACTTGTAAAATCAGCAAAAATGAAGAAGTGAGAATCTAGGCGACCCCATACTCATGACAGGACAAAAAAAGCATGATCCGTTGTTATGTCCACCAATGCAGATTATGCTGGACAGACAATACTGTTCATGATTTTCAGAATTGGGAATGACTGTATAGTCTTTGAATTATATTAATTTGGCGTGAGCTTAGGTTTTGAGGCCTACGTTTTACTTGTATCCATTGAGTTCATTTCAGAGCCTGTACTGTTTCACTTGCACTGAGTAAAAGAAGAGGAACCAGTACTTTTACTTGAGACATGGGTTTCTGCACTTCTACTGAAGTCACCATGGCAACCTCTGATCTAATCTGTTTGAAGTGGGATACAAAAATGAAACAGAAACCTGGATGGGGCCCTTCTGCATATGTTGCTAATAGTGAAAGGTAGCAGATGAATAAGGGTGACTTGTTTCTGCTAGATCTGTTTTCCTGGAAGCCACTCACGCATTGCCTCGGTGAGCATGTGGGCGAAGCTCTCCACCTCTTCCTGCAGAGTCTGCTGCGCCCTCAGCGGCACGGGCAGGTAGCCGTAATGCTCCCTGTTACACACAAACATCTGCACCCCTGCAGGGAAGCAACCACAGCAGCCATGAGGAGCAAATCTTCAACACTTGCCAAGTGTGGACCTAATCAAGCGTTTCGTTTCTTCTCGTTCCCTCAGAACATCATGCACTGCTTGCCTTGAACCTTCTAGACACAGTCACAGATCCCCTCCATGCACAACACATTCTGCCCTTCCTGCCATTCGGCGCTCCACAAAAGCCCTTCAGGTCCCCAAAATCCCTGAAATATACTTTTCTCCAGAAGACAAAACGTGTGCCCAAACATCTAATGACAAACTTGAAGCTTTGGTGTTTGCCTTCAATGAAGGATGTAGGCAGCAAGGTTAGGTGGACCTGCTCACCTGCCTGTCGTGCTGAAAAGGAGAAAACCATGATGTCATCCAGGGCCCACGGGTAGTTTCGGTGTGCCGGGTAGAAGGCCAGGTCTCTGCTGGCGTTTCTGCGCAGATCCAGCAACATCGTGGAGTGAATCATGGAGACAGCATGGCATCCGGTCCGCTTCCTGTTCCGAATGGGAATATACTCTTCCGTTCTCTTATAATATCCCTGAAAAAAAAGTGCAGCTCTGCATTGGATTTGGAAAACTGAAGGTAAAATATTACATTTGCAGCAAGTAGTTAATGATGTAGAGGGCTCACTTTGCCATGTTGGCTTTAATAATGCTCCTTAAACACAAGATATCTGAATTTCGTTGTCTTTCTATCCCTCTTTTGTGGTGAGTTTCTCATCCTCTTATCTGTAGCGTTCTAATGGGCGACTGAAAGTAAGCCATATTATGAAAGTTTGCATTTTTTGCATTTTATCCCCCTTTCCCATTCAGAATGGTCCCACACCTTTTTGCCCAATTTTCAAACTGGGGTAGAGTTAGTTGTCGTGGATATGACACACACACACTGACAGAGTGTAACACACTACAGGAAGTGTAGGGGGCGATATTGCTTCTCTTGTGCTAATAATTGGCTGCAGCTATATCGCAGCCATGGTGTGGCTGGTACGCATTACCGTCCAATATTTTCCTCTAAATTGCTCCCATGTGGCTTTACCTCTACGCCCATATGGAGGGACAGAGTCCTAAAAGAAAGCTGGTCACTCAAAAGGCAGCAATCGTGTTGAAGGTACCTGCGAGGTCATGCCACACCAGAAGTTGGAGTAAAGGGTTCTTGAGTCCAGCATGGGGGCCACCAGCGTGTGATTTCCATCCATCAACTGCGTCAGCACTTTTGGATTCGTCAGCAAGTTATCGCTGTCTGCAAACTTAAGCGGCAAGATCTTAGAGCTTTCAGGACGGTCCCACAAGCAGACAAAGAAAGGTAAAAAGTGATAGTTTTGGAAAATCAAAGGCAAAGATACATTGCAATACAGTTACATAACTGATCACATCCCAGTTTTTTTGCCCCAGCTTTAATTTATTCACGCTGAAATGCAGGGTCAGGGACAAGAGCCTTCAGGAATGATTGAGGATAATGAGTCACAGGACAGCGTCTCACCAGGATGTAGTCAGCCCACTGAGCTCTGGCCCATCTGAGAGCAGTCTGCCTCAGCTTCATCACATGGGTGAATCTGGAGTCTGGCCAGTGTTTGGGACCCAATTCATCTGCAAAGGAGCTGTAGGGAAAGAGGGGATTAAAATGATTGCTTGCAAAGCCCAGTAAAAGTAAGGTCTAATTTATCATTTTTTATTTTTTCTTCTCGAAACATTCACTGCCCTCTACACTTCCTGTAGAGTACTGCAATCTGTCAGAATGACCATGTCTAGCATAAGAACATCAGGCGCATTATAGGGTTTAAACTTATTTGAATGCACGGACATCTAAGGTCTTCTATTCCAGGCCTTCAGTCGCAGGAATGAAGGCCTAACGTGTCAGATTAACATCAGATTTGATTTGATTTTGTAGAAATCATTTTTTGAGGGAACCATCACTTTTGGCCTTCGGGAACAGTTCTCCAGGCTTCAGGAAGGACATTCCAAAGCCTTTCTTTGGACGTCGGATGCCTTTTGCTTTCCATAATCTGTGGAGATGATCCCTCACTGCTTCTGCCTCTGAAACTGCTCAGGTTTAGGAACTGGACTGAAAATGAGAAGCAAAAACGTTGTCCTTCAGGATGCCTGAAGAACTGCTCCTATCCATCCATCCATCCATCCATCCATCCAAATTTAATTTCCAAACCACCTCATGCAATCGGGTCCACAATGCAGATCTTTACCAGAAAAGAAGATCAGGGATAACTAGAGAGCTGAAAGATGCTAGAAGCTTACCTCATGTCCTCTTGGGCGGGCCTGAATTTGACAGAGTGGTACAGGCTCTCCACTCTGGAGAGCCACTCCTGCAGCATGGCCGTGGTGTTATCAGAGTTGTGGTCCGCAGCAGCCCTTTAACAGAGACTTCAGAATAAAGGCCCATTCACACCAAGTCCCATGCAGAAAAATGGATGTGGACACAGTTTTGTTGTTTTAGAGGCTTGTGGTGACCCATGTTGGTTTAAGTTTCCTTGATTTGAATTTGTGTCAAAGTCACAAAAGTTAAGTTGCTGATGAACTGTCCGTAATGTCCGTACGCTGCTGACTTATTCATCAACACCTCGATCTCTTCATCGCTGAACTTTCACAAAAAAACATTTTGTTCAACGGGACTTGATTTTAATGGGCCTATATTATGTGAAAATGTACATTTCCTAAAATAAGAGGTTGGCGCAATAAGTAAACACTTAAAGTTTCAAAATATAACCATTTAAAATGCATATATTCATTTAAAATGCAAAAAAAATAAATATTAAGAATAAAAATTATACACATTATTTTTGTGAACCAACCAAAACTGCCTTTACACCGCATGAACTGAACCAAAACCAGAATTATTGGCACGTTTTAGTTTCGGCTAATAATTATATTATTATTTTATTTTTAAATATTTAGACTAAGAGTTAGCTAGGAACATTTTGAAACTCTTTGTTATGATTTTTAGTTTGTAACAAAAAAATGTAATAATTTAAAATAATTCAATTATAGAATAATTATTAGTAGAAACTACAACTGGAACCAAAAATGCCCTTAATTCTGGGCTGGATCAGTTCTTACAGTGTAAAGATTCATAAAAAATATTGATTTATATTTTGAATTATAATTATAATATAATTTATAGATATATAACACAATTTAAACATAAATAAATACATTTTATATATATATATAAATATATATATATAATTTTTTTTTTAAATTGCCACTTTAAATGGATTGCTTACATTTTTACGTGTTTACGTATTGTGTCAAACTCTTTAAAATCAATTCCAGCCACAAAATGTTGAGAGAAAAGCCTGTTTTTTAATGTTTTAAAATCGAAAATGGGGTTTTTCTAAGGGACTCAATGGACAGAAAGTGTGGGGAGCTCTTAGGTCCGAGACCAACCCCTCGCATTCTTTCACTGCAGTGTGATTCCTCTCTTCGCCTTCTTCAGACGCTCAACTGTGTACCTTTCCAGCTCTGCATATTTCAGACTCAGGTGCAGATTAGAGGCCTCCGTCAATCAGAGCACCCAAATATACAGACATGAATTCCTGCTTCACTTTCAAAAAGGTGATTTTTAACTCTCTTACCTCGTATCACAAAAATACACCAAAGAAATCGTGTCCAGCGGTTTAGAACTGGTCTAAATCTGTCAGTTCTAATATATATGTGTAATGTTAAACCAATCAGCCTTTTCACCAGCATTTTCCAAAAAATCATGAGAAACAAAGGTGCCCAAATGTTACCCCATCAAAGTCTTACAAATATGAACTGCAGCAGGTCCCAGCCTTGGGCCTGATTTCTATTAAACACAAGAAGCAGTTACCAGATAGCCATTCGGTCCTTTGGGTAGTCCAGCCGTTCGATGCAGGCCAGGTAAAAGGGAAGACTGTGCTCAGAATTGCGAGCCAGAATAGCAATCGTCACCTTCGGCTTGAGCAGAGGAGACTCGGCCCGGATCGGCTCCAGATCCGTGAGGGCATCGCAAAAGCCCGAGGACGCAAGAAACACTCCAAACCAAAGCCTGAGACACAACATGACCCAAACGCTGCTCCTCTGCGCTCCACCAGCCACTGAAGGAATGTCAGGCAGGGGTCTGTGTGGAGCCAGAGGACACTGTCCACTGAGTGGACGAGAGCTGTCTTTCCAGGCCGACCACTATCTGTTTGTCCATTTGTTTTTCTGTCTGTCTGTCTGCCTGCCTGCCTATCTATCTATCTATCTATCTATCTATCTGTCTGTCTATCTGTCTGTCTGTCTGTCTGTCTGTCTATCTGTCTATCTATCTATCTATCTATTCGTCTGTCTGTCCACTTGTCTGCACATTTCTTTATTGGGCCATCCATGTATTTATCTATCTATACATGTATCTGTCTGTCTGTCTGTCTATCTATCTGTCTATCTGTCTGTCTATCTATCTATCTATCTGTCTATCTGTCTATCTGTCTGTCTGTCTGTCTATCTATCTATCTATCTATCTATCTATCTTTCTGTCTATCTATCTATCTATCTCTCCATCCATTCGTCTGTCTGTCCACTTGTCTGCCCATTTCTTTATTGGGCCATCCATGTATTTATCTATCTATACATGTATCTGTCTGTCTGTCTGTCTATCTATCTATCTATCTATTCATTCATCTGTCTGTCAACCTTCCTGTCTGTCGACCATTTGTCTATTGGGCGATCTATGTACTTATTTATCTATGCATGTGTCTACCAGTCTGTCTATATATCAGTCTATCTGTCTATCTGTTTGTCTGTCTGTCTATCTCTCTATCTATCTATCCATTCATCTGTCTGTTCACCTGTATGTCCATTTGTCAATCTATGTACTTATCTATCTTTGCATGTGTCTACCAGTCTGTCTGTCTCTATCTATCTATCTGACTATCTATCTATCTATTGATTGATCTATCTATCTATCTCTCCACCCATTTGTCTGTCTGTCCACTTGTCTGCCCATTTGTCTATTTGGCCATCCATGTATTTATCTATCTATACATTTATCTATCTGTCTGTCTGTCTCTGTCTGTCTATCTGTCTGTCCGTCTATCTATCTATCTATCACGGGGCAGCGGTGGCCTAGTGTTTAGGGATTTGGCCACAGAATCAGAAGATTGTGGGTTCAAACCCCTTAGCAGCAGGTTACTCTTGAGCAAGGTACCATCCCCGTCACTGCTCCCCGGTGCTTTCATAGCTGCCCCATGCTGCACGGTGTGTGTTTGTGCATGGGTTAAATGCAGAGATCCAATTTCGTTGTGGTGTGCTGTGCTGTGCTGTGTTCTCACAATGACGAGAATAGTCACTTTCACTCTATCTCACTAAACCAGTCTTTCTTTCTCTCCATCATCAAGAAAAGCGCTATTGATTTTCTGTACTGCGTATCAGGCAGTAATCAGATTTAATTGATTATTAAAACATTGAAATAAACATGTTTAAATCAATTATGTTGAATAAAGTAAATAAACTAAATGTAATATTTACTTCATGCTGATCTGCTTTGCTTATTCAACACTGCATGAACACCAAACACTTTGCTTAAAGACACATTCAGCAAACCTCAGTGTGTTTAGAGTTTTACGTTTATTCATAAACATTTTGTAAACAGTGCATGATCCATCACATCCTTCTGAGGTATATCAGCACAGATACACCCACGCCCGGATCCTTCGTAGACACATTTGCACCATGTCTGATCTCTCAGTTTGCTGCTTCAGTGCTGGATCCAGCGGTGCGGGTGGATCCGGATGGTGGCTGTGCTCTCGCGGGTCATCAGACGAGTCACCTGATCCAGGTGCAGCCCTGTCACCAGCTCACCGTTCACTTCCAGTATTTCATCCCCAATTCCCAAAAGGCCGGTATAGACATTGTCTGTGGGACTGCCCCCAACTTGCTCCACATAAATCCCTGGAATGAGAGAGTTTACCTTTAAAGAACCCTTAGAGCAGCTTTGCTTCATCAAATAAACAAGAACTTCAGAACTTCTGCAGCAACTTCTGTTATTAGAATGGAAAAAAAATCAATTAGAGTGCTCTAATGTGAAATATGCTGATCTAGAGATTAGTGGTGGGAAATGGAACCAGACATAGTTTAATGACTCTTAAAGATCCCTCACAGAAAGTTATTAAAAGAAATATTGAGCCCCTTATCTCTTCATATTCTTGTATTTTTAATGTCTTGTTGAGGAACAGTTCTCCAGGCTTCCTGAAGGACAGTGTTGTTGTCTCTCATTTTCAATCCAGTCTCTGTACATGAGCAGATCTCCAGATCTTCCTGAAGGACAGTGTTGTTGTCTCTCATTTTCAGTCCAGTCTCTGTACCTGAGCAGTTTGATAGTTGTGTGTTGGTTAATCCACACAGTGATCTACGTCTGAACCTTCAAGCAGAACAAAGTGTCTAACTTAAGACATGAAGCAGTGAAGAAAGAGGAGCAGATGATTCCAGATGATCAGATGACTCATTTACTGCTGATGATGAACGCTGAGTGGCTGGAACTCCTTTATCTAGCACCTTATATCTTTAGGTACTTTGCAGCCTGGAGCACTAAAACATTAGTTCCCATCTCATTTAATTTATTCAATATCACAAAGATAGTTTTGCACCAACAAAGTGATTTCCTTTGCAAAATATAAACAAATGAGGGATGGTGCATGATTTCACACAGCACTGGTTGTGGTCACGATGTGGTTCCATGCAACACCACTGTAAACAATCTATGTATATTGTTCTGTAACGAACCATTTTACACTCCCTATGAATATCTGTGTTCTTAACCATTCAAATCTTCACTAAAAATCATTCTGTCAGACGAACAAATATGTCTGACCATGATCAAATTTAGTCTTGGTCCAATTGCCGCCTTTGTAGGACAAAGCAGGACTAAAACCATTAACACTGCTTTACCTGAGTCTGGTCGACCTTTGCCTCTTGAAATGACGAAGCCAAAAGGCCCATTGGCTGGTCTGGTGAGCTCCAGGAGCAGCGTCCCATCAGGGAAAGCCTGGACCAGTCGCCCCAGTGGGCCAACACCTCTAGATCCATCTAACTGTTCCATTGCCCCTTCGGCCTGAAGCTCCCTGGAGAAATAAAATGATTTGATGCCAGATTTTATATTTACACAATTTATCACAAAACAACAAAACTCCACTTACCTGGGCCCAAGACTGAGAGGCAGCGGGAGTTCACCCAGAATGGTAGAGCGCTCAAACTTCCTCTTTGGAGACTGTAGGCTCTGGACAGAAGAAACTTTGCGCAGCTGAGCAAGAGGAGACTCCTGATGGCAAAGAAAGTCAGTACAAGTCCTTCCTCATTCAACAACCAGTTTTCCAGAGACAAAAAGTACAAAATCTGAGATCTGAAGCATACGCTTTCCACACTATGCCCATGCTTACAGTGTGCAGGGACTGCAGTGAGGGGGTTCTCTGCAATGGTGCCTGGCCTTTATGAGTGGGGCTTGGAGAAGCTGAGCTGTGTTTGAGAGTCGAGGAGGACAGTTGCTCCATGCTGCTGGACCGATTGCCCTTGACCAGCTTCCCCATGCTGTTCAAGCCCATGGCGGAGAAGAAACGGCGAAGGGAAAGTTTGGGCTTGCCCTCTCGCTCTGCTGTTCTCCTGCACAACAGGCATGGGCCATTTTAGTTCCTGGAAACTTTCAGGCAAATGAACGCAGGCAGAATAATAAAGGGATAGTTTGATAAAAAAATCAAATGGACATAATTTTCCACAAGCCAATACTAATTTTGCATCTTTAAAGCTGCCTATGTTGCTAACAAAAACTCCATTAGTCATTAATCACCCAGATCATTTCAGACAACACCCCTAAAAACCACTCAAACTGCATTCTGGTCTTCATTAACGTGAAAAAGAAAGACAGAACAAATCCAAGAAATACAAACAAATACAAGATGTTTCAGGGCTGGAATCCATAAAGCGGTCCAACAGACTGAACTTGATTCTATGATTCTTCTTGATCATATGTTACATTTTCAGAAAAAGCTCCTGGGACAGGCCAGAGCAACTATCCCTGAAACGGGACACCCGTCTATTATATCAAGAAGACTTGTTTTGGGCCTTCTTTCCAATTTCAGCTGGGTGTCTCTGATGGCCTCTTTAGTAAAGACCTTTGTTGTATTGACATCATCAACCAATGACACTCACCGTGATCCAGCTAAGTTCTCATCCCATTGTAACTCGGCTTTGCGGTGCTCAGCTCTTAGAAGCTCAGCCCTGAGGTCCTCTGCTTTCGACATGCCCAGCCCTCGGAGCGCTGGCCGACACTCTGGGGGATGAGATGAAGCACAGGTGGGATCCCTGCAGACGTCGTCGCCTGACAAATGGCCTACAAACACATTCAGATATGGAATAGAATAAAACAAAAACATAGAAACATTTAATGACAAATACATTTAAACGATAGTTATAAACATTGCCCATAAAATGTAATTACACGGCGTGTATACAAAAGTGAAAGTGACTATGTCTTATGTATACAACACAGCACACAGAGAACCACAACAAAATGCTTTCTCAGCATTTAATCCATACAGACCACACAGCAGAGGGCAGTCATATCCAGCACCTTTGGAGCAGTGATGGGGCAGTACCTTGCTCAAGGATACCTACTGCTCTGGGAATCAAACCCACCATCTTCCAAATATGGGGCAATCAATGTTAACAATGAATTGAAATAAATCTGGTGACTTTTTTAAAGAAAAGTTTGGAGTAGTATGTAAACATTCTAGAAGTTTCACAAAGTACAGTGTTCTTTAGTCCATACACTCTGGATTTGGGACCAAAGCTGCAAAAACAGACCTTTTGGAAAATCCCTGTTTTGAGATATAACAAGAACCAACTCGTTTACGTACTGCCACCACTTCAGACTGCATCAGTTTAGCTCTGCCCCTTCTCCCTGAAGTTATAAGGAGCGGTTCAGTCCACACTGCTGTTTATTGCAGAACAAGGAAGCCAATCAGAGCAGAGGTCATTTATATATTTCAGTTTTAAATGCACGCTAACAGCCATCCATTTGTTTTCCCCGCTTATCCTAACTAGGGTCGCTGGAGCTTATCCCTGCACTCATTGCTGAAAAGGTGGTAAACCTCCTGAACAGGCCATCAGCCTGTTTAATTTCCTTGGATAAAGCTGGAAAAGTGTCCATGCAAAAATAAACTATGACTGAACTCCCAGTCACCAAAATACCTCCATATTTCACACCCTGATCTGAATAGATCCTCACACTAAGTCGCGTATCATTTATTAATCTCTTCTTTATCCCAAAGTATAGTAAAGAATTACATCTACACCTTAAAAGTAATTTTCACATGTAACACTATTTCTAAACTTACCATCATCTGGCTCTACAGTGTCCCAGATGGCCAGAGCCTGGAGGTCTGGGGTTAGCACAGGTGAAGAGTACCTGAGAGAAGATGGCCTGATACAGGGAGTGAGTCCTGAGGCCTGTGAAACCTGTGAGGATGCTCCGAGTGTCACACTAAGGTGCTCCTCGGATGCAACGTCTGGGTATTGAGGACCTCCTTCCACCTCTTTATCCAGATGGATCAAGCGATACTGAACAGAGGGCAGGAGCTTCACGACTCGTTGCCCCGATGGCCTACTCTTGGATGTTGACTTCAAGGCTGACTTGATGGGCAGCTGAGGGGCTGTGGAGTCCCTGCCGTTTCTGGACATTGCAGCTGTGGGATGCGGGTTTTCTGCTCCAGGTAAGGTGTCAATTGCAAAGGTAACCCCTCGTATAGGTTTTTCTGTCTGTTTGGAACGAAGTCCGGTCACCTCGTCCAGACTGGAACGGGTTCTGGAGTTCCGTCGCTGGGCCAGCAGCTCCTGACCTCGAGCATAAGGGCCGTGACCCGTATCCACTCTGCTTTCCCCTTTCCGACTCCTCCTTCGAAGCTTGCCAAATGCTGAAACTCTCTCTCCAGCTCCACCCACTGCCGCAACCTCGACACTCTCTGCCAAGCTGCAGCCCCCGGTTAACATAACTTCTCCCAGAAGAGCCGGGCGAATTATTTGCCGAGCAGAATGACTGGGAGAGACCCATCGAGGAGCTTGCTTCCTCTGTGAATCTGCTGTTCCGAGCAAAGACTTGGAGGAAGATTCTTTGGCATGAATGGGTGCTAGGATGCTGCCACAAGCCTCGCACTTCCTGAGGTCTTCCTTGAGCACCACAGTCTCCAGAGAGGTACCTTCTCCTTCGTTAGTCAGAATGGCCACTGGGATACCTACGCTACCCCAGCCAGAGCCAGATGCTTTGCTCACCTGTGAGATCGTGAGAATTGGTTCTGTCTTAGACGGCTGGCTGGACTGGGGTCTTTCTGCCACCACAGGCCCTCGCTCACGAACCCTGTCCAGGTACCGGCGCTCGGCTTCCTTCTCCGACTCGTCCTCAAAGCGTACGCGAGTCGGCGACTGTCCGTGCCTGCGCAAGGGTACCCCACGCTCAATGTTCCTGCCTCGGACCTCCAGCAGTTGCACAGGTGGAGGCACTAGTTGCTCCTGAGTAGCTACAATGATGGTCCTGTGTGGCGGTGGCGAATCATGCAAGGGTATCAGTTCCCTGCAGAGAGAGGACATATTAAGGCAATGTTATAGAATAAAACTCCAAATACATACTTAATTGGTTCATAACCCTCCCTAATGTAGGCTTCTTACTCGTTAATTAAACCTAAGACTTGCTGAAGACCACAACCTCTCATTTTCAGTACAATCCCTGTGTCTGAGCAGGGATTTCATGTTGTTGGTTAATCCACACAGTGATCTACGTCTGAACCTTCAAGCAGAACAAAGTCTAATTTAAGACATGAAGCAGTGATGAAACAGGTGCAGATGATTCTAGGTGATCAGGTGGTTAGTTTACTGCTGATGCTGAACGCTGAGCACTTGGAACCACTTTATCTAGAACCTTGTGTCTTTAGACACTTTGCAGCCTGAAGCACTAAAACATTTGTTCCCATTTCTTTCATTTAATCACAATATGCCAAAGATAAGACAGTTTAACAGGCATTATATAGAAAACATCGTGTCCAAGCTCACACCTTCACTTATCCAAGCATAGTTCTGGCAAATTTAATTTCCAAAACATTATATCATTCCCAATTACATCTTCAGTGTCAGTTCAGACCTCTCCTTGGCCCATTTGGTTTTGTAAGCCTCAAATCTGTTATACAAGTTTTCCCCTTCGCGTGGTGTAATAGGAAAATTTGGCCTGTTATTAAACAGGACATCAGTGCGTTATTCAGCGTTAACTGGATTAACAGTGCCCACAGCTAAAACCTCTGAGGCTTTGGATTAATTTGGCATGCGTATGTGTGCTTGCTTTCTGTGTTCATAACAAGAGGTGGATTTATAACACAAAACAGACATCCCAAATCATCATCGCACTCCACAAACACGATTATATAACTGGCAACACGGCCTCGGATGAGAATTCCAGCACAACATCTTTTCTCGGCCGTCCACGTTCTGATTCCAGAGCGGCTATTAATCTATTACATAACACTTTGACTGACTTGGGCAGAGTTTGGGCAAGTGTAGGGGTAAAGGAAGCGTCAGTAGATGTTTCAAGCTGGGAGGAGCCTCGCTTTTACTATCAGAGCCTTTTTGCAGATGAGAAGCTTCTACATCAACAGCATAAAAGGGTCATTTGCAGTATAAGCAGTGAAAGGCAAGGTCAACTCCATGGAGACTCACAGATCTTCTCTATCCATCGGTCGAGCGGCATGGTCCCCTTCTGGGTTCTGAGAGCGGGCCTTTGAGCGAGCCCTCTCCAGGAGACGCTTGGCCTGCTCATGACGGGGGCTGAGGGTCAGCTCACCTGGAGGTGTTACAGATCTGCATAAAACAAGCAAGATGGTTAGTAAAAGATGCTGGAAATAGCAATCTACAGTGACACAGCGGTGGTTCATATACCTCGATTCGGCCATGGTCTGGAGCAGAGAGCCTACAGATCGACATAAGTCCACTCTACAGTGCACTGCACATAAAGCAGCTTTATATAATCTCTTCCAGAGCCATGTACTGGACGCAGTGAATGAGCTTAATCTGAAGGTGATGGGAAATGTGTCATATGCGTGGATTTGTATTCTGTCAACAGTTCATCTGTAATGTGGCTCTGGCCCACAGCATGGGCATGTGTACTGAAGATTTAGCATGACCAAAGTGGAAAAACGAAGGAAAACTTGACCTCTGCACTTTAAAACAGTATTATTCTGTAGCGGCTAAACTGTTACATAAAAACTTATGGAAAGAGAGCAAAAACGAAACCATATAAAGAAACATAAATTATATAAACATCAAAACTTGAAAAGTGTCACTGTGAAACACAGCAGAACATACAGGGAACCACAACAATCAAATTACACCTCTGCATTTCACCCATACACATACGTGCAGCAGGGGCCAGCTATTGAAAGCGCCTGGGGAGCAGTGACGTGGACGGTACCTTGCTCAAGGGTACCTCAGGGCAACCTACTGGTCTGTGATTCGAAGGGCTCATTCTCTCCTGACTACCATTAATAATCTGTGGGTAGATCTTAAAGATATCCAAAGAATGTCACAGATCTAGTAGTAATGAACAGGTAGCATGGGCTGAAAATATCTGACATGAGAAAATAGAGACTCTAGAACATCTGTGTAAGTAATCTGGGGTGTTACTTGGTTTATTTATCATTTTTATTTAAAATGTCTCACTGCAGACGTTGTGTAGACAGTCTGTAGACAGTGAATGTTAAATATGAATAATAGTTCTCCTAACTTACTCAAAAGCTGGTTCAGAGGAAACTGGAGCCTGGACTAGCCTCTTACCTGACCGTAAGCTCAGGCCCGTAGGTGATGACTGCTGTGTCCCAGTCCGTCTCTTTATATGATGGAGGTAAACCTACGCATGTGGGGGGGAAACGAAACTGTAAGTGAAAGTGACCATTTCCCATTGTGAATACCAATTCCAAAAAAATTCAAAAACCTTTGCAGTCAAGGTTTAGCTTCGGACAGGTCTTTAAGGCCTGTAGGTTTATTCCAAGTTCTATACATTACTCAGTGCCTGAATATAGAATAATGAGCCTTTTGTAAATACCAGTCCCTATGTTGTCAATTAAAGACTCACCTGTTCAAGGAATTTCTCAGGGAATAATCTTCCCAAAACGTCCTGCTCTTTTACCTCTGCTCTTTCTTTTCCCTTCCTCAAGAAACCTCTGCTCTTTCTTTCCTCTTATATTTGTTAATATAAGGGTCTCGTATAATACAAGGGTGGCGGTGGTCCAGTGGTAGGATACTTGTCTATGGACCTATGGCTCAAGAGGTCCCAGGTTTGAATCCCACTTCAGCCACTACCACTACTGGGTCCCTGAGCAAGACCCTTAACCAGGGGGACTGTCCCTGTAATTAGGACATGGAAATCGCTCTGGATAAAAGCGTCTGCTAAATGCCGTAAATGTGAATGTGAATGTAAATGTTAAAAAAAGTTTGTTGCATAGGTTGCAATAGTTAATCAGCAGTAGCTGATCTCAGCTGGTTACTAATATGATGGAACAAAGCACCATTGTAAGTTGTTCTGGATAAAAGCGTCTGCTAAATGCTGTAAATGTAAATGCAGTGAGAGTGGTTTGAATGCATTGAAAGAAGTTTTGAGAATCCTTTTTAATGGAGACAATTTAGGTGACCATTGAGACTGCAGATTTTGAAACAAAAACTTTAGCATCACAGCAATAATTTATCCATATCATTAAGCTCTCATTTGAATATCATGTCTATCCCTTATACTGAAGCCTCATGACACCCCCAGGTGATCTTGGGGATGCTGTGCATGGGGTGGTCCAAAGCCAGTGAGCCCTTGTCATCCTCCTGACGCTGTAGCCTGCCAAACCGGCAGGGCTGTTCCTGTAGTTACACAACACTCCCGAGAACCGGGCCGGCAGATTTCAGCCTCCGGTTTCATCCGCGTGGTATTAAAACATTATTATCTGACCATTCTCCACTCCCTCCCCCCACATCTGTAATCATAGAAAGGAGTGGGCCCATCTGCTCATGGTGCTCACAAGCCCTATCCTTCAGTGACTGCTGGTTATGGGTCCCACAGGTGACTAAGGCTAAAGAGGACAGAGGATATTACTACAAAACAAACAATTACTGTTACAACTGACCACTGGCAAGGATGGAGTGTCATGCTGTTGCCAGGAAAGCCTCTATTTGGGCAGCAGTGGCCTAGTGGTTAGGGAGTCGGCCACAGGCTCGGAAGATTGTGGGTTCAAACCCCTTACCAGTAGGTTGCCCTGAGGTACCCTTGAGCAAGGTACTGTCCCTGTCGCTGCTCCCCGGGCACTTTCAATAGCTGCCCCCTCCTGCACGGTGTTTGAGTGCATGGGTTAAAAGAAGAGGTCCAATTTCGTTGTGGTTCACTGTGTGCTGTGCTGTGACCTCACAATGACAAGAATAGTCACTTTCAAAATAAAATAATTTGCCTCCATTCTATTTTTTCCAACATGCCAGCTGCACTTCACATGCCCTACAAATGGGCCATTTAGAGTTTGGCACATTAAAGGAACAGACACTAACTATTGCCTTTGTCTTCTCCCTCTTCTTTTGGCTGCTTCCATTTAGGGCTTGCCATTGCAGATCACCAATTTTCATTTCTTCCGGATATCTGCATCTTCCTCTTTCTTCCCTATTGCCTGCTTGTCCTCTCTCACCACATCATAAAGCTCCTCTTTGGTCTTCCTCTTCTCCTCTTACCTTGTCTCGACTGTCTTTCTTTCCATTACCATTGCAAACAAGAAAGGGCTCAGTACTGACCCTTGATGCAATCCCACCTACTTTAAATGCATCCATCACTCCTACTGCGGACCACACCACTGTCACACTGCCCTCATACATGTCCTGTACCACTCTCACATGTTTCTCTGCCACTCCTAACTTCCTCATACAAAATCACAACTCCTCTCTGGGCACCCTGTCATCTGCTTTCTCTAAGGCTACAAAGACACAATGCAAGTGGCATCTGTAGTGCTCTCTCTCAGCATGAAGCCATACTGCTGCTCACTAATCACCTCTTTTCTAAACCTAGCTTGCACTATTACATTTCTTTATACTAATAAAACCAATTTCTCTAAATGTATGTAAAATTCAGTGGTTGAGATGTAAACACAGTCATAGAGGGGGTTTGTGAAATGCTTAATTACAGAGCCTGTTGTGTTGTACAGTGATGTTGAATGGAACTAGGGGCTTTCCTTGAAAAATATAATCAGAGTGTGAAATGGAGATAATTTGTTCTAAATCTTTGGGGACTGTTTTGTCCCACTGCACCCTGCATTAATCCCACCACTGTGAATACTTCTATGTATTTATTTATTTATTTATTTTTCGGCCAAACCCCTTTTAAAACTTTAAAGTAAAATGACTTAGGCATCAGGTAAGGTCTTCATAAATATTTCATGTAAAAACTCTCAGTGAGAGAGCTTTCAGAGGCAGATGTCTTGTTCCATTCAGCACCTTATGACTATGAGTTTCTTTAGAATTAAGGATTTCTCATCAAATCCACTCACTGAGGCCAGACTGCAGAGTTTTAAAAGTGGTACTTTAAGCTCCCTTTGGATGAACAAAAGCCTGCTCAGTCACTCAGTCGCTTCTCACCTCTGTAAATTAGATCTGGAGGATGATGCTGTCCTTCTGCATGCTTCCCTGTTGCCCTGTCCATGGTCCTGCTTTTGCATTTCTCCATGTGTTTCTCATCGACCCTGGCCCTCTCCATCTTGGATCCTCCTCGAGAGCACACAGTCTCCCAGCTGTCTGCCCTCCAGAGGTCACCCTGGGAATCCACCGGCTCCACCTCCTTCTGAAGGCATCTGTGGAAAGTGCTCTCCAAGCTGTCAGACCTTTGCAGCTCCTTGTGAGCCCGTCGAGCCCTGAGCTTCTGCTTCCTCTGGAAGGCCTCCTCGGTCTTGGGCGAAGAAGATACGTCTTCTCCATTTAAGAGGAGGGTCTCGGGTCGAGCCACTCTCCAAAAGCCTTTTGGTGGTGCCCAGTGCCTTGGAGTGTAGGTTGGCCTGGGAGAAATAGAGGTGTCGGCCCCACCTGTGAGAATGTTTTCTGAACTGGATCCTTCTCCAAGTCCACGAGGGATACTTGCCACCCCAGGTGTGCCCTCTTCCTTTTCCCATTTCTCACAGGCCTCCTTCAGGGGAGGTTCAGGTCCATCTTCATCGCTGCTGCTTGACTTTTTTCTCCGGATCTCCTCCAGCTTCTGTACAGACTGCGTAGGGGAATCTCCGAGGACTTGGTCACACTTGTCCTTCTCCCCACACCTCCTCTGGGATATCTTCTTGACCTTGGACTGCAGGGCTGACACGGCCGAGCCTGAGAGAGGTGGGGAGGAACTGGGGGAACGGGAAAGCTGAGAAAAACTTTCGGACTCACAGTGGAGGGTGGATAGCCACCCCTGTGAATCAGCTGATTGCTGAGGGTCCCTTTCCACACCACTGGCTTGTAGCGTAACACCAGCGGAGTCTTGTGCTCCTGGGGTCTCACCTTCCATTAGCATCTGCAATAGAGGATGCTGCAGGGGGAAAAATCATACAAAAATAAATAACCAGGTCAGCTTTCTCTAATCCTCTTCATTCAGGGGATTCCTGTGAAGAGCATAACATTTGCTGGAACCTTCTGACACACTGTTTGGTGTAGTAGTCTGTTTAAAATAAAAGGCTACTAATGTTGTTAAAATTGGAAGGAGTATTTTGCAGTGGCTTAATAGTCTGATGGAGAATGTGTGCAAAAGTCAATGCCCCTCCAGAGAAATAGCATGTTCTGTTGTTTAAGGTTTTAAAATAAATGCAATAAACAAAATATTAAATAATAAAAGAGCTGTAATGTTTTGCACTGGCCACATTTTACCCAATATGTTCAATTCAACAAATAAATAGTAATTGTCCAATAAAATGTGTCTGAGGCTCAAATACTTTGGCACATGGTTATATGTGTATATTCAGTACTGTTCAAAAGATTTAAGCCACATCACGTTCCTTCATATTTTGCTTCTAAAGAGCCAGACTTTCTGGAGTTTGATTGTATTGTTCTCCAGGAACAGTTTTCCTGGAGAACAATACAATCAATTCCAGGAACAGGCTACATGAAGGTTTTTGTTTCTTGTCTTCAGTCCAGTCCCTGTACCTGAGCAGTTTCAGAGGCATTAGCAGTGAACAGAATATGGAACAAAAGGCAGGTGATGCCCAAAGAACAGCTTTGGAGCTTCCTTCCAGAAGCCTGAAGAACTGCGCTGAAGATGACTTAAAGAAACAAGAAAGTTCAGGCTGTGCAAAAGTTTGTGTGTCCCAGGCACATTTGCTTGCTTATTTACAATGCATTTGCTGAATTTAACATGTTTTGTAACATATATTCATATATATTCCATCTGTTAGACAGACCCTTTAATCATGCATGCTTTTAGTAAAGCATTTGGATTTTTAGCCGCAATATAAATGTTCTTTCTATTTTCTATGAACTGAAGTACTAATAGATAACAGCAACAGAAAAGAAAGAAAAAAACCTCAGTTTACCTCAGTTCATCTGCTGAATCCTCATGTCTGGTCTGCCACAGTTCGCTCATTGCTGCACTTAAATCTGATGGAGCGACGGCTTAAGACACACGTTTCGTCCTGCCTCCCCTTGCTCGGATAGGCTCCTGGGAAGAGGGGTGGAGCGTGTAAAAATCAGACTGGCCATTTGCATTTCTTCCGCATTTGCATTTCATTATCTATTATATGCTGTTGCACAACTTGAGAAATCAATTGCATACAGCACAGTAAAATGTGATTAATTTCTGCTTGTGTTAGGAGGAAAGAGGCAACATTGCGGGAAAATCCCATCACACTCTGAGGCTGTAGTAAGTTATTCGTAGTCAGTTACAGTCCATCCATCTATCCATCCATCCATCCATCCATCTATCCATCTAAGCCATTTTTCCAAATCAGCAATGCAGGGGGCACTGCAGCCTATCCCACCACTCATAGGGTGAAAGGTGGAGAAACACACTAAAGGAGCATGTGCAAAACAGTTTGGTCCCCAGTGAGGCCTCCTTGGCTGGGAATGACTGGACTCACTCTCTCTTGAATGGGCCTCCCCCTCCCTCCTCATCCAATGTGGATATCTGTCAGCTGAACAAAATAAGTGATTATTGCTCTCCTCCAAACGTGCTGAGTTGTGCAATGATGCACTAGTGGAAGTTTGAAAAGATGTGGAGATATTTTACCCTCTGTAACTGGAGTGAAGATTGGGTGGTGATATTCGCCTATGGATCCAAGACTTTCAAATCCTAACTCTAGCACTGCCACCACTGGGTTTCTTTAACTCCAAGACCTTTGACTCCAAGTCCTTCTCTAGGACATGGAAGTTGCATCAGTATCATTAGCTCACCAGTAGTTACATCAGTAGTTCACATTTCTTCAAGAGAATGTGCTCCAGCTGACAAGCAAATTGTTTTGAACCTGCTCCATCCCTCAGCCGGGGTGGGGGGGGTGTCAGTATATTCAATTCTGGGCAGTAGACATCGTGTGAGTGACCACAGTGATTCTCCAGTACATCCAATAATCCCATTCCAAGCTGACTTGTTTGCAAATATTTCATGAGGGTGTTCCTCGGCTCCAGCCTCTCCAAAACCTCTGCAGCTGAATCTCCATCTAACCTACAGGGTTCTCACTCAATATTCATGATTGGTCTGTTAATCCCCGCAGAAATCAGACGGATTAGACGAAAATGGAAAATAAATGCGACCTTTAATTCCTCTGATGTCAACTGTAGCATTGATTGCGTAAGATGCTGTAATACACATGGATGCAGACAAAAGCTATGGTATACACTGACGATGGGGAGGGTATATAAAAACAAGAAAACGATGTGCTGCTTTACAATAATATGTGGTGGTTGTAATATAAAGTAAGAACATCTTGAACATCTTGAACATCTTGAAGAATATCTTGAACTCTTAAACCCAGTCCACTTTTCATTCTGTATTTATTTATTTATCTCGTGTTGCACTCTTGCACATTAAATTCAGTAACACCGCTCCACCACACTGCTACACCATAATCTACCTGGGCTGCTTTGTTTCTTTGAACCTCCATGTGTCCTCTGAGTTCTTATATGCAGTGTTCATGCTGTGCAAATGTTTTAGGCAGGTGTGGAAAAATGCTGTAAACAAAGAATGCTTTCAGAAATATAAATAATGATTGTTTATTTTGATCAATTTACAAAATGCAAAGTGAGCGAACAAAAGAAAAATCTAAATTAAATCAATATCTGGTGTTTCTACCTTTTACCTTCAAACCAGCATCAGTTCTTCTGGCCCCACAGAGCCCTGATCTCAACATCATCCAGTGTGTCTGGATCACATGAAGAGACAGAAGGATGTGAGGAAGCTACATCCACAGAAGATCTGTGGTTCGTTCTCCAGGATGTTTGGAACGACCTACCAGCCGAGTTCCTTCAGAAACTGTGAGCACGTGTACCTAGAAGAACTGATGCTGTTTTGAAGGCAAAGGGTGGTCACACCAAATATTGATTTGATTTAGATTCTCTTTTGCTCATTCACTGCATTTTGTTGACTGAAAGCATTCTTTGTTTACAGCATTTTTTCACACCTGCCTAAAACTTTTGCACAGTACTGGACATTTTTCTACTGGGACCAAAAATGGCAAACAAACTTTTACTTCTTTACTTGTAGAAGTAGTGGTATTTGTGTAAAAAATGACTCTGGTAAAAGCAGAAGTACTAATTCAACTTCCTTACTCAATACAACTGAAAAAGTACAGGAATGAACTGAGAGTATAAAGTAAAAAGTACAGGAATGTACTGAGAGTATAAAATAAAAGTACAGGAATGTACTGAGACTATAAAGTAAAAAGTACAGGTCTGTACTGAGAGTATAAAGTAAAAAGTACAGGAATGTGCTGAGAGTATAAGGTAAACGTACAGGAATGTACTGAGAGTATAAAGTAAAAAGTTCAGGAATGTACTGAGAGTATAAAGTAAAAGTACAGGAATGTAATGAGACAATACAGTAAAAAGTACAGGAAAGTACTGAGAGTGTAAAGTAAAAGTACAGGAATGTACTGAGACAATACAGTAAAAAGTACAGGAAAGTACTGAGAGTGTAAAGTAAAAAGTACAGGAATGTTCTGAGAGTATAAAGTAAAATTACAGGAGTATACTCAGATTATAAAGTAAAAGTACAGGAATGTACTGAGAGTATAAAGTAAAAAGTACAGGAATGTACTCAGAGCCGTTGGCCCTATGATCGGAGGATCGGGGGTTCGAACCCCTTCCCAATAGGTTGCCCTGAGGTACCCTTGAGCAAGGTGCCGTCCCCGTCCCGCTCCTCCCTGCGGGGTATTTCGCCACCGAGAATGGAAAAAAAACAAAGAAATATGTGAAGAAATGTTTGAAAAATGTAAGAATTTCAAAATATCAAATGAAAATGTACCATTGATTAAATGATTATGACATCATAAGATAAGATACAGGTTTAAAAACCACATAATATATAAAAATAGAACAAAACAGAATAAAAACACAGTGGAAGGAAGTCCCAGGTGTCAGGTGTGTGTGCATTAAAGTTTAAAGGGAATAACTTTGTGAGGGGGCCGTCTGGTTCCATTCAGCACCAGTGGAAGTGAGTGTTTCAAACCAACTTTAAATGAATTTATTGGTGTTGATTTAACATTTATTATTTTTTTGACTAAATCCTTTTTAAAGGCCCGTTTTTATAACCTGCCAGTAACTGAGTGGACATAAGCGAGGGGGAAATGCACTAGTCTTGTTCTTTCGCGCTTTTAGACGAGTTTAATTCAACTTTTCCTGAAGTGGATGATCAGGCTTTTGTGAGGTGGGTGAGAGACATAGAGAGAGAGAGAGAGAGAGAGACTCCCGAAGAAACTTCGGCAACCTGCTCCAACGGTCGGCGATGGCGACCGACGAAATAAAGCGCCGTTTTCTAAAGAAAAGATGAAGATATCCGTAGTCATTCAAGGATGAGTACGTTTGCGATGTTTTGTTGCGTCTGAATTTCCACTTGTTTTCCCTCCGATATTTCTACTGTTTTTGTCTGGGTGTGGACCGGCTGCTAACTTGCTAGCGCGATAAAAAGCTGGTTTGATTGGTGTTGAACAGCTAAAACTAACCTCTTTCGCTTTATTAGACCTTTTATTTTTGCTTTTACGTTCATTAGAATTCGGGGAGACTAAAACGGGCCCCCAATTGATTGTATTTTGCCACAAAGAAGCGCTACTTGTTTTTAGCTTTTGGCTGAAGCCCTGCGCGCTAGCTTGCTAAGCTAACTCTCAGCCTTTAGCTCGCGCGTTTCTCTGAGGAGAAATATTGTCCCCCTGCAAGTCTTTCGGGATTAAAATGTTCCCCCGCGTCGGTGAAATGTCAATACGTTCAGTTTAACTGCAAAAGGCGTCTGTTTTGCTTTATTTCTGCGTTACATAATCGCAGAAATGCATTATGTTGGTGTTAGCATGTCCGTTGCTAGCTCTCCCTCCCAGTGCGGTTTCGACCGTTTTGCAAACTTTTCTGCCCCTCCTTTTTGACTTTTATGAGGGACACATTTCTCAAATGTGTCTTTTAAGTCCAGAACGTCACACCTCGAAACATTAGGTGAGGTAATATACGAAGAAATATCCGGCTAACTCTGTTAGCTCTCTAGCCGGCTTACATGCTAACGCTAACGACTGTTTGGGACACTCTACCTCAAATGTCTCCGTCCAAAACGGCGTTTATTTACTTAAATCATGGTGTCAGACTCTTTAAACCTGTCTGTCTGTGCTTGATAAAGGGCATCGTCTCTTTGTGGAGTGAAACCAACGTTAAATGAAGCCTGGAATGGAAATTAGGCATCCCCAAACAACAGAAATGGATAATATTTAGTGTTGATCTGGTCAGTTTTAAATGCCCATGTTGCCCTCATTATAATTGTGGCTTTTCTTTGCTGCTCAAGCTCTTCTGTGTGTCTGTCTAATGTATTCCAGCAGCTGGTTTGCTCTTGTTTAGGGACCAACAACTGCCCTCTTTGTCCCCATTTTGGTTCCCAAAACCAGTGCTCTGGATCTCAGCTGTTGGCCGAATAACGTGCTCAAAAATGATTTGCTTTCACTCATGCAGGGGACAAATCAATGTTGTGAAGGGACCCTAGAACTTATGAGTGACACACTGAAAGCAGAGCTGGCAGATGAGTGCGAAAATCATGTTTATTTTGGTCAATGTTGAAATCAAGATCATGCAACGTGATTACTCGCTGAATCTGGAAACATCATGCATGTAACAGAAGATAAACGACGTAATGTATAACTATTTAAAGTAAGTGACAAAAATGAGTTTCCTCCATAAAAAGAGGGGCGACGTGCACTGTGGCAGGCTTTAAAAAAATGTGTAAAGTAGTTTCTTAAAGGCGCGTAGTCACCAAAAAAACAACGCATGCAGTTACAGGGTTTGGCGTACAGGTCGAAATTAAATGTGGACGCACGTTTAGATGTTCTACATTTGCATTTGTCTGCATGCTAATACTACTACTTTCGCCTGCTCCCATTTGGGGTCACCTGCAGTCCATCTGCCTCCATTTCTTCCTGCACTCTGCATCTTCCTCTTTCACACCTGCATGTTCTCTCTCACCACAACCGTACACCTCTTCTTTGACCTTCCTCTTCTCTGAACAGGGTGTATATGCTACAAGTGTAATAAACGCTTGTTTGGCATTGGGCCGAAGGCTTTTTATTCACGGTTTTATTTCAGGTGCTTAGGTGGTACGGTTTCAAAGATTCATCTGAAAAAGGGCCCACCAGGCATTTTTGCCAAAGAAAGAAAAATCTCATTAAATAAGAAGTTGGTATACCTCCTAAATCGCAAGAGCTAGAGCAAGAGTAATTATGGATTTTTCCCGTTGGCCGGGGTAAACGATTTGGCTCAGTTATAAGATCGCTGAGCATGGACCATTCGAGTTGAGCTAGAAATACCCTGTGCCTTGTACAACCATCCGTCCTGTTATTTTTGTGCTACAGAAAATTTAGGACAAGTTTGCTGGATGACTTGGATTCTGATGACGTTTGCAGTTACCTGCTCCAACTAAACGCCTGTGTTTTCTTTCGGCAGGTTTCAGGTTTCGCACTATGTGATGAGCACCCGGGACGTGTGAAGTTATTTAAGAACTCCTGTGTTCAGAAGATGTTTTGATTCCAGTGGAATCTTCCAGTGTTTTCTTTTTATTTTGTTTTTTTTTTTTTTTCGTTTTTGTTTAATGAAACACGCACCCTCACACTTTTAAGGATAGCTTGTTTTACATGTAGACCATCCAGCTAAGATGCCCGTACAAGCTCCACAATGGACAGAGTTCCTTCTTTGTCCTATATGCACCCAGACGTTCGAGGAGACGGTGCGCCGGCCCATCAGTCTGGGCTGCAGCCACACTGTATGCAAGATGTGCCTGAACAAGCTGCACCGCAAGGCCTGTCCCTTCGACCAGACGGCCATCAACACAGACATCGAGCAGCTACCCGTCAACACGGCACTGCTTCAGCTGGTCAGCGGTCAGGTGAGTTTCAAATTCATTTTCTTAACTTGGCGTACCGCATCTACTTGATTTTGAGGAGCGAGTTAAACTGTTATTTTATTTTTTTTTATTTATTTATTTTTATTGCCAAGTGTGAGTTGCCAACCAGGAATGTTACAGCATGGTGGGGGTGGGGGAAAACTGCAGTGCCAGTGTTGCACGTTCATAGGAAAGACATGCTTTCACAGGTTCGTGAATAGTAACTGGTGTACATCTTGTCAAATTAAGCAGACATGAACTTCTCACTTGTGTTGGTTACTAAGCAGCCTGCATGACGTGAAAGCCAAGATAAAAACATGTTGAAGAAAAAATGCAGACCAATATGAACAGCTACTTAAAAATAGGAAGCAAAACAAAAAGGCCTCATAACCACATTCATTCCAGGCTTCACATTATTTTCCATCATCACTGAAGTATTTGGTCAAGATTTCATCGACATTAGCTTGCTTTTTTTTTTTTTTCCTTCTTCTTCTCTCTATGTGAAAAATGTAACTAATTCTTGAATAGGTACCTAAAAGCAATAATATTCTGAAATATTAATTTGAAGTCAGGAAGGATGATGCTTTGAATATTTTAAAATGAAATAGTGTCTTAATTATTGACAGAAATGGTCTCTTTTATGGCAAAAACAGGGTTTTAAGGAACTACCATGTTTATAGATGTAATCACTGGACTAATCGGAGAACTACCAAATTTATAAAATGATGCCGATTGAGATGAAGGTTTTTAATCAAGTCCATCAGAAATTGAACAAATCCAAGTGCAGTTTCAATGTTCATGAAATGTCCTTAGTTGTCTATCTTTCTCAGTCATGCTTTTCCCTAATCATGAAGCGTTAAATACATGCCCACCCTAAATGCCATCTAATATGGGTATTTTTGTTAATATGCTCCTGTGTACTGAGTGATTAAACCTTTTAGAATTATTAAACATTTAGGATGCACATACATACCAATTTAAGTTAAATGAATTTACTATTTTATTATGTGCATAATGTAACACACTCTGTGTTTTTGAGTTTTCAAAATTTTGGTGTGTAAATACACGTCTTGGTTTTTGTAGCTCGACATGCAAGAAAAACATACTTTTTTTGTTTGTATACGCCACACTGCCAAGTACATTTTGAAAATGGCTGCCTTAAAAGTAATTTGACAGAAAGGCTTATTTTAGTTCCAAGTGACACTAGAATTAACTGAAGTATTTTATTTTGCACTTTCAAATCATCGCTCCATGCAGAAACTCTGGCCACTTCTTTCTGAAAACTTGGCCTCCTGCTGCAGATGGTTAATAATGTCTGCTTGCATCCCCTCTACTATATTAATAGCACACCACAGTATAAGAAGCTCATAAATTAAGAATGGATCTGATTTGGTTTGTCTTGTTGTAGCTTGAACACATCCTTTGATCACACTGGATCATCCCTAGTAATTCATTTGAATTATTCAGCTGACCTACATTGCCTTTGTGTACATGTTTTTCCTCAGGTGCCCAAAGCCCAGCCTGTGGCGCTGATTTCTAGTCCAGAGGACACCAAGCATTACGATGAGGCTCGGCAGTGTGTGGAGGAGTTGGCCCTCTACCTCAAACCCCTCAGCAGTGCGAGAGGTAACCGCTACATCCTGAACATTTTTACTCAACCACACAGGAAATCAAAAATCCTCCATAGAATGTCTTACTTTATGCAAATAATCGTACATTCTTAAAGGAGTACATGCTGTTGTCGCCACCAGGCAAGCTCATTGTTTCAACAACGTTAGTATCATTGCTTAATGTAGTGCAAGTAATAAATGGAGATGCAAAGCTGAATCACACATTTAAAGAAAAATTGAGTTAATCGCTAATTGTGTAATTTTCCTTTCTAACTAGGTGTGGGGCTCAATAATGCAGCACAGAGCATGCTCAGTAGGCCCATGCAGAGGAAGCTTGTGACCCTGGTGCACTGTCAGCTGGTGGAGGAGGAGGGCCGAGTACGGGCCATGCGGGCGGCTCGTTCTCTGGGCGAGCGAACGGTCACCGAGCTCATCCTGCAGCACCAAAACCCCCAGCAGCTCTCCTCCAACTTGTGGGCTGCTGTTAGGGCCAGAGGCTGCCAGTTCCTGGGCCCAGGTAAGATAGTAACCCTTGCTCCACATCATCTGAAAATGTATTACCGCACTGCGTTGCAGCTGGTGATGAAAATGTTGTATATTATTGGATTAACCTAAATTTTAAGTTTGCTGAACTTGGTGGACAAAGAAAAAGGAAGTTATTGCTAAATATAATTCTTATAGAAGTGTTGTGTCTTGCTAACACTTGTCTGTCTGTAGCCATGCAGGAAGAAGCTCTGAAACTGGTGCTGCTGGCACTAGAGGATGGATCTGCTCTGTCCAGAAAGGTTCTGGTGCTTTTTGTGGTGCAGCGCCTGGAACCCAGATTCCCCCAAGCCTCCAAAACTAGTATTGGACATGTGGTCCAGCTTCTTTACCGTGCCTCCTGCTTTAAGGTCAGCACTTTTTTTTTAAATTTAATTTTTATTTATTTGTCAAAGTACCTGGAAGGAGTGTTTTGTTCAGCTCTCTATTCTAGGAAAGATGCAATAAATTGTTTTTCACTATGCTCTTTAACATTACAAAGGTGACCAAGCGAGATGAGGACTCTTCATTAATGCAGCTGAAAGAAGAGTTTCGCACATATGAGGCTCTTCGGCGGGAGCACGACTCTCAGATTGTTCAAATCGCCATGGAAGGAGGTCTGCGTATCGCCCCCGACCAGTGGTCCTCGCTTCTCTATGGAGACCAGTCACACAAGTCCCACATGCAGTCAATCATAGACAAGGTCAATCTTAATATTTTTTAATCAAAATCAACTAATGTTGAAATTCTTGAAATTATTTTTAAAGTTAGACTTCAAGCATTTCCTGCTTTATAAAGCTTTCTTCAAATTAGTTGAGACTGAAATGTTAATTTTTTTTACCTTTTTTTTTTTATGAATTAAAACCCAAGAAGTTGCAAACATTGATTTTAAATGTCTGAATTCTTGACTATATACATGTTATTTCTTTGAATTATATGTATTTTTTTTATTCGTTTTAAACTTGAGGTATTTCTCTTATTCTTGTTTGTATCTTAGTTACAAACACCTGCATCATTTGCGCAAAGTGTGCAAGAACTGACCATAGCTCTTCAGAGAACGGGTGATCCTGCCAACCTGAACCGGCTTAGACCTCACCTGGAGCTACTAGCCAACATCGATCCAAGTCCAGGTAAGAGTTTACATTCAGAAGGCCTTTGGAGTCCTAGGAGTGGTATCTCAGGAGTCATGAGGTTGGAGTCATAGAGGTGTCTCGTTTTTTTGTTTTTGTCTCCTAAATCCTCAGCTTTTGCACCTTTGCAAACAAATATTTCTCTCCTCCCCTGTGTCCCAGGGCTTTAATGTTTGTTCAAATGTGTCTGAGAAGAGAACAGACATCTAGTCGATCTTGGAACTCCGTGTTAGTTGTACTGACGTTGCACTGAGCCATGCAAAGTGATAATATAAGACAAAGGGGTTTTTAAGAAGAGATGCAGTTTTTCCTGTGTTTATATTTTCCGGTATTCTTTGCATAATATTTGTGACATTCCCTTTGTGAAGTACTGATAGGCCACTGTTAAGCTTTACCTTCAGGCAAACTTTGTTGCTAAGTGTTACATTTTCTATCCACAGATGCCCCCCCTCCTACTTGGGAGCAGCTGGAGAAGGGTCTGGTAGCGGTGAAGACAGTGGTGCATGGCCTGGTTGACTTTATCCAGAACCACAGCAAGAAGGGTGCCGACCAGCAGCAGCCTCCCCAGCACAGCAAGTACAAGACCTACATGTGCCGTGACATGAAACAAAAAGGGGGCTGCCCCCGAGGGGCCAGCTGCACCTTCGCCCACTCACAGGAAGAGCTGGAGAAGTTAGTATTGTACTCCCTTTTGAAGTGTTATGCAAATCCCCTTAAACTGTATTTGTCATTTGTAGTGCAAATAAATAAAAAAAAATAATAATCTAAATTTAACAAAAAATGAGCCTGAAATAATGGAAAACCATTTACAGTCAAAATGGCTAGTGGAAAAGGCATGCATGTAAAAAGAAAAATGGAAAAACTTGAAATTGATAGTGTCTGTCCATTTAAAAAAATAAACAGATGTATACTGGTAAGTGTAATGCAGCCTTGGAAATCCAAATGTGCAAAATCTTTTGAAAGGTAAAAGAAATTTGCTTTATGAGTGATCTGCATACAGCTTGCTTACCCTAAGCACCAGGTTTAAATGAAAGAGCACGTGGGGGTTAAATTTGTTTCTCCCCTCCCACCCAAAACCACAGATTTCGTAAGATGAACAAGCGCTTGGCCCCGAGGCTGCCCTGTGCTCCTAATCTGCTGTCGGAAGAAGGGGTCTCTCCCGAGGGCGTGACCCGTAAGCCATCGCCCCTCACCAATGGCATAGTACCTGCCTGTCCCGGGACCCCAGTGCCACAGCTTTTGGGCCGTGGACCAGAACCTTCCCCCTATGAACTCCTGCGCAAACCCAAGATGGACCCCGGCAGCCCGAGTGCTCCTGGCTCTCCGCCCAACACGTGCGTTTAATGTGTTCTTCTATGCACTTCATCTCATTTCCATGCTAAACAGAAAACAACAGATAGTCAAGTAATGAGAATATGAATGGGTCAGTGTTGATGCAGATCCTTTCATTCTGAGCAGGACATCACTAGTCATTGTAGAGGTTGCCACAATGGACCATCCATCTCAATTTTTTCCTTTCCTCTTCGTCGTCATCTTTCACACCGGCCTGCGTGTCCTCTCTCACTAGATGCATGAACCACCTCCTCCTTGCCTGGTAGCTCCATCCTCAGCATGCTTCCCCTGATATACTTCCCAGCTCTTCTCTGGACATGTCCAAACCAATGCAGCTTTGCTTCTCAGATTTGTCTCCAAATCGTCCAACCTGAGCTGTCCCTCTAATATAGTTGTTTATCCTTGCCGCTCATGATGCAAATCTCAGCATCTTTAACTCTGCCAGCTCCAGCCCCACCACCTGTAGTTTCGTCAGTGCTGGTCTTACTACCATCCTCTAAGCCTTCCCTTTCTGTCATTCACTCTTGGTCCTCTTCTCAATCCAACCTGTCTGGACTCTATTCTTCACCTCTCCTCCCCATTTTCCTATTATTCTGAACTTTTCAACCCCAAGTATTTAAGTTTCTTCACCTTCGCCCTTTGAGTTTTCTGCTGCCAGAAATCTTGATCTACGAGGTTTTGGTTTTATTAACACTGTTTTAAATATTTTTTTCATTCATGTAATTACTGAGCAGGAGCTGCACCTTTCTTTATTGACTTCTGTTCCTCTCTTTCCCACCAACAGTTTGGACAAAACTGGCCTACACCCCTCCGTATCCCATACCAGGGCAGACCACCTGCCTATGCCTAAACAGATACCCAGCATGCCCCGTGGGGTACCACCTATGTATCAACCTCAACCACAGCCTGAGATTTTCTACAGTGAGCCTAGAGTGCCCTCAGGATCGCAATATGATGCACAATACTCTACTGGTGAGCAGATACAGAAAGTGCAACATCTGCCAATGTGTAGGATTTTTAGAGATTCACTGAACAACATTCTGTCAATTCTTAACGAACATAAACACTTTGAGTTTTAGATGTTTTTACAGCCTTACTCTTGCATAGCATTAACCTCAGAAGGTTTTTTTTTTTTTTTTGGTTTTTCTTTTCTTTTTTCATTTTAGATAAGCCTGAGTGATGGAAACTAATAATATTTAAAAAAATAGTTTTTCAGGTTTTGTGTGATCTGAATCTTAATTCATTCAATTATATTGCAAAAATAATGCAGAGAAACCAGAATATACTTTCTATGTTTAACCGTTATAACAAAAATCAGGGCTGTAATTTGAGTTCATTATGTTGGTATTGGTTTTTGTATTGAGTATTCAGTTGATTCGTCATTCTTAACCTTTAGAGCGTATCTATTTACCTCTCTTATAAATTAATATTATGTTTTAATATTTTTACAGTCTTGCCCCTTCAGTTTTACCACTCACCCCTTTCCTCTGAATGAAGTAAGATGAGTTGAATGAACTGAATAAAAATGGCAAACAACGTTTAAACAAAGACAAAAAGCAAGGAAAAAGATTAATTTTACTAAATACATCCTTGTCCAGACCTAGCCCTGAGACACACTGTTATAATGTAAAATTTTATGCATCCATAAGGAAATTTCTGTCTTTTTGTTTTTCCTCCAGGTTACCCCTACCATGCCTCGCAATATGTCCCACCCCGTTATATCCGCAACCCTCCACCACCAGGGGATTCTGCGGTGGCTCCATATCAGGACCCTTACCCTGGATATGGCCCTGAGCGGCAATATCCCGCCCCCAACTCTGGCCCTCCCTTCTCACCCATCAATCCCCACTCCTACCCTCCTCCCTCCCACTACGACGGACGGCGGCATGGCCCCTATGCTGGACCGCCACCTCCTCCTCAGTCCTTTGGCCCGCCAAGAGAGGATCTGGTCAGAATGAGCCCTGTGCCCCTGGATGTCCCACCTGCCCAGCTACCTCCCCCCACGGCTGGAGGTCCCGCCTCCCTCTATCACCCGGAGCAATCATCACGGGAGAGGTATCCACCTGAGGGCTACTACCCGCCTGCACCTCATCCCGGTCAGATGAGGTCCCACATCAGAGTGAGTTCTTTTGCCTTTGTGTCTATGTTTAGCTAACTATCTGATTTGTAGCCTCACAGCTGAATGAATAAATTACATTTTAGTTAGATTTGTGTTTTAAAGGTAAATCATTGTTTTTGTCTTACGTTAGTTACCGTAAGGCGTGCATTTCCGCTAAAGAAAATGGTGGTTATAAATCATAAAATACGCAGCGGGTAGAATTTCTTTACTAGTTTACGATTCAATTCTTAAATTTTCACTCTTAGTCATATTTAATCCTAAAGACCATCATAATTTAAGTGGCTCACAGCAAATATGTGGTTGCTATGTTGCACCCCAGTTTGCTGTCTGTCCTCCACCCACTTCAGGTGAATGTTGATAAGCAGGTGTGTTGTTTCTGTGCGAAGTGCTAACGTCTCGTTCATGGCTGTGTGCACTCTAGGATCCATACGGCCGCTCCCAACCCAGCCTCGACTACCTGCACCGCAGGCGTAAGGAGTTGATAAACCAGCTGGAGGAGAGGAAAGTTATCTCTCCTCCACCCTTTGCTGCCTCCCCCACCTTACCCACTCATGGTTTCCAGAGCGACTACCCTCAAGAGGTATGCAAAGTCCTACCCTTTTAAAATAACATCTGTTGGACTACCTGATATTTTTTTGGTGTTTCAGGTACAAAATCGGAAATTGAAGGTTTAGACTTGTTTTTTTTATATAAAGATAATTGGTATCTTTTCCAGGGTCCACAAAGTGCTGTCGTTTTTATATGTTAAATGTATAATCTAGATGCTTTAATCTTTCCTCTGCAGTACATTGAGGATGGCTCTAAAGCCTTTGCGCCGCGGGAACCGGACTATGCTGGGCAGTATTCTCCATGGTCATGCGACACCATAGGATCGTACATTGGTTCCAAAGACCCAAAACCGAAAGATGCCATCTCAGCTGTTCCAGTGGAAATGATGGTAGGAGATCTTGATCACTATTTCCTCCCAAAACTATTCTCTTGTTGGCACAAACAGTAATCTACTGATGTGATATACAAAATGCTGTAAATATGAATAAGTGGCAAAAAAAATTTGGTTTCATCTGACAGAATATTGAAGGAAAGAGTCTGCGTGAACCACATCTGGATGTTCAGCGCCGCTCTGCAGAAGCCAAAGATGACGACCCTATCATCCCGTTCGGACCTCTGCCCACAGTGTCGCCCTTTGGGGCCATCTCTCGCACCTCCAAAACAGGCTACCAAACCACCGGCCCAGTGCAGGCCATGGCGTCCTCTCAGGCCTCTGGTTCCAAACACATGACCGTGGCAGGTCTGTTCTGAACAACTGCATACAGGACTGTACAATTCCTGATGGGTGTTAGTCATTTGTGCTCGGTTTAGGTTTTAGGTTTTCATAACGGTGAAAGCAGTGATTATGAATGTTGGACAATCTGTAATCTGGAGTTTTGTTGCTCCTCTAGCTGACTACTCATATGGTAACCATGTGGGCTGGGGCAGCGTGTCCTACCCGCAGCACCAGAGTATTCCCTCTCCAGGACAGTTCAGTGAACGGTATGTCCATGATTTCTCCCCCCGGGTACATAACTGGTGCTTAAGGGCAAATAATGCAAGTGCATTTGCTTGAAGGTTTATGTTTTTAATTTTGTGACTCCTCGTGTCTGCTTCTGATAGAGAACAGCTGAAGATCGAGCTCCAGCAGGTCAACCAGCAGATCAGTCAGCAGACACAGATCCGTGGCATGGAGGTGCACATTTAAAATTAGGTTTCCCAGATACTAAGTCTGTGTGAATTCAGTGATCTTGCTATTGATGATCAGCATAGTTTTTGTGTGCTTTTTTTTAATGATCTACATCTGTTCTAATATCCTCACCTGCTGATGATTGCGTGTGTACAGACTGCCAGTAACTCTATGCTGGTGCAGAGAGAGGGCAGCGCTCTGTCTGCCCAGCCTCCTGCCGCTAAATGGGCCCCGGGGAGCACAGTATCCAGTGAGCAGCTCAGCCTTGAGCTCCACCATGTGGAGCGGGAGATCGGCAAGAGGACCCGTGAAATCGCCATGGTGAGTGGGGAAAGGACATGCACTAGGGCTTCGGTTACTCCCCCCTTTGCTGCAGTCCTTGTGTACAATTACTTTTATACTTCAAGCGTTTCCTTCTTTACACACAAGTAGGAGAAAACGTAGCGTACATATCGCACAATGTCAGGTGCAAGCAGTTCATTTTCCATCAGTGATCACCTTTTGTTGGCCTAAAAAGGCTTCCTTAATAAGGCTGCGCCCTGAAGTACAGCAAAGTTTTGTCAAGAAAATGATCTGGAGTGAAGCTTTGTTAACCAGTAGTGTTCAGGTTTTTCTTTGTACGTATCTGTTATGTCATGGCGGTGGATCTGCTTGGTGAATATGCCAGGGTTGTTCCAAAAAGCATTGAATTACATCGGTTTTGAAGATGTGCATTTTGTTTATAATTACAGGAGAACCAGGTGGCCCATGAAGTCCAATACAAGCTGAAAGTTGCTGAAAATGGGCAGCCTGAACTGGAGGAACTCTCCTTAGCACTGGGGTGAGGGGGGAAAAAGAAGCACAAACAAAAATAATAACTTTTAAAAGTACTCAGTTAAATTAAATGGCTGAAAATGTTTAAGCTGTTTGCCTGATGACTCCTAATAATGACCCAACATAAATTATTACACTAACCTAAGATGATATATTCATAGACCATTGCAATGGCTCTTTCTGAACTAGGGACCACTCTTGTTCACTCTTTCATAATGTGTTTATTTGCCTTTTTTTTTTTTTTTTTTTTCTGCAGTGATGTCTCAAATGGATCGAGCAGCCTAGTGCCAGTCAGCAGCGTGGGGGGCTCTGTGCTGTCGTTGACCAGTAAAACATCATCGCTTACCCTTTGCTCCGGTGACCAAGCAGCAAACAGCTCAGAGCTTCAGAAGAATGGTGTTCATTCTTGCTCTTTAGAGTGCCCGTAACACATGCATTCAACACACACACACACACACACACGAGCGCGCCAAACACACACCTGGAGTAATTATTGGTCAGCTGTGGAAAGTTAGCACGTGTTTCGATGGATTTAAAGAGTCCTGAGATCAGAACCTCTTTAAATTTGTGGGTGGAACACATCAATGAGACACACACACACACACACACACACACACCTGCATGCTTTTACATGCATGCACAGACACCAACTTCTCTTTGTTTTATCTAGAAAATGAGCAGTATCTGCCGTGATATAATTTTTCTTTCTTTTTGTTCTGTGAATGAGCTTTTTTGTTTTTAAAATGACTTCTCATCGCCTGGAAACCAGAGCATCTGATTTAGGATTTTGTTTTGTTTTTTTTGTTTTTTTTTTGTCCCCCCCCCCCTTCTTTGTTCCCTCTTTGTCTGTCTTTAAGTAACAACCCAAAGCAAGCGTGAAAAACAAAAAGGAGGAAAACAATAAGTGGCATAGGAAAAGAACAAAGCCGTTGTAGCATCTGGGCTCTTTCTCTTGAAGCGGGCATGTGTCGTGGCATGAGAAGCCTTATGCAGTTGGCCTGTGTTAAAACGCTGAACTTCCTCACCCTTTTGGGGGGAAAAAAAAAAACAAATCTGTGCAGCCTTGAATATGATCTGACTGACCGGGCACAAAGTAGCACGGAGAGCCTTTTATCAATCCATTTTGTATGGACCATTACTACAGGTTTCCCCACAAGGTACAGCGCAGCCAGTGGCGGCGCATCTTCGGCGTGAGACGAAACGAGTTTCGAGCTCCAGCCCTGGCGGGACACAGGGGTTAAGAGATTAGCAATCAGTTGTAAGATTTCCTTTAATTCATTTCTGGTATGGCTACAGAACTGTTCAGAGGTCAGTCTAAAGCATTCTGTTTTATAGAATGCATACAGATGTCTAAAAATAAAAAAGAGCACTTTTTCCATGGTTTTTCTATGAGTTTGTGCTGCTTGTTGTTGGTTTTTTTTTTTTTTTTTTTTTTTTTTTTTTTAAATCAGAAGAAGGATCCCGTGTCCCTCCGGGTTGGAGCTCAGCGCTTTGGATTAAATAGTATTTGTTTTATCCTCCCGGTGCTGCTTCCGTTTCATGCATCCGCAGCCTATTAGGAAAATCTCGTCAGTTCTCCATGACTTCTGTGAAGTTGCTTATTTGGGTTCCCCCGGTCCAGTTTGCATATTCGGGTTAGCCGCTGCACAGACCACGCATAGTAGGAGATGTCGTTTCAACAACAGCAGGCCAAGGACGGTCAGGAAACTCGGATACGCTGGAGAAAGCGCTCGATTATGATCGGTTCATCCAAGCAGGTGTTGTTTAGATTAAACATTTGATTGGCGGCGATTGGAAATTGATCAGGCTTTGTACTTTAGCTCTTCGTAACCCCACTTGATTTGTTTTGAATCGACTCTCCCCGGAGACATTAATTCAGCTTGTATCTTTATCACCTCGCTTTGACCCAGTGTGTGATTTTGCACATGATAACATTCACCAGTTAACAAAACTGGGGGATAAAAAAAAAAAAGGATGCCCCAGGGAAATAAAAAAAGGAAAGATCAAGTGGACAAACTCTGAAGTCTTCCTATAGTGATGACATTCTTCAAGTGTGAGATTTTGTTCTAGTCTCTTGAGACCAACTTTGATATTAAGCTCCAATTTTGGGTGCAACCTCTTAACATGTAAACCTTTTTGTTTTTTGTGCTAGCTGTCAATGTTGATTTTCTTTTGACGTTTTTGTTTTCCCCCGTCCGAGAAGAGCACACAGCCTTTTCACGCAATCGTCGAGCGTGCGGCTTATGATGGTTTCGAGGCTCTAGTGGTTTTCTAGTCACCATACTTGACCAGCACTTCCTTGTCGTAACCATGCGATCTCCTCCCTCTTCTTCGCGGCAAAAAGACAGATTCTCGTCAGGCTTCTTTCCTGATCTCGCGACTGCTTTTCACCTGCAGAGTGAACCCGATGTCTTTTTGTAGCTACGTCCCAGGCCAAGGTTTACATCTCCTCAGCTGCTTCGCTCTCGTCTGTGAACGGATGTTAAAGACGTTAACGCCATTAAGAGCCGAACTTCTCACATACTTCTCACTTCTGGGTTCCTCTGAGTGGGAAGGACGTCACATGAATCCATTTCTTGATGACTTGGGCAAACCTTTGTGGCGAAAACGGAGCGTTTAAGAATTCAACCTGCATGGCCGCTCCTGACTGCACAGCATTCGTCACTGCAGTCCAGTCTTTTCAACTGATTGCCAAATTACTTGAGCTCAGCCTAAGCCAGCTCAGGCCAATAGCGACGCGACCGGCATGAAGAGCGCTGTGTTTTTGAGACGCTAATTGCAGCTCAAACGGTTATCTATCCAGAGCATGCTGCAATGACAGCTTTTTTTTTTTTTTTCGTTTTCTTTTTTTTTGCATGTAGCGCCCCCACGACTGTGCTACAGTCAGTGATTTTGTTTTTTTTTCAAAATGGTGCGCCACTAGAGTGCTTTTTTTTCTGGATTATATGAGAACGTGCTATGTGTATTTAATATTAGTCAGCAAATTGGCACTTGTTCAGTGCTGTTTCCTTTTTCCTTTTTTTTTATAATCAGCGATCTCACTGAGATGTTTGGATTGTTTTTTGGTTTTTTTTGGGAAGGGGGGGGATTTGTATGTTGTTTTACAAATGAAATCATGTTGACCATCCACATCTAGCCACTAAACAGGCCTACAGTTCAGCAAGACTCATTTACATCTTTCAAGAAAAAAGCTTTCGTGCATGTTGTCGTTTTACTTTTCCCTCCGGCAGAGAAGTCACAGCGTAATGTGATGTTCTTTGAGAAAGTTGGTCTGTTCCTAATGGATGATATTCATTTCTCTATCTGGATCGTGTCTGTTTTGAGCAGACCTGTAGCATTCATTTAAATGAAAGGCAAATTAACTCATTTTGAACCTTAACACTGTTATGGCTGTGTCTATTTTCGTTTTATTCCTAACTTTTTTGGGAAATGTAATGGCTTTTTATGATTACTTCCAAGTCGTCTTGTAAAATCTCTTAAATTAAGGTACAGGCTTGATTTCAACAAGGAAAGGTTTTATATATGAATATAGATTATACTCCATTAAGGAATGTTTAGAACCATCTTACTCCAATGTGGATGTAGCCATTATTACGCCATTTTATGACTTTGTAAAACAATTCACTGTGTGAAAATTGGTTTGCATTTTTTGTATAATACAATCTGCTTTTTGTTTGTTTGAGAGGTGAAACTGGAAGATGGCGAACGAGGGGGGAAAAAAAAAATCTGTGATATTAAAGAAAAATGTAACTCGTGTACAACAGTGATTCTAAATGAGAGGGATGGATTAAATATTGACACTTAACTCGCATCCGTGTGGATTTATTTCGGAATAATTTGGGAAATTACACCAGATGACGGTTAAATCTGTAAAAATAGTGGGGGGGGATCTTTCGACGGAAATTGAGCACTAATTATGGGCATAGATCTTTAAAAAGTCAAAGTACCAGCCATACAGTCAGACAATAAATTTGCATATAAGAGATTTATCAAACAGTTAATTTGTAACTGAACCTTTTTCCCGCAGAACTGTGTAGAAATTGCAAAAGAAAAATCTAGCTTGCTTTAATTTGGCCCATCAAGGCTGTGTTTCTATTACTTATTGCTCAATTCAGAATTTTTTTTTCCTTTTTCCATTCGATCCATTGTTCCTGTGCACATTTCTTAACTTTAAGGCCACAACATTGAAACGTCAGATCTGTGCACTCCTGAAAGTGGCTCCTTCGCCTCGTCGCCTGATTGTAGCTTCTGTGTAGAGTATTGGCTTGATTAGTCTTTCCAGAGTGGGAAAGTGAGCTGAATTAGCTTTTGATTGCTGTGGAGTTGTCCAATTCTGGCCATGTCCTCCTCCGATAAGGTGAAGTCGAAAACCTGCGGAAGAATTTTTTTTAACAAGAGCAGTGAGAAGGTTTCGTGAAAGATTGGCCATTTAAGTGACATTTTTACCAAATTAAAGGAAAATTTCATTCGAAACGTGGAAATGGTTCATCGCAGGATCTCACAACACCCCTCAAATAACTAAATGACGACTTGTTTACAAAAATCTTTGGAAACTGAAAGCGCCTGCGTGCATCCCGCCGCCCTTAATGGACAATTTGAAACATTTTATGCCAAAAGCTTCTTTCAGAACTGATCAAAACATCTTCCTAAATATTCTGTGTGATAACTTGTGTGATGCTGATTAATTTGGTACGTTTCTACAGAATAGTCTGAATGGTTGATTGAAATTTGCAGCAAAATCAGTCCAATTCTCCTTAAAAGAAGTGTAAAATCAGGATTTTGTGATTCATCAACAGTGTGGATGCCCTGATCACTGCTCTTCTTATGAATTATTCAGGTGATCGATAAGATTTAAAGGGTATTAATGTTCCTCTTTTCACCCGTTTCTCTGAAACGTGGTCAGTCGACGGGAACACACACCGGTCACTCCACATGGGTTGGGTCCCAGCTCACATGCCTCCCATCATGCAATGCCCTCAGACCTGCCATGTCTGTGTCTTCTAGCTGGAATCCAAACACCTGTGCATGCAAAGGCAATCTCAGAACAACACACTCCAACGCTGCGGGATGGCGCTCTAAACCCACGTTTAATTTAAAGAGACTGCAGCTTCGTTCAAACCGAGCCGCGTCACATCTTCGGTCACGGTAACGTGCTGCGTCTATGATGTATAAGACCTATAAATTTAACAAGGTAAATCGGCCTCGTCGCACCGAAACCTTTCAACTTGGATAGTTTAAAAATGTTACATATTTTTAACTCATTAGATATCATTTCTATGTTAATAATTAATAAAATATTTCACAGACTTCACAGGGACACTCCAGCTGATGGAGACAGTCCAGCCACTGGAGATCGTCCATTTGGGCTTTAGTGCTTAGGACAGCAGGTAGAGACCTTCAATTTTGAGCCGTTAACATGCTGCTTTTCCGCGTTCTAAGGACGGTGCCTTGTTCAACGGGACCTCAGGGAAACCTATTGGTCTGGGAATCGAACCCACAACCTTCAGATTATGGGCTCTAGTCCCTTAGCGGTTAATGTGGCTCCTCTAGAACTTGGTGGGACAAAAACCTCTGGAGTCCATGCTCTAGACTTACTTGGCAGTTTTCAAAAATCCTCTGAGGCTTGGTGGACTTCGGGATGGTGATGACCCCATTCTGCAAAGAGGAGAAACAGGAAGCAGCAGAGCGTTTAACGCAGACAGAGGATGTTTAACCAAGTTGTGAATGTTCAACCACAGGCTGTGGGTTTGTTATAAACATCTGCAAGGCTGGCGCAACTCAAGACTTTTCAGGAGAACCATCTCCACAGGAGAGCCTCCATTGCAGATGATGTAACTTCAACATGTGCTCATGGTCGGTCTCGCCTTTGTCTGCCGTGGTGTAGATTTTAAGGTTTTTTTTAAGCATCAGTGTGGGAAGTGGTGAAGATAACAAGGAGGCAAGTCCAAATTTTCACTTCCTTTAAGACCGATGCATGTAAACGATTTCTGTTTGTATGGACCAGATGAACTGTGGCGTCAATGAAATCTTTTGAAATGCGTACACCCTGCATTCATTTTTTTTTTGTTTTTAAGCGTGAAGAACATACTTTGCATCGATCTGAACTTTTCAAAGCCATCTTCACGTTCCAAACCTTAGCCCTCAATTCAGACTTTTTGTTCCATTCCAGTCTTAACATGGTCGTACCTGAATGCTCCAGCGGATGCAAATCTGCGAGGCGCTACGGTTGTACTTCTTTGCCAGTTCCAGGATAAGCGGATGGGTGAGGGCTTGACCCTTTGCTAGAGGACAGTAACCTTCAAACGCTATGCCTTCCCTGCGGCAATGCTCCACCAGCTCCCAGGGCTGCTGGAAGGGGTGGAACTCGACCTGTAGATGAAGAAAAGTTCATTTTTACCCTCCCAAGTAGAAGAAAACAGCTCGCTGATTTGATGTCAGCTGTCAAAGCGTCTCACTTGGTTAACGTGTGGCACCACTCCACAGTCTTCTTTCAGCTCCTCCAGGTGAGGGATGAGGAAGTTACTCACACCGATGGCGCGACACAGGCCTGCGATATTTAAAAACACGCTCAAAAGGAAGCTCTGCACCCGGGAATGTTGCACAGGCCTTGATGCTTTTTCATCTTTTCAGTAAACCCTGTAACAGGTTCAGCTTTAAACAGGCCGTCCTGTCGGTGGGGGTTTCCTCCCTTTCAGTGAAGCAACTTGAGGGCTAAGAGCTCCCCCTGGTGGTGAGACTAAAACATAACCTCATCCACAAAATCACTACTGCGCAGTTAAAAGCATAGAGGTGTAGTTTTCTAGACCCAAACAAAGATGGAAAGATCAGTGAAATCAACGTCACAAAGAATAAGCTTAACGCAGGTTTAATGCATAACCAGAATGCCGTCTCACTGTTTTTAAAAACCGTGATAAATCACAGTCACACTGATCGTTTTCTTCAGAAAAATCTCCAGAAAACTTTCTTCATCTCCAGGAGGAGGGCACTAAAATTTTTGGTAAAGAGGGAGAAGCTCTTCACCTTCGTCGTACATTTCCTCCAGCGCTCTCCATGTTTCCGCACGTTCGTCCCTGTTGCAGCGTCCTGGGACCATGCAGTCCGGCCAGTGCATAAGGTACAGGTCTGTGGAAAAGAGGATCAGGTTATGATGTCATGTGTAATGTGGTACAGCACAGTGAACCATACAGCGACAGAGTCGCAGGGGGCAGCCATATCCAGCACCCGGGGAGCGGTGTTGGGGACGGTACCTTGCTCAAGGGTGCCTCAGGGTGACCTACTGGTCGTGACAACACACGTACCTAAATACTCCACTCTGAGCCTGGCAGCGGACGCCCTGCAGGCCTGCTTGGCGCTCTGGTACCCGTAGTCTCCCGGCCAGAGCTTCGTAGTGATCCAGAGGTCTTTGCGTGGCACTTGGCTCTCCGCCAAGGACCGTCCCAGGGCCTCCTCACAGCCGTACCTCTTAGCTGTGTCGATGTGCCTGATGCCGCACTCCTGAAGAGCATAGACCACAGCCTCGTGGGAGTATCCGCCGTGATGAGACGTCCCTGGACAGAGGAAGTCAAAGAGGCAAAGAAGTCAGTATTCTTTATTTACCACATACAGTCATTCGATCCAGCCGGCAGCGAAACATCCCTTAGTCACGTTTAAGACTTTCCAAAGACACGGAAGAAGAAGAAGAAGAAGAAGAGGAGGAGATATAGAAGTTTAGATGGTCCTAGTAATGTACATTTCTAAAATCACCACAAAGGAACTGCAAGTTTATGAGCTGAAACTATTGGTCGACGGAGGGGGTAACCCCACAGGGGGAGAACATGTCCACTTCACACGGGACCGTCCCGCCTGGGACTCGAACCCAGCACCCGCTTTTTGCAACCTGTGACTCCCTTTAAGGCTGATATGCAAATGAGTTCTGCTCTGATTGGCCCCAGTCCAGACAGAAACACTCCTTATAGCGTCAGCCTGAGGGGGCGGGGCTAAACTGCCCCTTTAACCCTGCACAGGAAACGAGTGATTAAAAAATACAGAAATTATAATAAAAGCTTCAGTAATGGCGCGTTATAAGGACAAAACTAAACGGGGGTATTAATGGACCTCATCACGAGTCGAGGACGGTTAGAAAGAAGGATAAAAGACTTGGTGTGGAGGGGTGTCTACACGGGGCAGCGGTGGCCTAGTGGTTAGGGCGTTGGCCGCATGATCGGAAGGTTCTGGGTTCGAGTCCCTTCCCAATAGGTACCCTGAGGTACCCTTGAGCAAGGTGCCGTACCCGTCACTGCTCCCCGGGCGCTTTCAATAGCTGCCCACTGCTGCACGGTGTTTGTGTGCAAGTTAAAAGCAGAGGTCCAATTTCGTTGGGGTTCACCTCGCAATGACGAGGGTTGTCACTTTCACTTTCATTTTGCCCCCGAAAAAAACCCCGTGTATAATACGCATTTTCAGCTCCCTTTCTTAAGGTGGAACTTGGAAAGCGGAGAAGAAGCAGACAGGAGAAAGTTTCTGAAAGTGTAAGACTCTTAGTGTGGGGGTCTGAATTTCCTCACCCAAACCCAGCTGCGGGACCCCGAGGCCGTTAGAGAGCCGCACGTCCGGACAGAGAGCCATGACCGGCCGGACCCGTCCCGGCTCCAACACGGGCCGGAACTGCGTCTAGAGCCCCCTCTGGACCTCAGCTCGGGTTTAACGCCGAAAAGCTGAAGGAGTGTTTACGCCCAAACACAGCCCACTGCTCGTGTCCCAAACCGCAGCGAGGGGCGCGTCCCAAATCAACGCCTATTGTGCACTTCAGTAAAGGGCACTAGATTTACTGAAGAAACGATAATGACCTTAAAGTTGTTTTTTTAGGTCGTTTATTTTAGCCACACTAATGAAGGTAGATTATCTATCTATCTATCAATCTATCTATCTATCATTCTGTCTATTTATCATTCTGTCTATCTATCTGTCTGTGTGTATATCTATCTGCATGTCTATCTATCTGTCTATTTATCTACCTATCTATCTGTCATTCTGTCTATTTATCTATCATTCTTTCTATCTGTCTGTGTATCTGTCTGTCATTCTATCTATCTATCTATCTATCTATCTATCTGAAATTCTGTCTGTCTATCTATCTATGTACTGAAATTAACTAAAAGGTAAACTTATTAAGAGTGAAGAACTACAGGATTGCAAGAATATGATAATATATTTACAACATCTACTTCAACTAATAAGTATTATTATTATGACTGAACGAGCAGCAAACTTCGCAGCCTCACAACGCTTTCTTGATAAAAGTTCCACATTTTACGTAAGTGTTACTATGACGTCCTCTTTTGTGCTGTGTTTGTCGTGCGGCATGTACAGCGTAGACTGTCCGTCCAACTATGTAGACTCTTATACATGAGGATTCGTGTTCTGGAGGGGCACATTAGTACTTTATCTCAGCGTAGTCAGACCGAGGGACGTGTAGTTCCGGCTCAGTCGGAGCCACTGGCCGAGTTAGACTCGGCTGTAGACCCTCCGGGCCCAACCATAGCCGGTTCGGAGCCAGCACCAGCAGCATGTCCAAGGGAACGCTGGGTGACCGCCAAACGGGGGTCCAGGAGCTCAAAGAATGGACCTCCTGCACACCTGTCCTGATTAGAAGCTGTGAACGTTGCTCTGCTGAAGCGGAGAAAATTTATGTAATTGGCGACTCGATTGTTGAGATGTGTGGTTCCTGGCGATCTCATCAGCGAGTTTGAGTCAAAAGTCTGCACTCCCAAACATTGAAGGTACCGGTGGACTCTTACTCCAGCAATGAAGTTCCTACACTTGGTTGTTCATGCTGGAACTAACGACTCTAAGTCCAGCAAATCAAAGAGGAGTATTAAGAAGACTTCATCTCTCTGTGTTCAAAAGCTGAAACTAAATGTCAGAACTTAATTGTTTCTAGTCCTGCCAATTCTCTTTAGAAGGGAGATGTAACCTACAGTAGACTGCTCTCTTTCAACAGCTGGCTAGAGACTTGTTGTCATCTAAAAACATATGCTCGTGAATGGTAGGACCTCTTTTGGGTCCCAAATTTTATAAAAGACGAGTCTTCATCCTAACTGGAGGGATCATATATGGCACCCAAAACATGGCAGCAAAATTGCCACTGTGACTCTTTAGAGCACCTGAGTCTCACTGATCCTGTGATCTTAAATCTGCGTGGGTATTATCCCACTACAGTACACTCCTGGCAGGAAACCCGGTTCCTTATAACACGGCATCACCATGTCACACGTGGCAAGACCGAATATCAGTATTGCGATATATCTATTAGTCTGGTAGAGAAGCAGCATGAATTACTAATCTAAGACTCCATAAGCTGTGTAACCTGCTCAGTACCCATCATAAACAAATAAAACACAGCGTCCGATAAATCGAAATGTTCACTGCTGAATCTTCGCTCGCCAGAAACAGGCGGTGTATAAATGAGATGGTACTCGGCTTTAAGTCAGATCTCCTGCCTGTTGACAGAAACTTGGCTTAGACCCACTGAAACCATCCCTTGGTGAGCCTCCCTATGAGTTCTCGTACCTGCATAAATCACGCTCCAGCGGGACGTGAGTAGAGCCTGGCTGCATTTTGATGAATCATTTGAGTTGATTCAAGAAGCCACAGGAAACTTCCAGCCATTTCAGTGATGCTGCTAAACATCAGGTCAATTTGGCTCACCTCCCGAGACCATGTCTGCGCTTTATTAATGAATTTGGCGATCTGCTCTCTGATTTGATGGGTGGGTTTACTGAATTCGTGATGTTGGCCCGACTTTAACATACGTATTGATACAGAGAGCGGATGCAGGTGCCAAAAAGCTTTCATCGCTCCTCGACTCTGTTGGTTGCATCAGCATGCTCAGGCCTACTCGTATTGGGACCTGCGCTAGATCTAATTATCTCGTATGGACTTGGCATTGATCCCCTGCGATGGGCTACCAGTGACCTGTCCGAGGTCGTCCACGTCCTCGCCCTGTGTGCGCTGGAGTTGGACACCAGCACTCCCCGACCCCATTTGGGACAACGGCGAATAATGGATGGACTTGACATTGATACTGTGCTATTGTTCTTAAATAAATTACTGATCCAACCATTCTTTAATCACGTTTGAGAAATTTACTATATACTCCACGTACCTCCAGTGAAGGACTAGTACAACCACGACACCTAAACAGGGCTAAATGTGTTCACTTTATGGAGGCCGTAGCGGAGATAGACTTCACCTGTAACAAAACTGTAAATGACATCACCGACATTTACAATACAGTAGTTGGGCAGATCCTTGATCAGGTCGCTCAGGATTAAAGATTAAAGGTCAGAACTATCAGGCACTCTCCCTGGTTCAATGAGTCACACACGGGCTGCTAAGCGGAGTACGTAAGCTAGAGCAACCCAGATGGAAGACAGCAGGTCTCCAAGCCTCTCAGGTTCTGGTTAAGCTTAAATTAAAACAATATAAGAAAGCTCTATACAGTGCTCGCACTGAGTACTATTCAAAGCTTATTGAAAACAACAAGCAGAACCCCCGCTATTTATTTCAGACACTCGCTCAGCTAACAGACAAAACTGATAAAAGGCCAGCGATGTAGTATTACTAACGATAGGTTTCTTAAGTTTTTTATTGATAAAATTAACAACATTAAAACCAAATGTGCCTAATGGCCCTCAAATTAATCCACTACCAGAGCAATGCTCACAATATTTTAGTGATTTTAGTCTCCTTGATGCCTCTGAGCTAATTCCTGTATAACTTAAGCCAAACTCCACATTACTATCGGCTAGATCCCATTCAACCAAGCTCCTGGAAAAGGAACCCTTAGGAGTACTATCAGCACCTATGCATGATATCATGAATGCATCCTTGACCTCAGGTGTAGTCCCCAATCAGTTTAAAGCAAGCGATGGATTTAGACCACAGCCAAAAACCTAACTTGGATTTCACTCACCCAAGTAATTATAGACCATCTCTAATGTCCCGTTTCTCTCTTAGATTCTAGAAAAACTAGTTGCGAGACTCCAGTCATATCTAGACACGCATAACCTCTTAGATAAATTCCAATCTTTCATCCCGCTAAGTGGTGAATGATATAATGGTCTCGGTGATGCAGGAAGCATGTGCTGTTCTTAAATCATCACTGTTTCATCCTTCTTTATACTGCTTGGTGGTCAGTGGGCAGCGGTAGCCTAGTGGTTGGGCGTTAGCCACATGATCAGGATCCAGGGTTCAAACCCGCTTCCCAGTAGTTTGCCTGAGGTACCAGCAGGCAAGGTACGTCCCCATCCACTGCTCCAGCTTTCAATAGCTGCCCACTGCTGCAGCGGAGTTTGAGTGTGCATGGGTAAAATGCAGAGTCCAATTCGTTTATGGTTCATGTGTGTGCTGTACCGTGACCTGCATAATGACCAAGGGTAGTCACTTTCACTGTTCTATTGGATCTCTTGGTGCTGCGTTAGAGCCGCATTGATCTCCATTTCAGTAAAGCAAAGCTTCACTCCTGTGCGGCATTGGCCCAGACAGTCCTTCGTGATTAACTCTCCCATCTTACAAACATTTACTACTTCATCCAAATGGATGATTTTGGCACCCCCTCACCTATGTCACTAGTTGTATGGGAGTCCACAAGGGTGATTGTTGGGCCCAGTGCTCTTCTCCTGCATGCTCACACACTAAAGCACTATTATGCGGAGAAGCATAGTATTGAATTACCACTCTTACGCTGATGACACTCAGTTATACTATCTGTTAAAATCATGTGATAAAGCATCAGCAGCAGCGCTAATTAGCTCCTCAGTGATATTGAGGATTGGATTAATAACAACTTCCTCTCCTAAACCTTTCAAGAAAAAACTGAGCTGCTCTTGTTTTGCTTAGTAGCTGATGTAGACAGGGCCAACTATTTCGCATATCCGGGATGCAGGGTTGAAGATTTCAGTTAGTACTCTGGCACCTTCGGGACATTGCTAAACTACGGCGTTTTCTGTCAATGGAAGACGCAGCGAAAGTAGTACATGCATTTGTATGCAGTGAGCTAGATTATGCCCTACTTTCTGGAAGCTCTCAGGGCACATTAGGCACCCTACAGCGCATTCAGAACACAGCCGCTAGGATTGTTAGCAGAAACGATATAACTCCTTCTCTCCTCGCTTCGCAAACCACTGTTTAGGTATGGGAGCTGACTTCAGGGTCCTCCTCTTAACCTACAAAAGACACTTAAAGGTCTTGCCCCAATATACCTAACCGAACTGTAGCTCCCTATGCAACTTCTTGCCCATAGATCCCAGAATAAAGATCTAATTGTCCCTCCATAGTAATGCCTTAGAACACTGAGCTTTCCAGTTACAGGGCCCTAGATTGTGGAACAGCTTGCCTGCTTCATATGCGGGATGTCGATTCAGTCTCAGTCTTTAAATCTGAGTGAAGACTTCTTCTTTAGTTTATCTTAACCGCACCAATCACTATAGTGCACCATTACTAATGTCGCTGGTGCTGCTGTACATGCCATCGCACTGTTTCATTTCTGTGTCTGTCACTACTGGATCCTGCCTCGGCTACCCCAGCCCCCCTCATTCATTTCTCTCCCCACATCAGGGCCCGGCTGTAGTCATCACACAGGTCAATGCCGAACTGCCATCTGATCACTGTGATGCATCTGATGCGTAAAGGACCTGGCCGGCTCACCGGTACCTGGGCCACCACGACTTGCTGAGCCTGGGAGAAGCAGCTTGGAGACTCTTTGCTGATCCTGGAGTTTAAAACCAAACTAACTTTGTACTGTTAGTGGGCCAAGGGGTTGGGTAGCCAGTGAGCCTTGGACCCTCAGGGTTTTTCTCCACATTGATTTTAGTTTCCTCTCCTCCGTAGTCGTCCGGCTTCCCAACTATATCACTGTAACCTGTTCCACCATCCACCAATGTAAAGTGCCTTGGGGGCAACTGTGTTGTAAAAGAAGCGCTATATAAAATAATTAAATTTAAATTAGATTGAATTATTTATCAAAAAGTAGTAGTAGTATCAATTATAGATATTATATGTTCTAAATCTTGATTTTATTATCCTCCATACTGCATGTAAAACTCCTGTAGAGATCTTACTGTATAAACTGTCACTATATGCTTTGTAAAGCTGCTATATTAACCTGCTCTTCAGAAATGTGATGAATTTAAACACAAGAAATATGAAATAATAAATCATAAATTTGAATGTTTTGGCAGATGTATTAGTTACTATTAGTAAGATAAGTAAAAGTGGGAAAAAAACAGTAAACCTCATTTTTTATAACTTTACATATTCTGTTGTTCTCCGGCGCTGCCGCTAGAGGGCGCCCGGTCCCCTCTGTGGACACATGCGCACTGAGCGCAAACTTCACGCGCCTGTTGTTTGTTGTGCGCGAGCTCGTGAGGGGATGAAAATGAGGTAATCTGCAGCTTCTGCAACAACAGCTGGACTCCAGCAATAAGGACAGGAATGAGCGGAGTTTGTGAAGCTACTTCGCACAGATCGACTCGCGGTTTTTGTGGTTTCAATGCCAAAAGCTCAGCGAGAGAAAGAGATGGAAAAAATTCGCTGTAATGCATCTCCAGATGAAAGTGCACGGTTGCGGCACGCTATAAGAGGTATTCAGTTACATTGTTGATTACATGCGCCAAATATGAACATGAAGTACTTTCACGTGACTTCACACTATAAATTAAGCTCTGTGTTGAGGGGACTCTTATTCTATAAATGAAGCCAGGACGGGACTCTTATTCTATAAATGACGCGGAAAAATGCCAATTAATTGCCTTTTTAATTAGATAATTCATTGATTTCAGTCTATTCTTATTTTCTGTTTTCAGTTCTGTTCTTTCAGTTTTCCAGAGGATGGTTTTATCTTTATGCCACAGAAGGCGGGGTCATATATTTATCGTCCTTGTGAAAAAATGTAATGACAATATTATTTTCTGAGATAATTTTTATTATTATTGTTATTATTTTTATTATTGAATATTAATATGTAGTTACTGTGAATATTGTATGTCGTAGAAGTTATCTTAGCTTCTCCACAAGGGAGCACTTGAGCGTCACTGAAAGGGAGGAAACCCAGCAGGCTTTTACTAAAACGTTTTTAGGAACAGACTTCGTGGACATGAAGAAAAACAGCTGCTGCTACACTAGTCTGTAAATTGTCACGTAATTGATCCTCAGAAGGATTGTTGGATTCATCAAAAACTCAGACGCAACGACTCATTGCTGACCTTTAATAGTTGCCTTTATCCACTTGAACATGCCAATTGCATAGCGTGTAAAATCCTCCCCTTTGGAAAACCGTTGTCCGTTTGAATTATAGTTAAATTTTATCTTCCAGGCCTGGTGAAGATCCTTCAGTTCCATCCAAATTGGACCATATTTGATTGGCTACTCTCCTCGTTATCTTTATGAACTAAAGTGAAACTGACTATTTATCATTGAATGCACCTTTTACAATGAACCACACTGCATGTTTCAGTGTACCATCATGTCAGTGCCCAGGGAACTTGTGATGGGAAGCGGTACCTTGCTCCCTTAGATCAGCAAGTCATCGCTCTGTTCCAAAATTCCAGTTTTGGATAGGAGTGCATTCAGTGTTGTGCAACTCTGGATTAAGTTGCCAGCTGCCATCTGGGAGGCTTTATCCATTCCGTCGTTCAGATCTTTACTAAGACTCATCCTTTCCCCACTGTTCACTGATTTCGTTTCTATTTGCTTTCTTACTTTTGGAGCTGGATTCTGTCTTTTTTCTGGTTTGGCTGTTTTTGTTTGTTTGGCGTGAGGGAGGTGCTACATGAAATTAACATATTATTATTATTATTATTATTTTTAAACTTAATAATAGTGCTCTTTGCTTGCTGAGTTTCAATCTCTCTCAATTCCAGGCTTCATCTCCGTGGCTGCAGGCCTCGGCGGGCGCATATGATTGCCGTCCCGTTGCTGCTGCTGCTCAGGTAGTGTGGCACACCTTGACCTCTTTACTCCCTTCACCCGAGGAGGTTGCTGGGCGTTCTCCGTCGCCAAGCCGACGGCTCACGGCTCCTCCTGGGCTCTTGTGAGGCGGCAGTTCCTGCAATCATGCAGACGTTCAACCGCACAGACCTGCTTCTGAAGCTGCTGAACCATTACCAGGCCGTCCCTCATCTGCAGCGCATCGTCATCGTCTGGAACAACATCGCCGAACCTCCGCCCCTGAAGCTGTGGGACTCTTTGCAGCCTCATCCTGTCCCGGTTGTCTTCAAAGAACAGAGAAGCAACCGCATGCGCAACCGGCTGCAGCCTTTTCCCGAGATCGAGACTGAAGGTGTGTGGGTTTAATTTCCTTCGTTGTTTTTAACTGAATGTTTCTCAGCTCAAGGGCTGATACACACCTGATAAAAAATGCTTCAGAATAAGACGCGTTAAAGCAGGGAAACCTTTCCAGAATGATAGCGAAAAGAAGTGACTACCCTTGTCATTGTGAAACACGTCACAGCACCACAACGAAATTCAACCTCGGCTTTGCACCCAAACACACACGTGCAGCAGGGGCAGGTATTAAGCTCCGGGGAGCAGTGGCGGGGACGGTACCTTGCTCAAAGGGTACCTCAGGGCAACCTGCTGGTGAGGTCGAACCCACAATCTTCGATCGGGCCCTAGCCACTGGGTACGCTGCCAGGCTCTTCGTTTTTAAATAATTTTCTTTTCAGAGCATAAGCTGTAAACATTTCTAATTGGGCATGTCAGGGGACCCCTGTTGGTCACTGCAGGAGGAGGATCTGGCAGGGCTTCTCATTGCTGATCTCGTGCAGGCCTCACTCATATTGTTCTTCTCTTTCACAGCCGTGCTGATGCTAGACGACGACACGCTGGTCAGCGCTCCTGACGTCAGCTTTGCGTTCTCCATCTGGAAAGTGTCCGGAGTGCACTGGATCTCGCCAGCAGTCGTTTCCTCACCGATTCATTATGGACAGGTAGACATTTTAAAGGTCTGCATTTGAATGACCTGCATCATCTCTTGTCCTCTCTTTCTTTTCCACGACTGGCACTGCAGCAATTCCAAGACCAGATTGTGGGCTTTGTTCCCAGGAAGCATGTGACCACAGCCTCAGGTGTGTACAGCTACGGCAGCTTTGAACTGCCAGGACCCTGATATGGGCGGTGGAGACATACGGTCCTTCACACATCTGAGAAAAACACTTTATTCTCCTTTCAGACGAGTGTCTGAGTGAAGTCCTCCATGCAGATTATTCCTTTCCAGTCAGTTGAACATAAACCACACGTTCTCGTGTTGATACTAAGTAGCAATAATAGAGTAATAAAGGAAAAAATATCTGTAGTATAAAGAGTAAAAAAAACATACCTAGAGTTGAATTGCATAAGTAAATGTTTTTTCTAAACATTTTAAAATTATTTATTATTACGCAATTATAATAACATTAATAGTAACATAACTACACACAGATCAAATGGAAAATAATCAAATAGTTAATGCGTATTTTATTTAAATCTAAAATCATCATTATTAATGTTTTAGTTTATTGTATTGTTATTTGTATTTTCATTGACAGATGTTTTAAGAGATTTGAGATCGGGAGTCCCTTGCACTGTAGGAAATAATAAACATGTTTTGTTTTTTTTGGTCCTGCAGGTACTCCATGGTGCTGGTGGGTGCCGCCTTCTTCCATCGTCGCTTCCTGGAGCTCTTCCAGACGCAGCCGTCCGAGGTTCACTCCCTGCTGGACGAGACGCAGAACTGCGACGACATCGCCATGAACTTCATGGTGGCGCGGGGGCCGTCGCGACGACCGACGTCGAGGGTGTTAGTGGCCGTGGACCTGAGAAACTTGGAGAAGGAGGCCGGCAGTGGGTACCTGGGCATGTGGCACCGGGCAGAGCACCTGCTCCAGCGCTCGCTCTGCCTGAACAGGCTGGCGCAGATCTACGGGGGCATGCCGCTCCGCTACTCCAACATCATGATCTCTCAGTTCGGTTTCCCCACCTACGCCAATCACAAGAGCAGGAGCTGATGGCAGGTTAAGACCTGTGAACAAGGAGCCTCGAGGAGCCTCCTGGGAAGGAGGTTTCTACCAATTTCACCAACCAGAACATCTGTTCAGATCTCCTGATTAAAGTGAGATCAGTACAGGTGGTAATTAGCATCGACTAGTTAAGCCCAGCAGTAAATTCTGGTCATCAGAATTTCGCAATTCATCTACAATTAGCATTTACCAACATTTCTTTATACTTTAGAAATAAAGAGGGTTTTTACTTCACCATTAAGATGTATGTAAACAACCCTGTTTAGTCTCCCTGTACTCCTTGAACCCCCCCTACTTCATCATGAGTGGGCGGTGCTTAACTGCGAAATATGAGCAAATTTAAATTAAGCTGCTTACACAGGCAGCATTTCCATATATGGTACGCTGCTTCATGAAACAACATTTTTTCCTCCTCCACGTCTTTATTTTGGACACAATGTCATCATCTATGAAATGGGCTCCTTTAAATTCAGCAAGAATGATCCGTCAAACGGGAGAAAGAGGAATCCTGAATATAATCTCGAGTGACTGTATTGTGTGTTAGAAGTATTTGCAGGAAAGTGAGGCCGGTTTAAGCAGACAGATGGACTGAAAACGAGAGTCGCCTCGCCGTTAAAAGCTCCGGGTTCGATTCCCAGCTGGGGCGTCCTGAGTTGCTTCTGTGTGGAGCATTACAACCCAAAATCCCACTTTTTCCCACTTTATTTTCCTTCCATTCTGGGTTTGTGAAAATAGCCAGTTATATTTTACACAAACTGTTTTAATGTCTTGTTTGTCGATAGCTTCCTCTGTTATTATTGAGCTGTTTTGTTTTAAATACTTGCACAGGACTTTGGTGCACCCTTAAGTAGCATTGAATATGCTTTAGAAATAAAATGCACATCTTTACCTTCACTCTATGAGCGCTGGGAAGGGCTCCAGCACCCCCAGGGACTGGTTTCGGATGAGAACGGATGTAAAAGTGACCTTTTTTTGTGAAAAATCACACTTGATCACTACATTTTTAAACATGAAGGTTTGCATAGGCTGCAAGTTTAAGACATGAAAGCGCCGTTTGGAAAAACGTGATAGTTCCAGCAATATGGTAACACGTTGATGCACTACACAGAGACAGACACCGAGGTGTGTATGCAAGTCTAGAAGCTGAAGTACAGAATATTCAGACGTTATTAGGTTTGCATTTTGCTTTAAACGTTACTGACGCCATAAAACGACAACCTGACGAGTCCGAGAGCAAAAATGATGAAAAATGAATTATTATAATCCATCTTTGGATATGAAAAAATAAAATCAGTTTATTTGAAATGCTTTGTTAAGATAAAGCTAAAACATGTTTTTGCACTGTGTTGTTAATTCATTAAAAATAAAAGACTTCATGGGAAATATATTTACTGGCAAAAATGAGTGAAAACCTTGATTTTGGAATGTATCTAATACAATACATATCAACTAAATTTATATATATATACACACAGTACTGTGCAAAAGTTTTAGGCAGGTGTGAGAAAATGCTGTAAACGAAGAATGCTTTCAGAAAGTGAAGTGTTCATCATTTATTTTCATCAATCAACAAAATGCAGTGAATGAACAAAAGAGAATCTAAATAAGATCAATATTTGGTGTGACCACCTTTTGCCTTCAAAACAGCATCAGTTCTTCTAAATTTTACTCGCTACGGTTTTTGAAGGAACTTCATTTGTAGGTTGTTCCAAACATGACTGTGTTTCAACCTCCGTGTGACATTGATGATCACCAGTACCTGTTTGGTGAAACTGGTTGATCAGACACCAGCTATAGTCTACAGAATCCCCTGACTGTGCAAGTGTACCTAGAAGAACGTAACAGCTGGCAGGATGAGCTGACTCAGCATTTAAAAACGAATTGGCAGCAAGTAATATATATATATAATATATATATATCTAATAAAAACTCAATTTTGGACAGAAGAGCAAAAAAAAAAAATGCTAACAGGAATGATACCCAAAAAATATGAGGCTAGATAAGGTAATTGGTGCTTCCACCCCAAGTGTATTAAATGATGTTGAAAAGAGAAGTGTCTCAAGTTAGGAAGAGAAGAGTGTAAAGGAACAGATCTAGAACCTGTGCAGGGTGTGCTCTATGATCTCTACCCAACCCTGGAATTGGGAAGCGCTGTTCTGTCTCTTTCCTGTTTCTGTAAACGATTTTCGATATGCATCACTGCTGTATACAGGAAACCATTAACCACCAGCTATTTACACCAGCAACACTTTCACTTTTAACTCTGCATAATTCCAGGAAACCTAAAAGGCCATAACGGATTTAACAAACACCTAAAAAGGAAATTTTAAACAAAGGTTTAAGAAACAAATCTGCTCAGGGTGATCAACAGATTAGACTAGACAGGGCTGTTTGGGGGAATGTTATCTTTTATTCCATGATAAAAAGTAATCCATAACCACGTGTACTATATGGTAAAGCTGGGGGCACCCAATGGTCAAAGGATAAAATAATTTTAGTCATCTTCTTAAACCAAATTGTACTCCCTCACGTCATATCGATGCCTGCCAAAAAGTGGTCCAAGGAACGACAGGGTCATGGGGGACACGTTGATGCACGTGGGTAGCCAGTCTGGGACAGTCCCATGGAAGAGCTATTGTAGTGCAAACTGCTGAAATAGTTGATGCTGGCTCTGACAGAAAAGTGCCAGAAGTGCATCACTACCTGATGTGTAGCTGCAGACCAGTCAGTGTGCCCACGCTGACCCTGTTCCAACATCTGTATGCAGAAGAAAAAATGTCATTATTTGTCATTGTGAACACAATACGGCAGAAATAAATGCTTCCTCTGAATTGAACCCATCACCCAGCTTCACTTTGACTAGCTCCTCTTTAATAACTCCAGCCATTCCAGTACCACCGCCATCATGCTGGTGTCTGAGTGGAAGTGGAGCTCTATGCTTGGTACTGATCCAGCTACGAGCCCGTCCATCTGGTCTGTCAAGATACACATTCATCTCATCAGTCCATAAAACCTTTGAAAAATCAAAGGTTTGAGGTATTTCTTGGTCCAGTCTTGACATTTCAACTGATAGTCTTGTTCAGTGGTGGTGGGGTTTCAGACTTCCTTACCTTTACCATGTCTCTGAGCTCTGAACACCTTGTTCTTCTGGACACTCCAGGTAGGTTCAGTTCTGGAATATGACAGCACTGGAAGATCATGGGTTGCTGGCAGCTGCATGTTTGATTCTTCTCAAAACTTTGGGAGTTCATTTGCTTCTGTTTTTCTCAACACGACCCGGTTGACTATTTGCAACAAACCGTTTGATGGTTCTGTGATCTCGTCCCGAAATCTTAGCAATTTCAAGAGAGCTGCATCCCTCTGAAAGACTTCTTAAAAACTGAGCAGAGTCCATTCTCTCTCTTTTTGGCCCATTTTGCCTGAGGAGGAAAAGAAGTGGCCTAATAATTGTGCACACATTGATAAAGGGTGTTGATCTCCTTAGGCCACACCCTCCCTCTTTACACCAATACACATCACCTGATCTGTTTAGATCCAATCAGCATTCAAGTTTATACAGTTTATAATTATATACATTTTAAATGAATGTAATTAGATTCTTGAAGGGTACATTTTGTGTTAAAGTTTTTCGCGTTCGATTCTTTAAACAGGGAGTTTATAGAGGGAGGAAAGGGCCTTTTGTTCTCCTCACATCCTGCTCATAGAAAACTTGATTTCAGTTAGAAACATCAACATGTCTTCACTAAAACAAAATGTGAAAAAAGTCATTGAACTTTGTGTTTGATATTCGTTGGACTTACCCAGCGTTTCAGTTTTGTCTCCTGAGCTTTAAAAGGAAGCCCATTAGAAATAGTGGAGTTCATCAGAGAAAGGAAAACATTCCCTAGCACAATGTAAATGAGCCATGGACTGAATTGTTTCACAGCAGTAGAAAAAGAAAGGTAGATCATGGTTCCTATAAGGTCCCAAAAGACGTTCTCCACAAGTTTATGCCAAGAAGCTTCTCTGTTGTGTTCAAACACCACTGACATTAATGGACATTTAAACAGTGATTATAATGTAAAAATAGTAACTTTCCTTGAATTAGATAAGATTGGACACAAAGGATTCATCTGCATCATTCAAAGAAAGAAAGCAAAATTGGAAGTCTGTAAAGAAGAAATTCCTCCAATTGGTCAAATAATTCAGTCAATATGCAGAGTGATTTGGTGTTAAATTGTTAATCATACAGATTTCTTTACAGCGGCCTTGAGGGGAACAAATTCTACTGTTCCTGTTGTATTTGGGTGGCGGTGGTCTAGTGGTAGGATACTTGCCTATGAACCTATGGCTCAAGAGGTCCCAGGTTGAATCCCACCTTTGGCACTACCACCACTGGGTTACTGAGCAAGACCCTTAACCCTGAGTGTCCCCAGGGGGTCTGTCCCTGTAATCAGGACATGGAAGTCACTCTGGATAAGAGCGTCTGCTAAATGCCGTAAATGTAAATGTATTTGATGCGGTTACTGGCCCATTTTACTCAAATGCATGTGTATTTTAATCAGCCAATAACTTATTTATTGGCTGATTAAAATAGATTTTTAGATTTTAGATTAGATTCAGATTTTTCATAATCAGATTTTTATGTCACAGGGTTATTAGCACATTCCACTCAGATAATGATTTATTTCACAGTTACTGGCATTTTTCAACTAGCTACTGATGTAATTCACTCAGTTAGTGCAATATTTCAGTCGTCCATTAGCATATTTCTCACAACAATTAGCATATTTTAGTCAGTTGCTATCTGTTTCACTGATCTGTTAGCATATTTCAGTCAGTTAGCATGTTTGACTTAGCCATTATCTTATTTCCCTCAGCTTTTTTTCGTCTTTCGCTCAGGCATTTGCATATTCCACTAACTTACTAGTATTTTAACTTTGGCCATTCGCTTATTTCAGCCATTAGTCTTTTTCACTCGTACATTAGCATATTTCACGTAGTTATTGGTATATTTCACTGGGTCACAGAAATCATTAGATAGCGTCATTAGCATATCTCGTTCAGTGACTAATTTATTTCACTGTTTAACTCTGCTATTATCTTATTCATTTACTGATTTTTTTAAATCTACATTTTTCAGATTTCACTTGTTTTAATTTAGTTTCTCCTCAGCTTATTTCATCTCTCCTTTTGTTACAGTGCATACAGACACTTTCAAACATTTCCAATATTGTTATGAGGCTAATCCTTTTTATCTGATTAATCTATGCACAATACTGCACAATGACAAGACCAAAGCTGTGACTGTCTCGGGTTTTCTTAGAAATGATCCTTCAGACCTGGCACACCTTACTTTAGAAGTTTGTCTCCTTCTTCTAGATGGAATCATTTAAGCTCTAGCAGAGCTTTGGTGCATAGTCAGATCTCTCCTGAGAAACTCCATTGGATTCAGGTTTGGATTCTGACTTGACAACTCCTGGACTTTTATGGAGTTTTCCAAAGCCACTTCTGTGTTTTCTTGGCAGTATTATTCAGATTTTGCCTTTTTATATGTTACATTTCTCCCCAGGCTGATGTCTCCCCATCCCTGTCACAGAGAAACATCTCCACAGAATGATAAAACCATCGTGTTTGACTGTCGGGATGGTGATACTCCTAGCATGGTTTCCTCCATATCGGACTTTACACATTCAACTCAATCTTCATTTTATCAGGCCAGAGGATTTCATTTCTTATGATCTGAAAGTCATTTGACAAACTTCCAGGGGGTTGTTAATCTAATTTTAGTGAGGAGTAACGTCATAAAGCACCCAGGCCACCCAATTTGGGCATCAATCTCAGGACCATCATGCTATGAGGTGACTGCACTACCCATGTGCCACCATGCCTTTAAGATGGGTCTGAAAGAAATATGTTGAGTTTAAGAGTCTGAAAACTTTCTGTATGTCCTGTATAACTATCCACTCAGCTATATTTCTATCAGTAAGTGGTATATTTCAGTCAGAAGAGAATAGAAGTGAAGATAGTTATAAAAAAAACCCTACAAGAACCAAGACTCAAAGGGAGAACCTCCCTTAGAGCAGAAGAACCACAGAGGAGAACGAAAACTCATATCTGAGCCTCCTGATCATGTTAGAGTAGTTAGAATACACTTGAAACATCATATCATACAAAAAAAAAATCCAATATCATAATTATACAATAAAGTATCTATAAAACAAAGGTTAAAAACTACAAACAAGTTGGATATTCATAAATATGGTCATAAACATGCAGTGTTTATAAAACTAGGATTTCCCTATTTTCCCTATTGCACAAATTCTTGCTGTACCCCACCCTGGTGGCTTGTTTTTTTGGGGTTTTTTTTTAGAACAGAAAAGCTTATCACTTGTTTACTTTGACTGTTACGGCCCGTGAATATTGCTTCTCTATCGCTGGCACTCAGAAGGCCTCTAAAAGCTTTCTCACAGAAAGTGATCAACTGATAACTTTCCTGATGTGGTAAACCTGAGACAGGAAGATTACTTCATATGATTATTTGACTTGAATCCCAAAGTCGATATACAGAAAAACATACATCTGTTCACTATTACTTCTCAAGAAATGAATACAACCAAAATTGTACATATGGACAAACATTGCTTTTGCTTTTAATAAAAGTTCTTAAATCTTCTTTTGCATAAAGGAAGTTATAATTGTAGCTCAACCTATTACGGAGATCTATGGATCTATACGGAGATCCATTATGGAGATCGATAAAATTACGAGACAATGGCGAATTAGTCCCGTCCTGCATTATATTGGCACGTCATCCAAGGGAAAATCACTGGGGGCACCCTTGGCTCTCCTTAAATGTCGGATGAGCAGAGCTGCAGCGGTCAACAAGGAAATGGAACTCACAGTAGGAATGATGGCTTTTGGCAAGACAGCTGTGGTGCTCTGTCGTCCTACAAAGAAAATACAAAACTCAAATGTTTTTTAGCCTGTGCTTTGTCAGAACTAAAAGACGTAGCTCTAACACGGTTCACCACTGGAAATAGATGCATGTAATTATTCAGATTGACTACGAACACTAGACCTGTGGGCAAGTCGGCGATAATCACGCACCTTTGCCAAATCAAATTCTGAAAAAGTAAAGACAGCCAAGATTTTCAGATCTGATTGGTTTACCTGTAACATGAGTGTAAAGTCTGGACTTCAGCCAGCAGTTCATTGAGTGAAGTTGGCCTTGTATGTTCCCGCATCCTCATATTTTATGTTCAACAGATGGAAGAGGCCGTTTTTAGACTTTAACTGGAACCCATCCTCCTCTCTCAACAGAGTGATGCTGGCTGGAGGGAAACTCACAGTAGTACAGTTGATTGTTATGTTCTGACCTTCCTTCACGTGTGGAGATGGCTGCACATCCGGTGGAGTTCACCAGAACACCTTCAGCCAGATTGAGGAACCACAAAAACAGTTGCAGTGGTAAATATAAAAATCCTACGCTCATGCATACATAAAGACCACAAATTAGACACTCCAGTCCAATTAAAATTCAACAGTGAATTGAAAGTTTACCCTGAATTGGGGTGCTCCTGCTGCTTTGTTTGCTGCTAATTCATTCCTTCACTATCTTGTAACTTGCGTTTTATATATAAACGAAGCCTCAAGAACTGGGATCACTGGTTTTATGATATCGGTGTAACTATTATAACAAATTCTAAATATTTATTAGTATTTATGTCTAAATATTCACAAAAAGAAAAGAAAAAGAAAGGGGTATCTAATTGGTATGCTAAGAGTTATGACCAATTAGAAAATTATGTTCTATTTATATAAGTAATCCCAATTACAGAGTTTAAGATGTTGGTATATTTGGACTGGGAGAAATGGCAGCCTCTTTCAGTTTTAAGTAAACTTGGACTGTTATTGGTACAGAACACTCATGCAAAGCTCACACCTAAAACTCATGAAATAAATAATACAAAATAAAATGCAAGAAAAAGGCCCTTTAGTTAAAAGCCAAGCATAAAATTAGCTAGAAAACAGTAGCTAATCAGTTTTTGTGGCTACTTCTAACTCTGAAAATGGCTCAAACCTTTGTCTGGCCCTGGAGGATCTGCGATTTTACTTATTAAAACTGATCCTATTTCATCTGCCAAAGTCAATTCTTGATTGAATTTTATATAGTGACACTTAAACTCAACTCGGCATGAAAGCGACTTCCTTCAGTTGTTTGCTAATATGTTTCTCAGATAGCTGCCATTTGGAAAGTGAAAGTGACTAATTTTGTCCTTGTGAAACACGGCACAGCACACAGTGAGTGAAATTCAACCTCTGCATTTCACCCACACACCACGTGCAGCAGAGGGCAGCTATTTAAAGCACCCGGGGAGAAGTGATGGGGATGGTACCTTGCTCAAGGGTACCTCAGAGCAACATACTGGTCTGGGATTTGAAACCATGATCTGCCGATCTTGGGGGCCAACTCTAACCACTAGGCCACCGCTGCCTTGCATCTTAATTAAATTGAACAATTATTAATAGAAGAAAGTTCTTTATTTCCTGGTTTATGGGGGAAGGCGGGGATTGTGATTTAACAAAGATTAAGTGATTTTTATGCCATTCCCCTTCCATTTGTCCGATCCAGCCATGATTACAGCATTCTGAAGACAATCAAGCTTTCATAACAATCCTGGTGCGTACCAGATAAGGAAAAGTTAATGGTGCACACTTTGGAAATCTATATTTGTGGACAACGTCTTTAGCTTTGAAAGATTTTGGCAAATTCAGAAGTGCTGCCTACCGTCAACAGTCACACCCACTTTTAAACGCCGGCTGGCCAGCCCTGCCCTTGCCTCACACTCATACACACCAGTATGGGACCAGGTGGCATTTTCAACTACAATGGTTTTGTTTCTGCTTAATTTAGGTGCTTCGCTCTTTCCTAACTTCCTCCATGTAATGGTCGATTGTCCATCTGCATCGCATCTCAGCTCAAAAGGCTCTCCACTATCTTGTAGTTTTATTGGAGATAGTCATGAATGCTGGGCCATCTGCAAGGATCAAAAGCAAAGACTGAAAGGTCATCTTTAGTTTTTCTACTCTAATTCCTGTAGTCTGATATTTAGCCAAGGCCAATATTCTTTCATTTTTGATTTTAGGAATATATTAAAAGGGACCTTTTATGGTTTCCTGAGCTTTTTGTAAAGTGTGTTACATGTTTTTTTGCACATGAAAGAAGAACAAAAGTTGCCATGCTCAAAGTACATTCCAAAGGGAACCATTTCACGAGGAAAGAAACTATTTCTCTCCTTCATGTTTGACACTCTGATGGCACCACTGCATGTACTCTCTGAATTCCATGACACAACAGGTCATCCTAGCTCCAACCTGTTTGCACTGGGCTACGCCCTTCCAGATTGGAAAACCTAATTTTATTCTCTGCCAAAGGATGAAGGACGAAGAACTGACTGGCTAGACAGAATTTTTACAATGATTCCCAACAAACATCTTTTCGTCAGAAATTTTGGGCAGCTCAAAGCAGGACTTTCATGCTGCTTTCTGTTGTTAGACGAAGCAATTTCAACTTTCAACTCGGAGACTACCTACCGGTAACAAACTGCAGGGACCACATATAGAACTGTTCGAAGTTTGTGGAAATGAGGACACAGCGAGACACTTTTATCTCAAACTTCATCTGGATGAGTTTAAATAGGACCCATTTTAGAACGAGGATAAAAACAAGACAGGAAAGGTTTATATTAAGTTTCTTTGCATTCTCCTCCCTGTCCATGCCCCGAGAGAATCCTTACTATAGCAATACACTGTAAACTTCAGACATGCTGCACAGTTTACTTTTAAAAGCTGTTGGAGAAGCACAAATGGTAATGAATACATTACACAATTCAGAGTCTTCAAATTTAAGGGATAAATGTTTAATTCATAAGCAATGTAGCTTCTACACTAAACAGACTGGAATTTGGAGAAACTGAACAATGGTTTTGTTTGTCCTACATCCCTGTGAAAATGTGCCATTAGGAGAGGAAACAGAGAGAATAAAAAGAGGTAGAACAGTTGTGGGTTCAGAGTGTCATCCTTTGCTTCGTGGTTAACAAAGGATATAATTATTTTCATTTTCAAATACAGGGAAGGTAGGAATGTCGAACAGTTGTTGAGGGATGTACACTCAACAGCTGAGCACGAGCAATGCTGATGAGATGAGAAACCTCTCAGTAGTTCTTATAAAGAATCTACTGTTCCTTAATTATTCTCTGAGCAATGTAATTAGTTCATAATTGACCAATTACAGTGTGTATTACTGTATTTATCATTAGCTGGAATAAAGGTTCTACGTACTAGATATTTCTTGCATTTTACATGAAATGTTACAAGTTTCCAACCTCTCTTTTAACCTCTCCTTAAAAGACTATTTTTGTTACAGTGCGTTTGAGACTTCTAGATGCAAATGGAGCTCTACCTGATTGGCTACACTGACTCGCTCACCTGCTTCAAAATCAGTCTACTTGAAATTAGCTGCTTTTTAAACATTTTTAATTCTCCTTTTGGCCACTCCCGTTTAGGGGTCGCCACGGCAGATAATCCGTCTCCATTTCTTCCTGTCCTCTGCATCTTCCTCCTTCAAACCAGCTGTCTACATGTCCTCTCTCCCCACATCCCTTCTCCTCTGGCAGCTCCATCCTCAACATCCATCTTCAAATCCCAATCCTCCTAATCCTCATTTCTCCACATGTCCAAACCAACGCAGTCTTAGTTCTCTGTCTTTGTCTCCAAACTGTTCAACCTGGTCCATCTAACATCCTTGTTCCTTCCATCTTCAACACGAAAGTGCAAATCACAACATCACTCCCGCTGCCCTCTTATCATAAGTGCCATTGTCTCCAACTGCGCATAACATATCCGGCCTCACTGCCATCCTGTAAACCTCGCCTTTCACTTTTGCTGCTACCTGTCTGTCACAGATATCTCCAGCCACTCTTCTCCACCCATTCCTCCCTCCTGCACTCTCTCCTTCTCATCCTCATTTGAAAGTGCTCAAAAAATAAGGCAACTTGTAACTATGTGACAAGTTAAAAGAAAAAGATGATCAGATAAAATCAGTGAACTATTTAATCTTAAAGGCTGGGACTGCAGCACTTACACTGCGCTGCGACTGAACGGACCGTCTGATCCTCTGGTACTCCACTCAGTTCCAGGGTGACATTGCAGGTGATGGTCTTCCCAAGGTCCTCCTTATTTGGAGTAAATGTATAAGTGATGTCTTCGAGTGCCTGTCCAGGGTAATTTCTGGTTTCTTCTCCGGGAAGGAGCGTTCACCCAGTGCAGATCAAACCGAAAGGGTCCAGGAGGATACACGCTGTGGACTGTACACGCCAGCGTTGTGTCGTTCACACAGGAAAGCACAGGATTGCTGGGGAACGCTGTCGGAGACAAGAAAATCAAGAATCGGAATCAGTTTGAAGTCAGTTAGGCTCAGTATTAAAGGAAACCAATTAGTGCCAGGCCCAGGAATACTTTTGGGTGATTCTGGCAAACTGTGTCTGGATTCATTCTAAACCCTCCTTTCCTCGATTTTGCTCAATCTGAACAATCTGCACCCAGGGAGCAGTGATGGGCCCTCGATACCTGGCTCAAGGTTATTTCAGGGCAACCTACTGGTCTGGGATTCAAACCCATGATCTTCCAATCCTGGGGCTTTGTCCCTAAACACTAGACCACCGCTGCTCCATGATTTCATTTCATTTCATAAGTCATACAGTTATTGTATTTAGTGAATATCAAATATTGATCGACACGGTCTGAGTTGATTTTGTGTTTGTGGGCAAATCTATCTGTTTCTTAGCAGCTGGCAAGCCCAGGCCATCGCGATGGGGCGGTGCACCACAACCAAACGTTTAAACCCCAGTCTAGCCTCTTTTGTGCCACCACTTCACAAGGCTATGATTGTCTTTTCGTCGTCTGTGGTTAGTCGGTTATACTTCTTGCGTGAGATCCCCCGGCTGTTTTCAAGGCTCCCACCAGCTGAAAGGTCACTTGGAGTCTTCCATGTGAACTCGGCCTCGCCCGGGCAGTTTAGCGCCCTGCAAAGCGAGCTCCAAACTCTGCGTTCACGTGTTTCGTACTTTTGGCCGAGGTCACTGTGAATTCACCTGCAGTGGAAAACATGAAGACTGAATCGGTACTCCCGATGCAAAATTCAAAATGCAAAAGAAATGTAAAAAAGAAAATGGCATCTTCAACAACTTTACACTAAAAAAGCATTTAAAAATAAATAGTCCATTTGGACCGTTTCTATCAATCCATTCATTTTGAACTTGCCACTAATGTAAATCTGCTCATGCACAAAATGAAAAACTGATTTTATACATTCTGAGCATTTGAGGGCTCTTATCCAGTGACTTCCATGTGAGGTGAGGACAGTCCCCCTGGAGACACTCAGGGTTAAGGGTCTTGCTCAGGGTCCCAGAGGTGGGATTCAAACTTGGGACCTCTTGAGCCAGAGGTCCATAGACAAGTATCCTACCACACCACCAACACCACCCATTAACCCTCATTGAAGGGCAGGCTGGTGGTAAAAACACAAAAAGGATTCGCTTACCTGTTATTACAGGCAGTATTGCCATCCATAAGAGCAACTAGTTTTCTATTTCATTTTCTCTGCGAAAAAGCTTTGAAGGCTAACCGTCTGGAAATGAAAGCATATCCCATAGACTGTGAGTGGATGATCCGTCCAGGGTTTGGAAGTTCTTCATAAATTTAAGGGGAATGGAACTGGTGGCAGTCCAATCAAGATAGTTTACTACAATGACCCCACCCAGCCCCTCTAGTACAACACGCATGCAGTGCCAGCACAGCTATCAGCCCCCAGCCCAGACAGGCAGGGGGACAGAATCCATTTCAGTCTTCTGAGCAGACAGGGTGTGCAAAAAAGGCTACGTTCCAAATCATCACTTTTCGTGGAAACAATACACTATATGGAGGCTTAAATTGCATCTGTTGGGGTGCTGCAAACAAGTGTAAGTGAAAGATATTCTGGACACAGGTGAAGTTTCCCTTAAAAAAACCCATGTTTCAAATATAGAACATTTCTACAGTTTCCTTCAGGATTAAAGCAGCTTTTTAGACCCACGATGACTAGATTTTATCTGGAAAATCTGCATATATGTGTATTGAGTGTTTTAATTTAACATGTAAGAAATAATGTTTTTTAAAAGGTACCATTTATAAGGTTATTAGGTTGTAATATTATTATTATTATTATTATAAATTAACATAATAATAAAGCTTTTCAGGCACACAGTAGAAACATTCTACCTTTTATTTTGCTCAGAAAGTCTGTATATGTGCATTAAGTGTTTTGATACATTTAACATGATTTTTTTTAATATTAAGCTTTTTTCTCATAAGGTATCTATTATCATGTGATTAGGTTGTAATAAATCATTTATTACAATGTCCTTAATTTTTTCTTGCCTTTTACATGGATGCGAGTTGACTGTATATTGTTTTAACCTGTTGCTTTCAGGTTTTTTTCTCTTTTAAAAATGAGAACATGCCTCCGAGATGGGGCTTTTCGATGGTTTTGAATGTTTTCTTCTACGCGGGAGAGAAGGAAGATTAAGTGGCTAAAAGGCGCCCCAGTTGTGGAGCCCTCCTTATAGTTTACTTCCTCTTTTTCCTGTGAAACCCATTTCTGTGAGCATCTTGCTCATGATTTTATTCCTGTTCAACTTAATCCCTGAGCGAGGCAGCTCCAGTACCGTGCAAAGGTTTTCAGATACCCATTATTTTTTCACATTTTGTAGAGAATCCCTTTTTTTGCTGATGCAAAAATACTTTTCTATGCCTGTCAGAGGGTCTTTGGCATATTTTGTAGAATAAATTAAAGGAATGTGAACAAATATTTTAGAGCTCCAGGCTGCAAAGTGTCTAAAGGCTCTAAAGTGATAAAGGTTCTAGACAAAGGGGTTCCACCCACTCAGCATTCAGCATCAGCAGTAAACAAATCACCTGATCATCTGGAATCATCTGGTCCTGTTTCTTCACTGCTTAACTGTTTTACGTTAGACGCTTTGTTCTGCTTGAAGGTTCAGACGTAGATCACTGTGTGGATTAACCAACACAAAACTATCAAACTGCTCAGGTACAGAGACTGGACTGAAAATGAGAGACAACAACACTGTCCTTCAGGAAGATCTGGAGAACTGCTCCTCAACAAGACATTAAAAAATACAAGAAGGCATGTTTGAAGGCAAAATATAAAGAAATGACAGGTGGCTTTTACATATGCTTTCAAAGAGCCGGTCTTATTGAATAATTTTTTTCTATAAGAGGGTGTTTTATAGAACATGATAAAATACTCATTTGATAAATTATTAAAAATGCTCTTTATAATTTGGAAAGTCTTTCCCCAGTGACGTGTAGTTTGTTCTACTGCCATGAATGGGGGGCTCTGCACCACCGGGTATTGAAAGAAATAAAGTGAAAGTGACTATGTGTCATTGTGAACTCGCAGCACACAGTGAAACACAACCAAATGCATCCTCAGGACAACCTACTGGTGTGGGATTCAAACCCATGACCTTGTGACCCTGGGGCTTAGTCCCTAAACACTAGAAGTTTTTATCTCCAATTTTAGGGCCTATGCTCTGTTTTGCCTTTCAATTTTACATAGAGCCAATCCCTGGAAAAAACTTCTGTAACATTTTTAGAATCCCAAATCATTGTGTGAAGTGGTCTGATGATTGCATAAGACAGAAATGTCAAACTAATTGTAACTGGATCTGACTTTTAATGTTAGAACATAAATAGTTACTCTTATCAGTGAATTGGCAATAACCGCTTTTCATTTAAGACCTTTAAAGAAAGGAAACCAAGATCTGTTTCTAATTGTGAGCCTAAGGAAGTTATGGGATGAAATGTTCTGGAAAGGGATCGTGTGAGCATCCTGATTTATAACATCTGACCCCGGTGCGGAAATCTGATTTAAAAAAAAAAAACTGCCAGAAATAACTGAACAGGCCATCAAAAGATCTGTAAAGGGTGTATTTATTATTAATACTGGTATTCAGCCCCCAAGCTGAAGAAAGAAGCCTGCAAAGTGGAATTCAGGCAGGAGTTAACGTGAGAACTGGGAGGTAGTGAAGAGTTACCAGACTGCTGGGAAACTTCTGCAGAAGTGATAAGGCAGATGGCTAGAAATGTACTTGGTGTGACATCTGTAAGGAAGAGGGAGAAAAAGGAAACCTGGTGGTGGAACCCAGAAGTTCAGGAGTGTATGCAGAAGAAGAGGAAGAAGACAATCAAAGAGATGAAGAAAGTAGACAGGTGTACAAGGAGATGAACCGCAGGGCGAAGAAAGCAGTGGTGAAGGCCAAAGATCAGGTGTTTGGTGAATTGTATGAGAGGTTGGACAGTAAAGAGGGAGAAAAGGACCTTTACCGATTGGCTAGACAGAGAGACAGATCTGGGAAAGATGTGCAGCAGGTCAGGACGATTAAAGATAGAAATGGAAACGTACTCTCAGGTGAACAGAGCGTGTTGAGCAGATGGAAGGAATACTTAGAGGGGTTGATGAATGAAGAGAATGAAAGAGAGAGAAGATTGGATGATGTGAGGAGAGTGAACCAGGAAGTGCAGCAAATAAACAAGATGGAAGTAAGGGCAGCGATGAAGAGGATGAAGAATGGAAAGGCTGTTGGACCGGATGAAATACCAGTGGAAGCATGGAGATGTTTAGGGGAGATGGTGGTTGAGTTTCTGACCAGACTGTTTAACACAATCTTGGAAAGTGAGAGGAGCCTGAGGAGTGGAGACGAAGTGTACTGGTACCGATCTTCAAGAATAAAGGTGAAGAACAGAGCTGTAGGAACTATAGAGGGATAAAGTTGATCAGCCACACCATGAAGTTCTGGGAAAGAGTCGTGGAGGTTTATGGATGTAGTGAGAGAGGTCATGCAGGTCCACTGTGGCGACCCCTAATGGGAGCAGCCGAAAGAAGAAGAAGAAGAAGAAGAAGAAACAGCTTAGTATTGAGTCCCAAGTAATTCAGTGGTTTTGCAGGCGGGCCACTGTATTGCTGTGGTTTATTTTGACTTTGATTTTTCTAACATGAAGCTGCAGTTTATTTCAGATGCTCTCTCCGCAGTTTGAACTTTTGTTTTCCAGGAAAAAAAGCCCCGTACTCGGAGCATGGAAGTTCAACAAAAAAAATAGAACAATTTAAACCTGGCACGAAATGTCTAAAAAGCAGAAAGTGAAAGAGCCCGTTTCGCTCCTGCAGAGCGTCCAGAAAAGCCCATGTCCTGCCCTCTTATAACACAAACAGGAAAATATTTTCCAAAATGCCAATATTCATTTTTCAAGCAACCATTAATGCATTAAAATGACCTTTTTTTTACAGGACGCCCTCTATTGCGCCTCGTTAAAGACCTGAAACTGTCTTTATTACTTTAAAGTGAATGGATGGGGCTAATCTGAATGGGTGAACATATGTAATCGGGTTGGGTTTTTGTGACATCACAAAAGCGGAAAATCGAAAACGGCCTGTGTTTTCAAAAACAGAGATTATTCCCAGAAGGAAGAAAAAAAGCTCAGCCAAGGAAAATATTTTTGCCCCTGGAAGACGGATCACAGTCCCGGCACTGCCATTATAACTACCGCATTATAAAACAGGGTAAATGGTGAGATTCATCTTATGACACATTTAATTCATTTGTACTACAGTCCACAGTGACCAAGTGGGACTTTAAAATCAATACAATATAACTTTCTGTACAAAATAGGTTCTTCTGTACAAAACATACAGTCCTGGGGCAAAACGGCCCAAACACTCCCTTCAGTATTTCCCAAAAACACAGCTAGACTTAGAGCTTCAGTGAGAGTTGAAGGCTAAATACAGGAAAGGTACATCCATCCATCCATCCATTTCCTGCCGCTTGTCCCAAACGGGGTCGCGGGTGAGTGCTGGCGTCCAACCCAGCGCGAGGACGGGGGAGGAAACGTACATAAAGGAAAAAATACACTTTACATCATGTCACTCTGAGCCCCGATTTAGTCAATCAGCCAAGCCCCATTTTGCTTTAAAAGAGGTGCTACGAGGATAACGTCACTTATGAATACTAGATGTCACCCAAATCTTTTCTGTAATTCCATCCCAAAAACGGTTCCCAGCTCTCTCAAACATCACCCCGTTCTTTGTTAAGGTGGAGCAGACCTGCGTACGTAGTTTAGGACACAGTATGACTTTCTGTGGGCGTTAAAAGTTCAGGCATCAAGGCTCATCAGCGCCCATTTAACGCAGTTGTTGCCACATAAGCTGATTCTAGATCAGCACAACTCATAAAAACGGACCAACACCAATCAGCCAGAGTCTGTTCATGTTTACAGCTCACGGTAAGTCTAAACCAGCACTTCTTAAAGAAGAGTTTTTGCGGTTTAAGAGCTGAGAGCACTTTTTTGGGATGCATTTAGAGAAAAGATTTAGATGATGATTCATTTTTTTTTTTTTTTTTGCACAAAGAACAACGTAGCACCAATGACAAACTAAAAAAGAGCTACATTTTGCTCTTTAAGGAGCTGTTCTTTTGATGATTAAAAACAAAGTTACAAAAACAATACCATGATATTTTGACCAAAATGTTTCATCTTTCTTTTGGTTTCTGGAGATCATTCCCACATATGCTGGTCCAACAGTCTCTGCAGGCTGGGAAACAGGCAGCAGGTCGCTGAAGAAAATTCCTCCAGTCGTCCAAGGTCAGGACGTAAATGGAAACGTCAAAGCATCACTGCAGCTTTAGTATTTAACATATTCAGACTGAAGGGACTGTGGAAAGACAGAGACTAAGATGAATACACAAACACAAGCAGCCTCTTTTATAAACTCTGGACGCTTTATTAGAAACCCCTGATATATCTGATATAGAGTGTACAGTTGGAGACAGTAGCTCATCTGTTGATGGACAATGCCATAACACCATTACGTAGCAGCACTCTCCAGTGTGTCCCTGTACACCTATATCAAGTTGTTATCGACAGTGATGCACAAAAATAGCTTCATGCAGGGGTGAAGAAAAGTGAAGCAAAAAGCTTTTTTCGGGAAAACTACCCGAGAAGGAGGAAGGAAAATAACTGGAAGGGCAAACTTTCAAAGACAATCAAGACAAAAAAGAAATGACTGCAGTAAAGGAGAAGTAAAAGCATCGGCTGAAGTAGCAGCAGAAGAGGCAGCCTCGGCCTGCCAGCAGATCGGGTCAGATTCACTCACAGGGATGGAGCGGCTAAGGGGTCGTCCCATTAGCCCTCCAGGGCCAGACCGAATCGGACCTCTGTTGGGGCCGAAAGCTGCTCTCTTCGTCGGCCCTTGATGGCCGCTGAGGTTGTTGTTGACCTCAGAGTGGAAGTTTGGGTTGGGACAAGGCAGACGGGGATCATTGAGGGGGTATCCGAACCCGAAGCGGTGCCGAGGAGGGCCGGCGGAGAGGGGCTGAGGAGCGGGGGTCGAAGAAGGGAAGGAAGAAAAGGATTCGCTCTCATCCTCCTCCTGGAAGTCGTCTGGGCCGTAGAGGTTGCCGAGGGAATGAGCTAAGCGGGGTTTCAGGCTGCGTTGAAGGGGACAATTACAAAAAAACAGGAGCAAATAAATCAAGATGGACACATCGTAGGACTTGGGTTGGCTGAGGCACAGAGTTAGGGTTTACTAAAAGGGCGCTCCACCAAACAATCGGAATCATTTATTTACTAGGTCGTAAACAAGGCCACTTAAAGGGGAAAAGTCCCTAATAATCCATTCCAACAGTCTTCAGTTGATGTGGATCACCCTCTTCACATCCCTGCATGCCTTTAAACACCCATCCCTAAATATCCCTCCCAAAATCACGTTCCCAGTTCAATCATGAGCTCACCTTTTCAGGTTCCCAGCAGAGGAGGAGGGGCTTCGTATGAGTCTCCGTGGTGATGTGATGGCTGAGAAAGGGAGAGGAACTTTGGGAGAATTTGGAGGAGAGTTGGAAGCGGGCGCAGAGCACATCCCACTGGAAGACGGAAGAAATTTTAAGGCATGGCGTCACTCAAAATCTCTCTACACAGTTTGTACAGCTGTTCAGTAATTTCTCTGTGCACTTTCACTCTCCATATCAGTGTTTATGCATTTATTCTTTGTGGATTTGGGCTATGCCAGGTTCTTGCAAAGGAAACAGCCTGGAGGTATACGCTGAGTGAAGCCACAGATAAAAGGCTGGAAAATCTTCCACTCAGTTGGAAACGACCACACGAGCAGACCTGCAAAACACCCTCTAAACACCCTCTTCTAAAAAATAAGTATTAATTACACCCTTTTTTGCAAAATCTACAAGCCCTTCAGTGTTCCTCTCCTTCACACCATACCTGCCCATCACCTCCTCATCGCCTCTGTTCCTTCGCCAACATGTCCATTAAAATCTGCACCAATCATCACTCTCTCTCCCCTGGGTACACTCTCTATCACTTCATCTAACTCACTCCAGAATTCTTCTTTCTCTTCCATCTCACAACCAACTTGTGGAGCATAAGCACTACCAACATTCATTATCACTCCTTCAACTTCCAGCTTCAAACTCCTCACCCTCCCTGACACCATCTTCACCTCCAAAACACTCTTCTCACACTCTTCCTTCAGGATAACTCCTCCCATCCACACCATGGTAGAAGAGTTTAAACCCTCCTCCGATACACCTGGTCTTACTACCCTTCCACCTCGTCTCTCACACACAGAAGATCAACCTTCCTTCTCTCCATCATATCAGCTAATTCTCTACCTTTACCAGTCATGCTGCCAACATTCAAAGTCCTTCCCTCACTTCCACTCTCCGCCCCTTCTTTCTCTCCTTCTCCCTCTGGACATGCTTTCCTCCTCCTCTTCTTCTTCTTTGGCCAACAGTAGCTCAATTTCCACCAGCACCCTGTAGACTAACAGCACTCTTTCAGATCTCTTTCGTTGTCCACATATGGATTTACACACACATAAGGACGCCCGTAGCAACCAGGGTGTCCTGAGAAAAAGATCACTTTTCTTCACATAAATGGGAAAAATACTAAGTTTCCTTCAAAAGGCAACGGACAGCTAACATAGTCATAAGATCCATAACGTGGGTTAACTTGAAAGATGCAGCTACACGCTTTAGATTTTATTACTGTGAACGTGCTCTGTGAGTCCAACCTCCAAGTTTCTTACCCGAGAGCAGCGGAGGACAACCTAAGAGGACGTGTCCCCTTTAATGCTCGCAGTTTGTCTCCCTGAGTCAGGCCCATGTTATCGTCCCTGAAGTCATTCTGCAGTGGACGGGACAGAAGACGCGCAGGTTCAGGATTCATTTCGTGTGCTTGTTTGAATTCGTGGCCATTTAAACACGTGTGTAAAATGTTGACCTGCTAACTAGGACGAGTTCAAGATTAGACTGAATTTAAGTGTCACCTCATCAATGCTGCTGGAGTTTACGCTGGTGCTGGTGATGGAGACGTCATCCAAGCTAGAGATGAGGTGGGACATGTCCCTCTCCTGCTGGCGCCGTTGTCTTTGCTGCTGAAGCTTCTGCTTTGAGCGGTACAGATCCCCCTCCACCCACATGCTATGCTGCTTCCTGAAGAACGATCAGAAGAAGAAGGGGTTACCAGGTAACCCGGTACCAGGTTATCAATTGCCATGGAAGTCTGAAATGCTTCACTTTCATTTGAGATGTTTTGTGACCCTCTTTGAGTACCGGGTTCTCTCAGAATTGTTTTACTCCTCCAAGGATTAAGAGATGTGCTTATCTGAATCCTTACTCTGTTTTTCGTTATTTTCAGGGATGCTTTTCCTTACTATTTTACTTCTTTGAGAATTTTACTTCAAAAATAATAAGTTTGATGCTTAAATATTTACAGTACTTTTATATAAATTTATTGGGAAAGGTTCTGAAAGTTGGCCTTTTATTTTAGACCAATTGAACCTCCAAAAAAGGGAAGAAAATCATCTACAAAGCTCTTTTTTTTTTTCACAGAAGGACCATTTAGGTTCCCCAAAGACGCCTTCCATCTATGCGTCTTTGAGGGAATATTTTAGTAATGAAATGTGTGAAAGTCATGAAATGAAAACGATCCTCCCAGATCCATTGAACTGGTTTACTATTGGTGCATTATTTGAAGGCAGACGCTTGAGGGCCTTCCGCTTCAACTCAGCTCTGTTTAATCCCGTTTAAGCTTTCACGGCTGTCACTCCTGCATCAAACACCACTTCTTTCTGAACGCTCACTCTTCCAGAAAGTTCTGCTGGGGTCCGATGACCGAGCCAGGCCTGCAGATGCGAATCCAGGCGATGGCCTCCGCCGCTGTGAAGCGGTAATGCTTCATTATGTAGCAGCCGATCAGAGTGCCTGTTCTGCCGAGGCCCGCTGTAGACACGTGTAGACACAAAATTTCACATTTTGGAAAAAATAAAGTAAACAAAGTTACAGCACTTACATTTTTCCCTTATATGTTCTGAACTCACACTAAATAAAAATGAGAACTATCCACAACATTCTGGAGAAAAGAAATGCTATCTTTAAGAACGTTCCCTGTCGAGCGCGTTTCATTTTCTAAAGCATGTCGCTTGCCTTTTGCCACAACTCCAGACTGAACACCTGTCTCACCTTTGCAGTGGACGGCGACGGCTCCCTCTGCACTTTCGCAGATGTGCAGGAAGCGGCGAATGATGAGGTCACTGGGCGTGCTGCCGTCTACAAAGAAGAGGTCATGATGCTCAAAACCGGCATCTGTGAAACGCCGGCCCTCGTAGATCTTCCTGTTGAGCCGCACCACGTCGCTGACATTGTGCTGGCGGAAGTAGGGGAAGTAGGCTTCTGGAGCGTGGAGAGGGTAACCTGAGGAAGGTGCCCGAGGCTAATTAGTGCAGCGGGAGAAAGAGACTGGCCAATGTTTATAGATCAGAGCATCAGGGTGTGATTTTGGCCAGACTTCAACCAAATGCGTGACTCTGGGATTTTAGAAAAGCTGTTTTTTTTGTAGATTAATATCAAAACCTTATGTTTTGTAAACTAAAGCTCCATTACTCACCGCTCTCGATTCTGCTCTTGGGATGAGGGCCACTGAAGGCCAGCAGCTTTCCAGGCACAATCCAGTTAAAGTCCCCATTTTCTACACGCTAAACAAACAAAAAAAAATACTGAAGTAAACCTTCAGCGAGCTTATAGTCCCTACACAAATAATGTTTACCAGGGGTGCCATGAGCAAAGCAGTTTAGATATTTAATTCTTTTTTGAAAATCAAAATGCCCTGTTGTGAATACTCTTAAGACTTTTAAAATCTGTTTTTCAGATATTTCAGCTGAAACTAGCAAAAACACACGGCACCTCCTACCTCGTAGTACTCGTACTCTTCAACGTCAAACGTCTCAAAGTTGAAGAACCCCTGCTGCAGGGCCTGCACAGAAACAGTGGGACACATTAATAAGGAAGTGGGTGTTGGTGGTCTAGTGGTGGGTACTTGCCCACGGACCTACAGCTCAAGAGGTCCCAGCACTACCACCCTGAGCAGGACCCTTAACCCTGAGTGTCTCCAGTGGGAACGTCCCTGTAATCAGGACATGGAAGTCGCTCTGGATAAGAGCGTCTGCTAAATGCCGCAAATCATCGGGTGGCAGCTGATGTTGGTCGGGATCACAAAGATTAAATCGTCTGCAAGGCGACTGAAAAATACATTAGTGAACATCCAGACACGTTTCGGAGAACAGGGTGCCAGAACAATGCCGAACGTTAAAGATTATAAACTTGATGGTGAGATACTTTCTCTCATTCCCCTCTTTTAGGGCTGAAAGCCTGCACGTTTGATCAGTAACAATCAAAACATTCATCAAATTTTGTGACCATCTGCTTTAATGAGCTTTGTGGAGCACTGTTTCGTAATTCTTCATCCTGAATCGTGTCAACGCTGCTTCCTGTGTGCTGGAAAGGCAGATAATTGGACTAAAAGATTAAGGCTGGAGCTGCGGCCGTAGAGGCCGAGTTACAGAGAGTGGCCTGGTTCTGAATGGGCAGTGCGTGAAGAACGTTTTTGGACACTTAGGAAAGATCCAGTTATTCATTTGTTAGGAAACATGCAGTGGAGCTCTGGTGCATCTTACCGCCATCAATGGTCATGACTCTAAAACTTGTTTTCGTTCCTCAGCACCTAATTTAATTCATTCGAAAAAAGAAACACACCTCTCTGTTTAAGGTTTCACTGTTGGTGGTGCATTTCAGAGTGAAAACTCTGAAAAAGAGTGAGAATTGTCTGCAGACAGGATTGTGTCGATACACAGACCTGGGTCTGGAGAACATCACAGCAGGGCAACCATCAGTGCAGCCCTTCAACAATCTCACTTAAATGGCCAGACAGAAAACCTGCTGGGAGTTTGCCAGACATGCACGAGATTCACACCCTTACCTTCCGGATGCCTTGTAAACAGTCAAGGATGGTCAGGTTGTACGTGCAGCTCCCAAAGGCAGCGTCTCTGAAAAGACAAAGTTGTTTTGGTGGCTTTAAAGCAGAGCAGCTGTAAACGCAAGCTTGATTTTTGATTTGATTCGACTGAGACGTTGCGTTTAAAGCTTGAATTTCCTTCTCTTTAACAGACACTCGTTATTTCTATGGTCTCCAGAAAAATACCGGATAAGAATAAAGAATAAATAAAGGTGAAATTTTTGTGTTAAGCAGACGTTTTCTAGCATTTTAACCCCCACGCCCCATGAAATAAATGAAATCTGTGTAGTTTTATTTAACAAAATAATGAAATGCACGTTCCACATTTACCCCTTCGAATTAAACAGGCCGTTTTTTTTTTATTCTGTAGTAAAAATGACCATATTTACAGTTTTTTTTACAACATACATGTAAGTACAGTTTAGGACTTTGACAGCAGATGGCGCTCTACTCTGATTGGGCATTGGGGCTGGCCTCATAGTCGAGCGTCGGTCATTGCATGTCTGTACGTTTCTAGTTTTGTTTGTATTTGTGTTTCTGTGCACAGTTACGTCATTAAAGCCTTCAAGTGAAGTACGAGGCTCTTGGCTCTGCACTGATGTCCAGACAAGCACCTCAGCGCTACAATAACGAAAAAGAGTTTGAATTCTAACCAGCTTTAAAGTCAATATTTGGTATGGCCACCGCTGTTCTTCAGCACAGCCTGAACTCTCTTAGGCAAAGCTTTAATGATGGTTAAGCTCATGTTTATAGCTTATACAGTGTCCTTCACAACATCCATGTTTCTGCTCCACCTTAATGAAGACCTGGTGTTCATTCTCGGCCAGTTCTAAACTACAAGAGCGAAACAAGCCTTGAAGGCCATCACGGAGGGCCGATTGCATCACGATGAGACGGAAGGAAGGATTTAGGCTTTGTTTCGAGGTTAAGGATTCTTCATTGCCTGGTTTTATCTTGATGAATGTTTGAAATGAAAGAAACATCAAATGTAATTAATTCTTCCATGTCTTCGACCCCCCCCAACAAACTTGGTCATTCAGCATCATCACACGTCATTACAGTCTTAAAGCGCTTAGTTAAAGTCTTTGTGCCGGGCGTGAGGCAGGAATCTCACCTGAAGGGCAGGTATGACACATTAGTTCCAGATATCAGGGCGCGGTAAACCTCCTCTGGAGTCCTCTTTAAGTAGATTACCTGCCGACCAATAAAGAGAATTAGAGATGTAGATCTCTGACCTAACTGGTTTCATTCAGTAGGCAGTTCTTACCAAAAGAACCCCCCTCCAGGAGTGACACCAAGCTATCAAGTTCTATTACATACATACATACATACATACATACATACATATATATATATATATATATATATATATATATATATATATATATATATGATACACCACATCTTGGCTCACGTCCCCCTGACAACTGCTTTAAAAGGCCCATATTATGGAGATACATCTGAGTTAGTATGAACACACTGTCCGCGTCTCACTGTAGACCACCACGAACCTTATCTACAAATCTCACTGCTCACAGTAAAACTGAATAGGGTTCTCCAGGACAGACACCATTGATGATATATTTAAGTGTAACACCCCCCTTTCCTATTGGTTTCTCTTCTTAAAGACTGGAGCTTGAGCCTGAGTAACTAGTTGAGATATTACATGATGTTAAGGATATATATATATATTATTAATAATATATATAATAATATATATATATATTATTGCAAATGTATGTTTTCTGCTCTAGCAGTAGACACCGATGGGCAGCGGTGGTCTAGTGTTTAGGGACTAGGTCCCAGGATCAGTGGATCATGGATTCGAGGCCCAGACCGGTAGGTTACCCTGAGGTTCCCTTGAGCAAGGTACTGTCACCACCACTGTCGCACACATCTAGTTGTGCGGGACCACAGCCTGCATGTTATTTTAACAGAAAAACATCATTTTAACTTTAAGGTTAAAAACGAAAAAGAATTGTAGCATTCCAGCATCACCATTACATCCTGCTCTTCCGGCGAAAAATAAACACGGCGCCAAATATTGGCCGTAAAAATGATACTGATATGACGTTCTCAAGCAAATATCAGATACCGATATGATCATGTTTCAAAGGTTTTGCTCCCAGGTATCAAGCAATGCAAACTCACAGCGTAGGCACCGATCAGGAAGGCAGCGTTGGCCCTCTTCTGCTGGTCATAGCTGGTGTAATGAATGATCCGCTTTCTGGAGAGAGCGAAGGACTGCAGGGATACGCAAAATGAACAGTTAACCTCTGAGCTACAAAAATTCATGTTTGAAGCCCGGATCTGATTTAAAAAGAGACTTTTTGAGACTGGAATCACCATCTAAATGTTCAGTGATAGAAACCAAGCTGGGTGCATACAGACGTGAGAGAAGTAACAAATAGGAAGGAAGAAAACAAGCCCATCTCCAACACGCCTGGAATAATGAACATATCCCAGAGACACGGTTTTTCAAAAGGTGTGAAGCCCCCAGCCGTGAACACACACTTTACTTGAAGTACGTGATGAGGGTCATTCGTATGTTGTGTCCAGCTGGACGGTCTGGTGAGGAAATGTCCACTCAAATTCAGGATGCCTTTTTCATCCATGCCAGAACCTGCTGTTCTTGACCAATCAGCACTAATGAGGCTTCAAAAAGTCCAGCCTGAGCACAGAGGAAGTGTGTCCCCGTGTGGACGGTGCAGCAGGAGCTCCTTCCTCAGTTAACCGAAGTGTTTAGATGCAGTGTTCGGCGGTTCCCATTAGCTGTCCACACAGCGGATCGTCCGTCTCCATTTCTTCCTGTCCTCTCCATCTTCCTCTTTCACTCCGACTGCCTGCATGTCCTCTCTCACCCCATCCATAAACCGCTTCTTTGTTCTTCTTCTTCTCCTCCTCTTCCCTGGCACCTCCATCTTCAACATCCTTCTGATATAATCCTCGTCTCTCCTCTGGACATGTCCAAACCAACGCGATCTTGCACCTCGGCCTTGTCTCCAAACTGTCCAACATGAGTTGTCGCTAATCCCGTGTATCTTCTTCACTCCCAACGCAAATCTCAGCATCTTTATCTCTTACACCTCCAGCTCCACTGTCTGTTTTTTTTTTTTTTGATACATCATCTCCATCCCGTATAACATATCTGGTCTCAGTAAACCTTTACTTTCACTCTTACTGGTACCGGTCTGTCACAGATCACTCCTACCATGCCAACCTGCCGCCTTCACCTTCTTTCAAACTCCTCCACCTTCACAACCTCTACTCCCTGCATCCTAACCACTCTACTGTCCTCCCTTTTATTCAAACTCATATATTCTGTCTTTGTCCTGCTGACCTTAACAATTTAAAATATTTCAAATTTTTTTTATTTGATTGAAAACCCTTTAAATATAAGACTGAATGGAGGAACCTGCTGAACAGAGCAAAATAGTTTTTTTGTGGCGATTGTGAAGAGGTTAAATGCTGGTTTTTAGGATGGAATGACCCTAAAATGACCCAAAAAGCAAATGTGCAGCTTCTAAAGTGACAGTATATCAGGGTGAATAAATTTCCAGCAGAAAAATGTCAAAGTTTGTCGGCTTACCTTTAACTTTTTGTTGAGCTTACAGCAGTATCGGTACAGCATGGCCAAATTCAGAGGCCCAAAATCTGCGTAGAAGCTGAAACAGAGATCTTCCGTTACGTTCATGACCCTGCTGATGTGCATGCGAGCACAACAGAGCGCTTTATACACCGCTGTTCTACAAGTGAAGGTGCCAACAGCGTGACGATACAGTTTTGGAAACATGGAACCCCTGAAAACCAGCGTTAGGCACCTCCTCCCCCATTTAAACCCAGGTCTGATGCCTCCATCCCACGCTGACCACTCACTTTTCATAGATAAACTCATCATCCGTGCAGAAGTAGTGCGTGTTGGCTGTGCTTTTCGGCTTTCCTCGGAGAGCAGCAAAATATAAGCGATCTGCAAGAAAACAGAAACAGAAGCTCATGAACGCAAGACCGAACTTCAGGTGAGTCTAGATTTCGTTCTTTCTTAATGCTGTTGATGAGAAAAGCGTAGGCACTTGTGATCGAATGTGACAATAATAACAGACAGATAGAGAGATAGACAGATAGATATACAGACAGACAGGCAGATAGACAGAGAGGCAAATAAACAGACAGATAGAACTGAGGCTGTCCGATACTCTTCGGTCTGAAGGATTTATCTGAGGGTATTAACGCTAGTACCTTTAATAAACTCAGCGGCTCCCAGCAGGTCATTATCCTGCGCCATTTCCTTTATTTCCCTACAGTTTCCTCCTGTTTCCTTCAACTTCTTCCAGTTTCCCTACAATTTCCTTCAGTTTCTTCTAGTTTCTCTTCAGTTTTCCTTCAATCTCCTCTGGTTTCCTTCATTTTCTTAGTTTCCCTTCAGTATCCTTCAGTTTCCCTTCAATTTCCCTTCCGTTTTCTCCAGATTCCTTTACTTTCCTTTAGTTTTCTCCAGATTCCTCTACTTTTCTTCTATTTCCCTCCAGATCCTTCAGGTTCCTCCCGTTTCCTCCAGATCCTTCAGGTTCCTCCCGTTTCCTCCAGATCCTTCAGGTCCCTTCCGTTTCCTCCAGATCCTTCAGGTTCCTCCCGTTTCCTCCAGATCCTTCAGGTTCCTCCCGCTTCCTCCAGATCCTCCAGTTTCCTCCAGATCCTCCAGATCCTTCAGGTTCCTCCCGTTTCCTCCAGATCCTCCAGTTTCCTCCAGATCCTTCAGGTTCCTCCCGTTTCCTCCAGATCCTTCAGGTTCCTCCCGTTTCCTCCAGATCCTTCAGGTTCCTCCCGCTTCCTCCAGATCCTTCAGGTTCCTCCCGCTTCCTCCAGATCCTTCAGTTTCCTTCAGGTTCCTCAGGTTTCTCTGAAAACCTCCTGACTCCAGACTCTCACCTGAAGCACCAGACTTTGCTCTGAAACACCTACAGCGGTTCAAAAACTAAAAACTTCAGTAAAACTTCTGGCGATAAAATTACAAATTAAAAAAGACAAGAACTTCCACACACAAACATCAAAGACGGGCCGCCTGAGTGGCAGAACGCAACAAACTTCACGCGACTCTTCTTAAAGAGACGTCGCTTAGTAACCACGTGCCCCGCCGCCACACAAAGTCGTTGCTAAGAGACGGGTTGACACTGACCAATCGGCATTAGTGAAACAACCTCACGGTGCTCCTGAAGACCCCGCCTCTCCGGCGCCGAGATTGGCCAAATAGCACGTTTAGTTGAGATTAAACTCTCAACTCACCAATCGTAGACAAAGATTTGGAAGGTTGAGCCAATCGTAGAGCAGGAGAGGCGGGGCGAGAGTGTTTCGCCACAGAAATTCCTCAGAGGTCAAAACAAAAGTCTGCGCTGCATTTTGATTGTATTAGTGTTTCATTAGGACTGCAGCTTGATTAGAAAATGATCAGAAAAGACCCCAAAGTTGAACTAATGAAGCTTGAATGAAGAAGATTCTCCATCCAAAAGGGTTTAATTTGATTTATTTAAAGTTAAAGTTTGTTTATTTTTTGTTTATATAAAACAAATATTTTTTGTTTATATATTTTAAACTAAAGAAATACTAAACTTGTTTAAAAAGAAACTATTTTCTATTTTTATTTACTTTCAATCAGAAACTACAACAGGAAAATTCAAAAATACTTTAAAAGCAAAACATTTGTCATAATATTGGCAAGTGAAAAGAAGTTTAATCTGATAAATGTTTATGAGAGGTAAGAATATTATAAATATTCTAAATTTTTTCCATGTATTTATATATAAAGGAAATAATGATCTCGATTCACAATAAGGTACCCAAATAGTCATTACATTTGAAAGTGAAAGTGACTATTCTCATCATTGCGAGGTCACAGCACAGCACACAGTGAACCACAATGAAATTGGACCTCTGCATTTAACCCATGCAAACACCGTGCAGCAGGGCAATGACGGGGACGGTACCTTGCTCAAGGGTACCTCACTGGTAAGGGGTTTGAACCCATGATCTTCCGATCCTGTGGCCAACTCCCAAACCACTAGGCCACGGCTGCACCAATTTACAGTTTCAGTATTGCAGCTACGTTCAGCCTCAGTTAGGCCACGCTCACGCCTGGTGTGTGTGTTACTCATCAGAGGAGTGTGTGGAGGGTCATCTGGAGTCTCGTCCGCAGCCGTGTCTCGTGCTGCTGACGTGCTTTAGTCTTAATGCTGACTAATGTGATCAGCCTGCTCTCCTGCTCACCTGCCACCTCACACTCAGCCACCATCCCCAAACACACACACACACACACACTCAATTTGTTTTTGGTGGGCCCAAACTTCTGGCCTGAAGTGTATGGGCCTATATTGTATTTAATTTTCTTCCTTAATGTGTTTATACACTAAAAAAACTATTTCCAAACTCTCTTCACCCTTAAAATGAAACAGGCTGTTTCTATTACACCATCCTTTAAAGGCTGATAGATGTAGATCCTGCTTTGATTGGCTGTCCTGTATTGTGCTTCATATAAAAAGCAGTCTGTGCTGAAACACTCCATGTAACTTCATGAAGGGGCGGAGCTAAACTTCTGTAGGCCAAATTGATGGCAGTATGTAAACACTGATTTCTGGGAGAGGTTAGAAGGAAAATTGATTCCACCTTAAGACTGATGGACCCCGGTGGTATCTATCCAAAGAAACAAAATGGATGACATTGAGAAAGGAATGGCTGTTCGGAGAAACCTGCTTAACAACACCAGTCACTACAGACACTTAGTGAAGGACCTGGCAACCAACAGCATGTATTAAGAAGCAGAAGACCCACCTGCAATATGTGAGATCCAGGCGGTTGGGGGCACCATGGCAGGAGGCCTGTGTCTGACCCGCCAGTGTTCGCCCCAGACGGGCAAACGGGACATGCCTTCATTGAGGTCGGTGAAGAGAGTGGAAAGAGACCAGATGAAGCATGGAGGTCTGGAGGAACGTCAATAAACGGTGACCTTTTAAGGGGTCCTCAGCAACATCTGCCTCCCAAAAGAGGCCCTTGCAGGGGGCGAGACTCCACAGACTGTCTGTACGACATTTCTCAGCATGAAGAACGGATGGATGAGTCTACAGCCTCATCTGAAAGAGGCGTCCGAGGCAGAGCAGGGCTCAGGTGACAGACTCGAGTTACCTCTCAACGTCCTAAAAAAACAGCTCCTGTCCTGAATCGAGCGTACCGTTTCATCTTACACTGTTACACGTCGTTCCCCAAAATGAGTGAAACATTAAAAAAAAAATCCCTCTCAATGCTCTCCCGTGACCCCTGCTTTCCCTTTCTCACCATAGAAAAGCTCAATTATTACACACGGTCCACTTTTGGATGCTTTTATCAAAACTGCAGTAATTCTTTTCAACACGACCATTTCCTGATCTCTCTTTATCTCTACGGTCCTCTCCCTCAATGCTGTTATACAGTTCAAAACTATTGGGACACCTGTCATTTCTTCATATTTTGCTTCCATGGAACCAGGCTTTCCTGAAGGACTAAGTGTTTGCTGGTCATTTTCAATAGCAAGAAAGCTCATCTAAGAGAGTTGAGGCTGTGCTGAAGAATAACGGTGGTCTTACCAAATGTTGACTTTATAGCTGGCTAGAAACTACAGACTCTCGTTACATTATAGACTGGAGTTACATCTTTGAAATTCAATAAATCACTGTATTTACATTTACGGCATTTAGCACGCACTCTTATCCAGAGCAACTTGGGGTTAAGGGTTTTGCTCAGTGCTGGAGGGTCTCAAACCTGAGACATCATGGTCTGTAAGCGAGTGTTCTACCTACTACCACCAACCATCCATTTGATTGGCTGTAATGGGCATCGGCCAAAAAATAGATGAAACACCCCTTATAGCAAGGGGAATGGCTGGGGTTGATTTTTATAGTCCGATTAAAGTTTAAAATTCAAATGCATTCATTTTTTAATAACATTAAAAAAGGAACAAATGCCGGAAGGGTTATTTCAGCAGCCTCATATGGGCCGAATAGCCTGGAGAGCGGATGGTATGAAATATTAACGAAAGTTAACTCATTTTCACACTAAATTGGACACCGGTTTTTTGAGTTATTTGTCCCTTTACCAGGTGCAGCTATGGCCGACTATCAAAGTCCCTGGATGAATCCATTCAGCTTCTAAGATCAGTAAACATCCTCCTCCGTCAGGGGTCAGCTGCTGTGGGACGATGCTGACGTAACACTTGAGATAACGGCTCAGTGTAGAGGGCAGAGTCGGAACGGAGCCGGGTTTCTAAAAGCGTGCAAGGTCACCAGCAGTGTTACATTAGAGGTCCTTGGAGATACATGAGAAAGCGTGGAAGTGGGGTTTAGTTATAGTAAGTGGTAAAGGAGCTCCTTTCAACGTACATGTAGGCCTGATACTCAGGTAGCCATTTTAAAGCGTAATTCCACCAAATTTTCAAAACGGCTGCACGTTAGGTCGGTTGGTCCCTCAGAGAGGTTTGGTGTCAATCCTCCATTCTAAAGCAACCGGGAGTCAGGGAACCAGACATCGGCCCCTAAAAGCTCCCTCATACATGAAACGGTTATGAAGATCCTGCCTGATGATGGATGTTTTGCTTCCTAAGAACTTTCTTGTATTTTAATATCTTGTTTAGGAATATTTTACTCTGGAAAAATGTTTTTGTCTTTCATTTTCAGCACAGTCCCTGCACCTGAGTAGTTTCAGAGAAAGAAGTGGGATCATCTCCACAAAAAACAGAACAAAAGGCAGCCGACGTCCAAAGAAGAGCTTCGGAACGTTCTTCGAGAAGCCTTAAGCACTGTTCCTGCAGACCACTTAAAGAAACGAGAAGAAAGCTCATCTAAGAGAGTTCAGGCTGTGCTTTTTAAAAACATACAAGGTGGAGAGGTACCGGCAAAGTACCACAGTCTCCCCACAGCACCCAGGGAGCAGTGATGGGGACGGTACCTTGCTCAAGAGTACCTCAGGGCGACTTACTGATCATGGAGCCTAGTCCCTAAACACTACGCTACTGCTGCCCCATAATATTATATATATATATATATATATATATATATATATATATATATATATACAAGAAGGTGAATAGAGCTGCTTCATGGTCATCCCCCAGACGTAATGGCTAAACCTCACCTTCTTTTTCTGTCCTGGCCCATCAGCCTCAATCAGCCAATTAAACAGGAGCTTAATGGGCCCTGGCCCTTCTGACTAATCTCAGGGAGGAAGAAGGAAGATGACGGATTGACGTCCAACGCACTGAGCCAGAGATCTGTTCCAGCAGACAGCCGTCTTCACTACAGTCCTGTCACCATTAATGCTTCCCCATGTCTATCATCCTGCCATTCTCTAAGAGTGAACGTGTGAGTGCGAGGCTTTTACTGAACCCATTTTACGGGGAATTATATTTTTCAGAGAATAATTGCTGTGCTTTTTTATTTCAAGTCAGACAGACTTGCCATTTTATGATAATTATTAGATTATTCTATGATTTTCCAATTTTTAAATATTAAAATATCACCTTTATGATTTGAAAATCATTGGATGGAGCTATAATGGACAAGGAATAAAATCAGGCTTCTCTCATGTAGGCATCTGCCAAATTATTTTGATGACTTTTCAGAATAAAACGGATTTAAATGTCTAACCTGGGCACTATTTCATGAAAAACAGCTGTTTAAATTAGAGCTGCTGCTGTAGTTGCATAGCTGTACCACGTGACGGCGCCATAACACGAACAGTTAAACGTTTAAACGCAATTTTTAAGTGACATTATTATGTAACGTTGTTATGGATGATTAACGACGTGATCATAAAGTGCTGCTTTGTTGTAACTGCACGTGACTGAGTTGAATGAAGGACGAACTTGACCCTTTTTTCCATGTGGGTGGGATCCGGCAACGTGATTGGCTGATCCCAGGAGGCGTGAGCGTGTCGTCACGGAGCCACAGAGCGTAGAGCTTTGCGAGATGCTTAACTCCGCACAGTTTCCGTTCACGTCTTTTTTTAACGTTTTGGGCCGTGAAGCGATGCGATCGTAGCGTGTAAATTAAGAATGGCAAAAATAAAGCACGTGAATGAAACTCAGGGCGAGAAAGCGTCCACCTCAACGCTCACAGGTGCGCCTTTAAATCGCCGCGAGTGGCACATCTCGCCCCGAGGCAGCTCTCGGTGTGACGTCGCGGAAAGATGGCGGCGGTGGGAGCAGTGCGGGCGCTGAGGATCCTGAGGTTTCTGGTAACTTTGCACACAAACCCGAGCGATGTTACACACTTTAACGCACGACGTGCACACTAAAGTGCTCCGCGCGTTCATGGCCCTGTTCTCCGCGTGCACACAGACCGTGCAACACAAACAAATCTCTCCTTTTCCTCTCTTTCACTGAGACTTACGTACAAATGTCCTTCCTTTACATGTAAACACACCTTTTACACGTGCGTGCACAAATATTATCATTATAATGTCATTTAACATGGTGTTAGAAGAAGAGTACACTTCAGCCATGCACAAATATATGTAGTATATATAGTATGTATAACTGTAATGTCGTGTATTAAACATGTATTAAAAAAGTCTCAGGTTTAGAGACTAGGCCTCAGGATCAGTAGGTCGTGGGTTCGAATCCCACACCAAGGTACCGTCCCCATCACTGCTCCCCGGGCTCTTTCAGTAGCTGCACGTGCGTGTGTGGGGTAAACGCCGAGGCGTACTTTCCTTCACTGTGTGCTGTGCTTCACAATGACGAGGATAGTCACTTTCACTTTCTCCCAGCCCCAGTTTGCGTCCCGCCGCTGTAAACCGTGTCCCAGAGTCCTGCTGGAGCATCAGCCCCTTTTCTCGCAGCAGCGGAGGGCCTTCAGACCAAGCTGGGGTGAGTGTCTTCTTCCACATCTAGGACTGTTTTGCATCATGAGACCAGGCTGACACGGGGACGTGTGTTTTTTTTTTTTGGCCGTAGGTGGAATGGACAGGACAGTTGTGTGTCAGCGTGTTGAGCGTTTACCGCACCAGCACCTGCATGGTTGTTTTTGTCTGACCGTTTATTAATTCAATTTCACAGCGGCCTCGGGACAAGTGCTCCAGTTCAAACTGTCGGACATTGGAGAGGGCATCATGGAGGTGACGGTTAAGGAATGGTACGTTCATGAGGATGAATCGTTGGACTTGAATCATTTCAGCGCCACTGAGTAAATACTTTATCGCTTCCTGAGGACTGAAATAAAGAGCGGTGGTCTCGTGTTCAGGGACTGGGCCCCAGGATCAGAAGGTTGTGGGTTTGAATCCCAGACCAGTAGGTTGCCCTGAGTTACCCTTGAGCAAGGTATTGCACCCATCGCTGAAAGTGACTGTCATTGTGAAGACAGTGTAGGACACGGGGCAGCGGAGGTCTAGTGTTTAGGATCAGAAGGTCGGAAGGAAGGTATCGCAACCCAGAGCTACTCTTGAGCAAGGTACTGTCCCCTTTAGTGCTCCCCGGGTGCTTAAAATAGGTTGCATTTCGTTGCGTTTGAATGTGTGCTGTGCTTCACAATGACAAATAGTCATCTTCACTTCAGTGAACCACAACAAAATGGTTTTTTTATTAAAGCAATGCACACCGTGCAACAGGGAGGAGTGACTGGTACAGTACCTTGCTCTAGGGAACCTCAGAGTTACCTACTGGTCACCTTTGAAATAGAAGTCCCTAAGCGGTATTACCATTGTGGTAGTAATATAGAATGAAATGGATCAGTAACTGGTCTCCATGTTGTTTCTGTCGTTAGTCTTTATGTTCTCAAACATGTTCTTGGAGTGTCCTCTGATTCTCCGTGTGAAGGTACGTGAAGGAAGGCGATAAGGTGTCCCAGTTTGACAGCATTTGTGAGGTCCAAAGCGACAAAGCATCGGTCACCATCACAAGCCGTTACGACGGAATCATACGCAAGCTGTATTACGATGTGGACGCCATTGCCCTCGTCGGATCTCCGCTGGTGGACATCGAGACGGACCGGGAGCAAGGCAAGCCGCTTTAGCTGACTAGGTGTTAACAGTTGTTAATGAGCGCAAAGTAGGTTGCAGGAATCTCACACTGTGACATTCTGTCCTGCAGATGGCGCACCTGAGGTGGACGTGGTGGAGACGCCAGCAGTGTCCAGTGAACACACCCACCAATCGATCAAAGGACACAAAACCCAGGCGACCCCTGCTGTACGACGTCTCGCCATGGAGAACAATGTGGGTTCTCATACACGCCGCTGAATGGTGCATTTGATTTCATCTCTGAGCGGCAGAATTCGTTCTTAATATTTCTCTGGAAAATCAAGATTTCTGATTATGAAGCTAATTTACATCTAAGGCTCAGCACGTAAGATTCCTTAAAATATTATTTTCAAATCTCAAGGCCTGCGTTGCCTGAATGGATTGGCATTTTTGCCACACAATCTGAACTTGAACCACGATCTCTGCTCATGTGGTCGTCACTTAAATGCGCTGACTCTAAATATCCCTCTCTCTTTGTCTGCAGATCAAGCTAAGTGAGGTAGTGGGGACAGGAAAGGATGGACGCATTCTGAAAGAGGACATCCTGAACTTCTTGGCCAAGCAGACGGGAGCCATCCTCCCTTACGACGAAGTGAAGCAGCCGACGCCGGCAACGGCTCCGGCTGCTGAGAAACCAGTTCCGAAGCCGACTCCTGTTGTCCAGAAGCCGCTTTTCACAGGGAAAGACCGGACGGAGCCTCTCAACGGTGACTTTCGGTTAATTCTATAGTTCATTCTCCTGCAATGTTGCTGATGCTGATATCTCTCGCATGGCCTACGTTGCTGAACCTGCAGGCTTCCAGAAGGCGATGGTGAAGACCATGACCGCTGCTTTGAAGATCCCTCACTTCGGATACTGCGACGAAGTGGACCTGACCCAGCTGGTGCGCTTGCGCTCAGAACTGAAAGGACTTGTGGAATCTCGTGGAGTCAAACTCAGCTTTATGCCCTTCTTTATCAAGGTACAGCTCTGGATAGACCTTCCTCCTCAATGTTTGGCCCACAAACAGCATGGCGGTTTAGTGATTAGGGACTAGGCTGCATGATCAGAAGGTTTTGGGCTCCAGTACCATACCAGTAGGTTGGTCTGAGGTACCGTAGATTACCTTTATTGTAGGTTCTGCATCTATAAATGGTATGAGATTCATCATATGCATCATATTTACTACCTTTCTTTCTAAAGTTGGGTAAAAATGAAAAAGGACTGAAACGATGGCTTAGAGTCACTGGAAATGTGAGAGAATCTTTAGTAATGTTTTCATCATGCCTCCTTTTTTAAAACCTTCAGTGTGTTTCGCGCTATGTTTAGGCCGCATCGCTCGCCTTGCTGGAGTTCCCCGTTCTCAACGCTTCAGTCGACGACGGTTGCCAGAACATCACCTATAAGGCAAGCCTGAGTCTCTCTTATACTTTTCTTTGAGCTGAGCAGATGGTAGAAAATGTCCATTTGAGATTTTTCATCAGTTTACATGCTTTTCTCAGCACCTTTTGTTCTTTACAGGCGTCTCACAACATAGGTCTGGCCATGGACACCAGCCAGGGCCTCTTGGTGCCCAACGTGAAGGGCGTACAAGCTCTGAGTGTGTTCGATATCGCGGTGGAGCTGAACCGCCTGCAGGGTCTGGGCTCAGCAGGACAGCTGGGCACAGCCGACCTTACAGGGGGAACTTTCACGCTGTCCAACATCGGCTCGGTGAGGCGATCTGTTGGAACTCCAGGGCTTTGGTGACGATTGAGATTGTGGTTCTGGATTGGATTAGTTGATCTATGATCTGTTTAGAAGTGTAGGAGCATCAAAACACGAGGCAACAATTAACCTAAGTGAGAATTTGCCATTAAACCTTGGCTCCTATCTATTAAATCAGCCAGTGTTTGGTGCCTGAAGGTTCCTTTCCAGGCTAATGTAGGTGACAAGACCAGGAGGACCAGAAGATTGTAGGAGATGAATCAGCAAACCACGTCCACTTAATAATCTAAATCTAATGATTTGAATTGTTGGTGGTGGGGGTAAAATGTTCCATCGTGTCCTCAATACGGGACAGCTGACACCCATGTCATGAAGTCACACTTGCACAACTTGAAACTGGACCAGCACCAGGTCCATTGGAGATTGAAGGCATAACTTCAATTTGGGTTGATTAAACAAGAGCAACATTGATTTTAAACTGGGTTAAACTTCCCATGCCTTGTTTAAGGATTAGTACCCAAAAGCAAGCTGTCAAATAGGAACGGTTTCATTAAGGTTGGATTATTTGAACTTTGTGAAAGGGTGAATTCATGGTGGGTTATGAACACTGCTGGTGGTCAAACCTTAATTTGACCCCCAAAATTATTCTTCAACAAAAAGACACAAAGTTTTCCTGAGCATAGGCCTGGACTAAAAGGAGTTTTTAGTAATAAATCACCATTAAACATGACTTTAGTCTGAGATTTTGGGTAAGAAAGCCTGTCTAGATCCTTTTGATGCCAACAGCTCAACGTTTCACTGTGGCTTGTTTTGTAGCTTCTCTTCCAGAAGATGGCGTTAGATTTCAAGCCACTGAATTGGTCGGCTTTGGAATCTCGTAGGGCTTGTTCGTACCACAGTGTGGGTCGGTCTCATTTGTTTTGCAAAGCAAGCATAAAAGCTGGCGGATTAAGACCTGTTAATGCACCGCGTTGTTATCCGGGATTAGGTTCATTCTTCACAACAGTTCGGGAAGAAACGGCCCTGAGGATTTGGCCCTTTCGGCTCTCAAACAGTCACAGAGCTTTGTTGATAAAACACAGGGTTTCTCGCTGACCTTGAAACCAGAGGCTGGTGGAGGGTTGAGTCCGCTGTGGTAGATTTGGCCTGGAAAACTAAATAAATAAATAAATAAAAGCAAGTTATCTACTGGCTTCAGTGGAACCTGGCGTCCTGTGCACAAGCCGATGCTGGAACAGTAAGGTGACTGGTGGCGATAAGAGATTTGGGACAGAACGGTCTGCTCCCCGTGTCTTGAGTTATTAAGAATTTTTTTTTCTGGTTTAGATCGGCGGGACCTACGCCAAGCCGGTGATTCTGCCCCCGGAGGTGGCCATCGGCGCTTTGGGAAAGATCCAGGTGAGCCAGCAGAGTTTCATCGCCATGTAATAAAGAGCATCCGTGTACTTGAAGAGATTATAGTCTTCCTTTTATTTCAGATCAGCACCTGGCTTGACAGGCTGCTCTCCCACATTACAATTATATATACAACCAGAAAGAAGCTTAATATAAAAGGACAAAGATTATGTCTCATTTTCAGCAGTCTCTGTACCTGAGCAGTTCTCCAGATCTTCCTGAAGGACAGTGTTGTTGTCTCTCATTTTCAGTCCAGTCTCTGTACCTGAGCAGTTTGATAGTTTTGTGTTGGTTAATCCACACAATGATCTACGTCGGAACCTTCAAGCAGAACAAAGTGTCTAACTTAAGGGTCTAACAGGATTAGAAATGAGTATATTAGAGGGATAGCTCAGGTTAGACGTTTTGGAGACAAAATTAGAGAAGCAAGGTTGGTTTGGACATGTCCAGAGGAGAGATGAGGATTTTATCAGGAGAAGGATGTTGAGGATGGAGCTGCTCACTCTCACTCTTCTCTCCTGAAGGTGCTGCCCAGGTTCGACTCCCGTGGTGAGTTGGTCAAGGCCCATATCATGAACGTCAGCTGGTCAGCCGATCACCGGGTCATCGACGGCGCCACAATGTGCCGCTTCTCAAACCTGTGGCGCTCTTACCTGGAGCACCCTCCCTCCATGGTCCTAGACCTCAAGTGAGGAGCTGTTTCAGAAGGATCTCCGCCGAGGCGCCCACGTTCGGCGCTTCTACATTTGGTAGTTTTTCACTCCCGTTTGTAGCAAGATCACAGTGCCTTCGTAGCTATAATGTGAATTTATTTTCACCAGAAATGTTCTCAGCGCGGTCACGTTGCCTTCATTTGGGGTTAAGGAGGACCTTTTGCACTCCATCAAATTATTTCTGATGGCCTATAAATAAAGAAAAAACCCCAATCTGTTTAGTGTGGCTAAAAGCACTAGTAGTCTGGATTTTCAGAATCAAAAAAACTTTATTTTATCTCAAAGGAAAGTGTTTCTTTTGTCTTTATTGTCCATTTTTAAGACTGAGGCGTAACGACTGACAGCTAGCACTTTACCGTGGTTTGAAGTCGTCCTGACCGCTGACGCAGACCTACATTAACATTTCTAACGGCGCATTCTGACAAGCGTTCCTCGTCATAAAGTCTGCAGTGAGTTTCTAACAATCTTATTAGAAAAAGCCTTAAATGAATGCAAGTCATGCACCCTTAGAATCGTCACCCTACAGTAAAGTGTGACCATCGTTAAAAAAAACAAAAAAATAAAAACGGCTCCATGCCTTTAAGACTGATGCATGTAAATGAGCTCTGCTCTGATTGGCGGTCTCGTTTAAAATGCTCCTTAAAAAGATGATCGAAGGTACTATAAAGCTTTTGGTTTGAGCCTGTTACTGTTTCGTCTTGAGCGTTGGGGTTTAATGGGGAAAATGGGACGCGGTCCTAAACAAGAGTGTGATCGTATTAATATCCACAGCGGTTTGGATCAGATTTTTCTTTCCTTTAAATCACGAGACCTTGAGCGACCTCCAGGTTTGTTCTGTTAAATAAGAGGCTGCGGCTCGTGGCGGTGATGGTCTGAAGCGGCGTCCAGCACGGCGAGGTGCTCGGACGGGAACAGACTCCCGCTGTCCTGCCTCATTGGCTGCTGATACTTCGTCCTCACAATGAGCCTCTGTACAACTAACACTCAGCTACTTCATTTGAAACCACTTGGCATGGCGGAGTGGACACTTGGGCTGTGAATGGACATTGTTACGTGGGACGCTCTCGTCAATTGTACAGGCCATGTGGGAGGATTGTGAATGCTGTAACGGGAAGAATCACAGACTGTATATAAATAAAGCTGTTTAAAAGAAAATGTCTCTCATCATCCAAGACCAACACTTAGGGTGCCAAAGTCGGACACAGCCTGCGAAACATCGTTGGGCCAAATCTCATTTAAGACTCTTTTTATCGCAGATCAGCGGAGACATTTTGTGACTTTATTTCAAAACCAGAGCTACAAGGGTGACGCCTTCGCGAAGAATCGTCGCCCGATGGTTTTTTTTTAGAGCCCAAAGACGTCTCTCAAACCACATCCGGCTCTTCTGCTGGCGCAATCTTGGACCGGCACCACTTTATGTATTAATGACTGCACCAAAAACTGATTCTGGATCAGCATTAATTCTTTGTTTCAAAAAGGTGTTTGGGACAAACAGCCAATCAGCACTTCTATAGCTGACGGCAAGTCATAGGGTCCTGAAGCACCTGCACAAGTCTGCTCCACATGAACGAAGAGCTGGATGTAGGACGAGGGAAGCGTTTACTGAAAATCTTTGTTTACGCCATTAGGCAGACTTCCACATCCTAATTACAGGGACAGTCCCCCCAGAGCAACTCGGGGTTAAGGGTCTTGCTCAGTGATGGTGGTGCAAGAGGCGGGATTCGAACCTGGGACCTCTTAAGCCAAAGGCCTGTAGGCAAGTACCCTACCACTAGACCACACCATTCCTGTACAAGGCTGGCGAGATTCATTTTTTTTTAATGTCTGTTCTGAGTGGTTTTCCTACAAAAACATGAAATTTGGGGCTTTTCTTTTTCATGAAAACACTCTTTAAGCCCAACAGCCTTTGAATGAAGGCCTAACAAGCAAACGACCTGCTTTGTTTCCTAAATAGTTCAATGCCCTCATTAAAGCATGAGAGACTAGAATTACACAAATTACTGACACGGGTACCACTAGTTATAGTTGTTTCAGCTGAACGCTACCAAAAATAGTGGCACCTACGTGGAGCACAAAAGGGTATTACTTGAATTTCCTGAAATCTGAAGTCGAACGCACGCCCCACGTTGGCTTCGTTTCTAGCGATACGGTCACTGGCGCCGGGAAAAGCATGTGAGCGAGTGATTCAGCATTTAGACAGGCTCGATGGACGTTGCACACGAGACTGCAGCGATGACCCGTGATCACAACCACAGTGACGTTCTGAGAACGTTCCTCTTCATTCTGCCTGTCGTTTACAAGGAGGAGGAAGAAAAATACATCCACAGAGAAGGTTTCGGTCCAAGCGTTTACTTGGGACAGTAGTACAGGACATGAAAACTGAAGAGGAGCCTTCTGATTATTGCAGATGCACTGAAGTGAATCTATGTTCCCAAAGGGCGAAAGCAGCCCAGCTCCTATGCACCACAATGGTAACGACAACAAACATCTACTACTACTACGTCCAGGAGCGGAAACTTCGTTCACTTCTTGACCCTCGTTCGGCTGTGCCCTCGTGTAACAGTCTGTTCGGGATTTCAACAGGACCCAGGGTGCGCCACTGAGACGCACCGCGTCCCGAATCCCCAGTTCCAAAAGGTGCGGGAGACTTCCCAGTGTCCACGCCGGGACGAAGCCAGTACATGAGCGTACTCTGCGCTTGCCCAGTTTCTGAACGCACCAGTGCTTTTACTCCTGGTCATTTAAAACCCTTAGGTGGCGTTTGAGGACGAGGTCTGTCTCTGGAAGACGTCCGAGAAGAGCAGGAGAACCTAATGCAACTCGCTTGGAATGCTACCAGGAAGGAATGTGAGAATCGTACAAATAAATACACATGTTCGGTGTACATTCTAGCTTGAAGGGGAAAAATTAAAAAAAGCAGAAGAGAAGATAAAAGATGGGGGGGGACTTAATCCACGAATTAATGCAGACCTTTGAATTTAATCACAGGCTTTAAACCCCCAAAACCAACCCCCCCCCCCCCATGGATTCACTACAAAGCTCTTGTGGAATGTTTCCGAGGTTTTGGCTTTGCTCTTCAATGAGCAGCTTATACCTAAAATCTGTTGGACGGATCTCCAACAGGTCCTACGAAGCAGCACTCATTCAGACTGCGTTGGCTTTATGCTTCTAAAAATGCGAAGAAAAAAAAAAAAAAAAAAAAGTCATTGGTCATAAATCACCTCCGCAAGCGAGACTTCTTATCGTTCTTTGCAGCCAAACGTGCGCAAGTGGTGCGTTCGAGTGCTTGAACGTGACGAGAGTCATTTCGTGAATCCTGTTCAAGCCACCTGAGGGTTTTGAACATGTACAGACAAAATCGGAGGTACATGTTTCGTGAAAAATCTAGGGGCAGATGTTACCACATCTTTGCCTTCGTGTCAAACATAAGACAGACTACTTCCTCTTAAATGTTCAAGGCAACGTTCCTTCACATAAATAACAATGAAATGTACATTCTTAAAAGGTAAAAAAAAAATAAAATAAAATAAGTATCCACTAAGGATGATGGCTAAACATCTACTTGACTGCTACATGGACCCACACTAGTCTTCATAAAAAGTTACACGGAGACACTGCGTTCGCGTCGAGAGTCTCAATTTTGTCCGTTTCTGGAGGCTCAACTCCAGAATCCGTCTTCTTTTTGATTATCACACTTAGATGATCCCTGTAGTTTGTGAACAGACATACGAGTCTTGATTTTTTTTTTCCCCCATGGAATAGATTTGAAAATAATCAAGGCAGTAACAATGAGTCAAAAATAATAATAATAATAATAACAATAACAATACAGTAACTAACAAAACTGTTCCTGTTGTAAGCCTGTGCTAGTGTGTGAGTGTGTGTGTGAGTGAGAGACTGAGAGTGTGTATGTTTGGTAGACAGGCAGCTTTGTGATGGACTGATTGTATAGCCGTCGAAGGCTTAAGGCCCCTGAAGGGACCGTGGTCCATTCGTGTAAGCCCTGAAGAGGGCGGCCAAAGGTCAGGTGTCGTCGTCCGTGTCCTCTATCAAAACTTTGGTGTCTCGCATTTTCGATCTAGACAGAAAGACACAAAGGGTTTGATAAGTGGCCTGTGGTTGAAAATACAAGACTCACAACAGGACCCTGTTTCGGTCCAACTCGGCTAGAATCGATATGGCTAGCAAACCATTTCTCCCCGAACCGTGAAAAACCAATAATTCGAAGTGAAAAATGTTCAAAACTCTCTTATAAAATAGGGTTAGGATCTCCTGGAGGCGTCCATCTTGGTTTTCCAACTTCTTGTACAGAAATGGAATCAACTGGCGTGTGATATCATTCCCAGCTTCAGCCGCTCCCGTTCGAGGAAGGGGAACGCATTCGATTCCCACCGGAGAATAAAATTGACTGATGTCCAGTGTTAAAGACCTCGCTTCGAATATAAGCCAATGAGAACCTTATACACGAATATATGATCTCCAATGATTCTTTTAAACGTTTAAAAAAAATAGCCAATCGCCTTCAGAACCCATTTAATTTTACATCCCTGTGTCGGGATTATATCGTGGAAGACATGACGATACGGTGTGTCTTACTGGGATGCGAGGCGCGGCCGTCTCAGGGACATGCTGTAGCTTCTCTTCCAGCTTTTCTTGCCCTGCCGGTTCCTGACCCCGTCCTCCTGGTCCATCATCTGCTCCAGCAGCGTTTGGTCATCAGCGTTGAGTGGAGCCACTGAGATGTCCCGCACCGCTCTGAACTCGCCGCAGTTATTCAGGTGCTCGTTCTCTAGACGGAAGAAGTTCCACACGAAGCGTCTGTCGGAAGAGGCGGGAACAAACTACGCTGAAACCATCTGTAGCTGCGACTTTCATTATTTAAATAATTATTTTAAACAAAAGCTTAATTTTCATTTAAATCAGTTAAACGAATATTTAGCAAAGCGTAAGAATTAGCACAGTAGAGGGTAGAGCTCTGTGTTTGAACCCCAGCTCTCCCAGAACCGTGTGAATATGAATGGAATGGATTTGTGTGTGTGTGTGTGTGTGTGTGGGGTGAGTTTCACCTGAAGACCTCTAGAGGAGCCAGAACGGTGGCCAAAATATCAGAGATATGGCAGCATGAAGTCACTGCCCCGACAGAGAGGGGGATCGTCCAGGCAAAGCGCAAGATCACGTCTTCTAATATGGCACAATAATAGTAAGCCTGGGCAGAAGAAACACATTCTGTTAAAACACAGCAATCAGGTACTTGATCTAAGACGAGCGAAAAAAAAGTGATTTCTCACTTTCTGCGGGTAGACTATCTCCTCTCTGAGAAGTGCGTTCTCCCCTGCGTTGCGGTCAAACAGGCCCCAGTCCATTTTAAGATCCCACACAAGTGTGTAACACGAGTTGATCACCGAAAAGGCAATCAGCAGGTAGAAAAAAATATCCTTTTCACCATAGTTGTTGGCTAGATGGGGAATGAAATCAAGGTTCGTTAAAAAGTTTGGTGTTCCTTAATATGTGGACCTTTTCGAGAAACGTGGAGCTCTTACCTTTGTGGGTTTTGTAGAGGGCTGCGAAGGTCACCACAAAGAAGGTCGTGGAATATTTGCCGGCGTTAACCAAGTGAGGGAAGGCACGTTTTGTGTCTCGGTAACGCCTCAGGCACTGCACGAACCGGAACCAGGCTGGGAGACACTGGATCACGGCCCGCACTCCGTACGAGTACGTGTTGCACATCCCTGCTAAACAAACCAAAAGGCCAACCATCGGATGACTGATGTCCAAAAGAAATTAGCTGCTTGAAAGACAAACTATCCCTAAAGGTCATTGTAAGCTTGACGTTTATTCATTTAGCAGACACACGAAGGGAAGTAAGAAGGGACGAGATGGATATTCAAGCTACGATGCATTAAGGCCTGTGCGTTAGCATTAAATGCTACAAATTTTGAATTCAAATTCTGAAAAGTGCAGCAGATGTCTGAAATGCTAAATGCGAGGCACGGTGGTGCTTCAGTTAAGCAGAAACAGATTTTTAATCAGTTTAGCATTGTCAGGCCACCAGAAGAGTTTATTTTTGAGCGAGAAGGTCCAGGGTCTGATTCCCAGGCGGGACGGTCCGGGTCCTTTCTGTGTGGAGCGGACATGCGTTTCCTCCAGGAGCTCCGGTTTCCTCCCACCGTCCGAAGACACGCCGTTCAGGTGGATTAGAGACGCTAAATTTTAGGGGTGTGTGTGATTGTCTGTGTGTCTGCCCTGTGATGGACTGTATCTGTCTCCCCTTACACCCTGTGAGAAATAGGCTCCAGCACCACCCGCGACCCTAATTAGGACAAGCGGCTCAGAAAATGAGTGAGAGAGAGAGCGAGAGCATCCCCAACAGAACCAAGCACCCTACCATTTCCAGAGTACAGCTGCTTATACGATGTTTTCCAGTCCAGCTCTATGCTGTAGAAGCAGACCAGGTACTCCAGGTCCATCAGGAGCACGGCCAAGGAGTTGAGCTGATCGGCCAACCAGAAATCAGCAAACTCAACTCTGTGGAACGGAGCTGTGACCACTCGGAACTAAGCGTCGAAGGAAGTGATAGAGAGGAGAGGGAGAGAGGCAGGCAGGCAACCAAATCATCGTTTAAGCTACAATTTCAAGCCCAAAGTGGAAGATCATTTATAACTGAATTTGTATAAGAAATAATAATTGATGTGATATATACCAAAAGACAAATTTTTTTTTTTTTTAATCAGGTCCGTGATGGCTTACAGCCATGGAGCAAGGTCTCACCAGTAGTTTGAGCAGCCAGAAGCGGGATTTGTAGTAGCATGTCTTGAAGGGATTGATGAGGAAAAGCACGAAGAAGCCATAAAGCGCTAAGGGACTGGCCTGGATGGGAATCCTTAGGGACTCCGAGAAAAGGCAGGACAGGATGCTGATGCACCATAAGACCCCGAGAAAACCAGCAATCTACAAAAGGAACAGACGAGAGTGAGACAAGAGTGAGTTTTCATTTCATTTATGCTGATGGGAGATGGATCTACTGAAGAAAATTAAACAAGCAGCCCATTAATGTCAAGGTTCCTTCTGGTTCAGGTTCTGATGCAAATAACGTTGGGTTGAAATGCTTCATAGGATTCAGGTGCCTGAACCAGAGGGGAACGCTGGAGAACTGCTATGAGAGAACCTGATAAACAGTCGCTATCTACAGAGGAAAATACTGAATGGTTCATTTTCATGAGCCTCAGGGTTCCTTTCTGATGTGCGGTGAAACACTTCCTCCACTTGGTTGTACGTTCTGCGCTCTGTGTTGCGAAGCAAGTCACGATTCCTGACCTACACTGGCTTTATCATCAGGATTTACAGTATGGCAGCTCAAGTTACTCCAGCTATGATTCGTGGATCATTTATGTAAAAACAAAAGGAGCACCGTGTCCACTGTCGTATCTATTAGTCTACCGTACGATCTCTAAGCTGTGAGATTTGAGCCTCCCACCGAAAACTGCTTCTCACGCGACGCCACAAAGAAAAGGGACCTGAAAACACGGCTGACCCTGTTTGAAAACCATGAGCCGTTTATGATACGAACTCTCCAACAGGACGTCCCCTTGAGCAGGCTGAGAGAGATTATGGTCTGATTATGTTGTGAATGACGCTCTAATTGAAATGAACAAACATACCCTTGACATGGAATCGATTCAGCACGTTCTTCATTCACCATTTTTTGTGAACGCCGTTGTGAGATGCAGGTTTCTCTGACCGAGCGAGAAGCCCTGCTTGGCGACAGATGCTACTAATTAGCAGCCTATCCTTACTGTGCTCCATTAGACCGTCTTGTGCAAAACAAAAGCTGTTTTGTACACACAGCCAGAATGGCAGTTTTATCTATATTTTAGCAACAGATCTGCTAATGACTGCCATGTGAAGCAGTGTTGTTGACGTGATCATTAAAGCTGGAACATCATCAAGCTGTTGAGTCTGAGCGAGAGGCCAGGTGGAGTGTCTTTACCTCAAAGAGGTGCTGGTGGGAGAGGTTGTTACGGGGGTTGAGCTCGAAGATCAGCACGTGATTGACGCCCGCCTGCCTCCAGCCATACGTGTTGATGCCCAGCAAGAAGAGGAACTCGATGAGCAGGAAGCCCCCGCGATAGATCCGCACCAGCGGCCACACGGTCGACGTGGTGTTCTGCGAACCGTACATCACTAAGCTCGCCACGCCTGCACCCAAGAAAGCCGCTTAGTTTGGCACAGCCGCCCTGCTGCACATAGACTTACCCAACGAACCGGGGTGTCAAATACCTGTGATGCTGATGGTGGCCACCAAAACTATGAAGACGCCACAGTACAGTCCCACTCTAAACGTCGTCCACGCCGGTGCAGGCTGGAAGGGAAGAGAAAGGATACCGTCAAACTGAAAGATATTACTGGTTAGGGCCTATAATTGGTAGGTAGGTATAGTTAGTGATCCTTTGAGCAAGGTACTGTCCCCATCACTGCTCCCTGGGTGCTGGATATGGCTGCCCTCTGCGCTTACGGGTTGAATACCGAGAATGCATTTCACTGTGTTTATTTCAAGTGCAGAACATCGTAGAAAAGCTTGTTCTTACATACTTTTAAGCACAACTTGGGAAATATTTTGAAATGTCTTTTTAATATTTTGATTTTGGAACTTCCATATAAGGCAACGCTCTTCGTTACGAGGGAGAGTCACACGTCTCAACTTTGCTAGAGTGAAGTCAGACAGAACTTAAATAGTGCGAGAATAAACGTGTTCAAACTAAAGAGGAAAAACAATTTGGATCAGCTCCATCTTCAACATCCTCCTTGCAATATCGTCCTCGTCTCTCCTCTGGACATGTCCACACCAACGCAACCTTGCTTCTCCAACTTTGTCTCCAAAACTTCCAACCTGATCTCTCCCTCTAATATAGTCGTTTCTAATCCTGTCCATCCTCATCACACCCAACGATCATCTCAGCATCTTTAACTCTGATACCTCCAGCTCCACCTCCTGTCTTTTCGTCAGGGCCACCGTCTCAAACCTGTATGACACAGCTGATCTCACTACCATCCTGTAATTCTTTCCTTTTACTCTCACTGGTACCCGTCTGTCCCAAATCACTGCAGCCACTTTTGGGCATTTCTTTTAGAAAAAGAAAATGTTCTCTTCCCTTAGTTTCTGGTTTTCTTTATGAATCACACGTTTGAGCTTTAGTTGTTCAGTTCTTTGTTCTTCTTTCTTCAAGATCCTTTGTTCAAAAGCTCCGATAGATGGTGACTGTGCCAAGAGATTTGCTTCTCCTGCTCCTGCTCCAGTCGTTTCCTCAATGAAGTCACAAAACCCCAACATGACTACGGGTTTAGGCTTCTCCACCCACGCCTTCACAAATACAAGCTGTATTCCTCAATTTACTAAATTAGACATTTCCCCGGGATCCTGGTGGCACCCTGTAAAGCGGGGGTGTCCTGGCAAGCTGGACGCCGGTGATTTCTCTGCTGCAACATACCTGCTCGTTAAACGGCGAGATGAATCAGGGGTTTGTTTTTTTCCAAGGGAAACCACCAAACTACCAAGCTGTGCTTGAAACCGTGGCTCTAAAGGGACACTCGTTTACTAAAACTGGAACAGAAAGGATGGTGCGAGTTTATTTGTTTGATTTACTCGCAGGAGAGATGTTCAGTCCGTTTCTGGGTAATTTGGTACTGTTTTTTTGAAAATGATGCCCCTTCACATGATGACAGATTTCACTCATCAACCATCGCTTCCTCCCTGCTTGAAGATTTACCTAAAACACCACAGACTTTCAGATGTTCATGAATCAGCAGCCCGATCGACAGATCCTTTCTGTCAGGAGGAGCAAGCTGACACTGACCCCATTTATCGTGCTCCAAACACTGATGACAAAAATATAATCTCGATACTCGTTATGACCAACAAAGTCATGATATTTATTTGTACTTTTTTTTTTTTTTTTTTTTTTTTTTTTTTTAAACATACACAGTGAAGCAAACCCTGTGAACAACCCTCAGGGCAACCTACTGGGGTCTGGAATTCAAACCCATCACCTTCCGATCTTGAGGCCTAGTCCCTAAACGCTAGACCACCACGCTGTTACTTGCTGAAAACAGGCCTCACTGCTGTAGGCTGTGAATAATGTCAGGTTATGGAGCACAAAAAAAAAAAAAAACAAATGTAGATGGAGCTTAACGCCTGGAACGCCCTGAGGAACTGCGCCAAATTTGCACTCAGACACACTCCGGCTGATGCCTGACGTGCACATACTTCGAGTTCCTGCGGGAAAGGACACAGCAGGTGGTGCGGTCTGTGCAAGATATAAGACAGTGCACTCAGACAGTATAAGGTCCTCATAGCTTTAAATGTCAATGTTGAAGCTAAACCAAACCATCACTGGCATTAGCTCGGCGAGTTAAGGAACCAATGATTATTAAACAGCGAACTAAAATGTGCAGGATGTTCATACTTGTCTGACAAATATGAAATGTTATGTTGGGACAGGATTTTCTCTTTGTGAATATAATAACCAGGCCCAGAGTGTGAGCCTGTGTGCGTTCTTGCACAGTTACAGTGCCAAACAAGTCCATTTATGGAGTTTACTGCTTTGGTGTGAACTGGCAACCCTTAAGTCGTAAACCTTCTTTAACCATTAGGCCGCGGCTGGCCCCTGAAATTACGCCTGGGTTGTCTTTGATTCAGATTCTAATCCCTAATCCATTCCCACTGGAGCACGGTACTCCGCACGCTATTCGCTCTCACCTGTGCTGCTCCCAAAGGAGGCACTCGAAGCCTCTTCATGGCTTTCTGTCTGTCTCCCCCCTCCAGCTCGGTGGTGACCAGGGCCTGCAACAATGAAAGTGTGGTTTATTTAACGGTGAGAACATGAACAAACCACAAGACGCAGAAGACAAACTTCCCCTGCGAAATGTAAACGCCTCCAGCGACCCTGAACTAGCAGCACTGTAAATATCAGGGCTTTGGTACCTCCGTCTCGGAGATGAGCTGGGTGATCTTCTTGCAGGTGTAAAACGGGGCGACCTCCACGTGCGCCACGCGCCAGTCCGCCCCTCGCGAGGTCTCGAAGATCTTGTCATGTTTCTTCAGAATCTTGCGGAAGCCGGTGAAGTTCAGATTCTGTGGGAAAGAAGGCGCTTGTGCGTTAAAGACCGTTCTTTTGAGGTTGACGTGCCAGCAACACTGAGGCGTTTAAAAGGCTCGGGAGAGACGCTGGCGGAGCGTTACTGTTACTGAGGCGTGGACTGACTATCATCGATATGGAATCGTGTTTGCCCGTATTCTCGGGCCCCAGACCTCGTGGTGTCTGACCTGGTAGTTCTGCAGCAGGATGAGGCTGAGGTAGAACTCGCTGAAGGCCAGCTGCAGGTCTTTGATGTTGCGGTGTTTGCAGCGTTCCTTCTGCGACAGGTGGAAGACTGCCCGCCGGCGCCGGAGCCCGGCCGCTCTGCTGCTCTCCCGCTGAGCGTCCAGCGAAGACTGCAGCTCGTTCTGCAGCGTGGCGAAGCGTCTCTGAGCCTCGGCCAGCTTTTCTGTACCACACGGGGAGAGAAAGAGAAACCAGAGAACGAGAAGAGCTGATGATGAGCGATGCATGGACGGATAAACAACAACAAGGCGCCAGGAAGCACTGCGGAATGGTTTACAGCAACAATTTCATTTTTCACAGATCTGATTCACTTGAAATGGGTTTTGCATTGGAGCCACAAGACTAAGGGGGCTCATGAGCATCATCCAAGCAGCAGCTAAATAAGATGTTAATCACCAGCATGGAGTGAGCGGCCCAAACACTAAAGCATGTGTTATTGAATGTACTGAATTCTATATCATGTATTATCTTCTATTCAAACCTGTCCAGGGTGCATCCCCCGTCCTCGCCCTGTGTGCGCTGGGGTGGACACCAGCACTCCCCCACGACCCCGTTTGGGATAAGTGGCAGAAAATGGATGGATGGATGGATCTTCTATTCAGCCCCAAAAACGTGCAGGCTTAAACGGAACCATTTTTAAAGGATTTGGACGAAATGGAAAATTCTCAGTCCGGGGGTTGTGACAAAGACGAGGGGAACGAGGCATCACAAGCCTGATGAATCATCTTAAAAACAGAAGCGTCATACTCATCTATCAGCACTAGGAGTTTCTGCGCGATGCTAAAACTGGAATCTCGGAGCCTCGAGCCTGAGAACCACAATCTTTATGCAGATTAAAGAGAGATCATTATTATTTCTTACGCCCTTCAGTTCTAAACTGTATGTGAATGAGAAACTACAACGGAACGAAACAGTAAGGATTGAATGGAATGGTCTTAGCTTGTGGCCTTTTCTGGTTTTGGCAGTGCGTCACAGTGATTTATCTTCTTTTCTTAGTAAGGCCTCGGGACATTTTGTCATTGGGTGAGGAGGGGGAAAAGGGGGTGGGGCTACAGTGGAGCCTGTGTTTACATTTACTTACCTGAATAAAAAGTGTTGATTTTGGCCAGTTCTTTTTCGCATGTTTGGAAGAACTTCTCCTCAAACTTGGCATAGTATCTCTTAACGGTGTCTTCGTCTGTGACTGCGGAGAGCGAGAGAGCGATTAGGAATGAAGAGGGAGAACACAGGACTAAAGCTTTTCTCTCCATCAGTCCAACTTTCTGCACATTTTTGTAGGCTTGCCAATTTGGACATGGACAGTAAGCAGTGTGTCTTATTCAAAGCAACAGAAAGTGTGCAGGTTGGTGCTCTTCCATAGTTACTGAGCCAAACAAGGCAGTGTGGGAACGCTAAACACTGAGAGAATCTCACCATCTTAAAAGCCTGTCAGATCTCATTTATGGCTGCATTTAGATTTCTCTCTCTACCAGGACGTGTCTGTTATGTGCTTCCAGTTTGAGTGCAGGCATTGATAAAAGTCATAAGGCAAAAGACCAGAAGTTTCAAGGTAAATCCCAAAATTTCATTTCATCTGAAGGAGGTCTGATCGTTTCAACTGCAATTTAAAGTCAATGTCTTCATTTGCCCCATCCAGGCCCTTTCTTTGGCCGAAAGCCTTGAGGCTCGAGTACGAAATGTAAGTCAGGGATGCAAATGATACGGGAATGAGAGAAAGACCTTCATTTTCCGCAAAAATACATTACGGACATTATATTTTTCGAATCCGGGCAGATTCTCGCCTAAATTATTCCAGGTCATCGGCCTACCGACACATCGGTGCATCGCTAATGTAAAGCCAGACAAGCTCTGTGACATCAGACACGAAACGTCCTCAGTTAGAACGTAAAAATATCCAAAAATGAAGGACATCGTTAAAATTTCACACCCGATTTGTAAACGTCACTCTTTCGATATTAAACAATCGTTCAGGCCTACAAATCATGACGATCAATAAGAAATGACAGAATACGTCGCCTTGGATGTCAATGAGCCCCCTTTTTTTTTTTGTAAATGACGTCTGACATTTGATTGATTCTATGTATCGCCAACCCGTTTCCAGTCCAGCGTTGAACAAAGCCTGTCAAGCGTTCAGGCAAGAACTACAAATGGCTGTGCGGAGAACAAAAGGGCAGCGATGTGTCATGAAAAGCGCTTGAAGAAGCTCGAACGAATCTAAACTGTTTAGTTTGAAAAGAAAATCAGCAGAGAGGTGCATAAGGCCCTGATGTCTGGCCGGTGCGAGGCTGGCCGTGTTGACTGTAAACACCATGTTGCCAGAGTGATATTCTCTCTCTCTCTCTCTCTCTCTCTCTCTCTCTCTCTCTCTCTCTCTCTCTCTCTCTCTCTCTCTCTCGAGAGAGAGAGAGAGAGAGAGAGAGAGAGAGAGAGAGAGAGGGACAGGAAAGTAGAGGCCGATGACTTTGAGCTGGACAACATCCAGACTCCCAGACGCTGAATCACTGTCTTCAGGGGTGAGTAAGAGTCAGGTCAGTCTGCACCGTTTAGCTTGGAAAATTACCTGGAACATGTCAATCATTTGGTCTCGAGCATCCGCCGTAACTAACGCGTGACTTGTGTCTATATCGGTGTCTTACGTCGTCGGAGAGACCAAATCCTGCCCTTTACAGCACTGCAGTCATTTAGGAGTCAATTATAACCATAAACGGGCCCGTTTCATTTCCACAGGACACTCGTCCCCACTTTACACATGTTGCTAACATAAAAGGCCCAAACTTTCGTGCCAAAATTCTGTTAAACAAGCCAAATCGTGATGTGTTTACAGTAGAGCTGTTGCGATTACTTCGTTATTGTCTTCAGGGTTGCATGATTTGGAAAACCATCGCTGAGATTCAACTGCTGCATCCTCAGATTGGGACACGGCTTTATTAAAAGACATCCTCGTGCATCAAAGGCAACACATCAAAAGAAATGTAAGAAAAAGTGCGCTTTTTGACTTTTTTCACCTTGATTCATCCCAACTCTCAGCAGCCCTGACCTGGAGCTGTGATTGGCCACCTTGGAAACATTTGCAGAAACTGGCGCCACGAAAATGATCGACATGCTCAGCAGCCCTAAATGTCGACAAATCGAGTTCTGAATGAAAAACAGGTCATTTTGAATCCTCCACTAAGCGGACCCACTCAAACTGTTTCAGGTTATTGGCTGAAAGAGAGGAAACCCACACCAGCAGGAACCGTGTTCAGATTTACTGGGATCTTTCATACAAAATAAATGTCTTTACAATTGTGCAATTATAAACAATCATCAAAATACCAACACAATCCGTCTTTAATTATGTTCAACTTTCACTTTAAACCATGATCGCTGCTAACAGATTGGTCAAACTCCATCACATCTTCTCAAACTCCGGCTAACTAAGTGCTAACAGATGGTGTTTGGAAAAGAACCACAAAGTCATGGGAACCTATACGTCCGGTGAGGGTGAGGTCAACTATGCTCCTCGGGAATTCCGTCCATGGATGACTGTGGCATCGTGGGAATCTCCTGATGATCAGACCAACGCTGGCACCACTGAGGAGCCCAAAACGCTTAATACTTGAGATCTAAAAAGAATGAATCTGCCTGAAATACCAAAACACTGTGATTGGGTAATTTTTCAGACTGGGAATCGAATGCGCTCCACAGCCCGACTATCACAGCGTTGGCTTTAACAAAATCACAAACATTGCCTTCATGCTTGTCGAAGTGTTTTGGCTAATCATTTCTCCATTTTTAGATAAGACTGGAGAGGCCCGAGTTCCTTAAGAGTGCTTAACTCAGCTAAGCTCACAATCACACAACGCAAGATATCAACTTCTCAAAGTGCGCTTATCGCTGATGCTAGTTACAGTCGATAAGAAACAGCCTGGGTAAACAAACGGCAAGAGGAGAAGAATCAGACTGCCAATTAAAAGGCATCCGTGTCACAAAAATAGCCAGTGATTATCTTAACTCCTCTAAATTTAGCCTTATTGGACACCCTGCTGTAGAAGTGCTGATTCAGCCACTGGTTAGTGGAACATTACATGCATGATGTTGCTTCCACCAGTGACGACGTGGCCGAACGCATGGCTTTTAAGGTGCTGCCATCATGGAAAACCAACCTTTCCGTGCTCTTTTTAATACAAGCTGCACGGACGATGTCCATAAAACCTGCAAAACGCAGCGTGTATTGGAACCATGGTTGTGATGTCACTAGCGAGTTTAGGGTTTGCCTTTTAGCTGCACCTTCTTAAGACTAAACCATCTTCATCTTGCATACGATCTCCAAACGCCCATCAAATTATAGAGAGGTGACAAATGTTTTTGAATAAAAACCTACAATTTTTAAATAATGCTGCATGCATGCAGGTCTGAAAGAATGATCCAAGAAAGTCTTTTTGCTTGAAGGAAGTCCGATTCTGTGGCTATTTCAGTGCTTTCTTCTCTGCTCCAGCTGAACATGGTGGTTTGAGATGTTTCTCTAACCTCACTCTCAGAAAAAGTCCTGCGTGGGAAGGGAGCCATAGCTTTGTAAACGCCACCTCTGTGGGTTAGAGCTTCCCGGCAGGGAGTCCCTCAGCTGTGAGCGCGGAGCTGGAATGGTTTGGCTAACCCTCCGGGTGAGGCCTGCAAACGGGTCAGTGTGTCCCGGCCTAAAATGTGGACGAGGCCTCAAGCAGAAACACACACACACAGCTCGGTTACATACGTGCGCCGCCGGACTGGTGGGACGGGGCTCGGCTGCTTTCTCACACAGCTGGAGCTTCAGGCTGAGAGCTTGGGTTGCAAATTACTCGGAGAAACATTCACGGTTACACGCTTCTGCAAACCCGAGCCTTCGTAAACACGCGAGGTTCTGGGATTGTCCCACACGTTTCTTCCCCTGGAGCACCTGGAAATATTTTTTTGAGGCTCCTGCTAGTTTGAAGAGTTCGATGAGTCCAGAAGACACAATAGTCCTCAATCTTGAGGGCAAGGTTTCCCTCTTCCCCCATTATTCATCAACTCAGCATTTCCCCCCGTTAAGTTCATGAGCCAGCACGACCTTTAATCTTTCTTGGAGATGAAGACAGGTTCAGTTACGCATGGTACTCCTTTATTTTTTTAACAGATAACAAATGTTTAGTCACTGATTGACAGCAAAAAAAAAAAAAAATTGGAGAGTAAACGATGTTTTGGAGCATTTCAAACAAGGCCACCTTATTTCGCTCGTTAAAAACAACAGTCCCTGCTCCACTTTGGCAATGTCTGCATCTATCTTCAGAAAAAATCCCTCCCTTTAAACTGCTCTAAGGATGAAAGTTCAGTTCGAGTCAAAAACGGCTGCCGCTTTGGAGATAATACAAATAGTACAAATAATATATGGGTGAAAACCGCTGACGCCGGCTTTTCAGATCACTGGGCCGACTGAACCCCAGGCCCCGCAGTCAGAGAACACTTAGGTAACGGCCGACTTGACTGAGTGAGAGAGAGAGAAACCGCTTATCTTCGCGGAGGAATTTTGAGCGCATGATCTCACTGCTAGCTGGTCCAGGACCGTCATAATAACCTGCGTAACTTTGCGCCCAAACGTCCTGAAATGATGGGGTTGCGGCACGCAGCCACCTCCGCAATCAGTCCTTTGGCAGCTAACGTCAGCGCCACAAGCGCCGCTTGGTCGACCAAAAGTGTTGCTGCAGCTCCAGCTCTCCAGGTGCTAAATCTGAAATGATCACCGTTAACTACGCTTAACCAGCACCCCTAAAAAAAGCATAAACAGTCAGGGAAAGCAGATTACTGTTATTTACAGATAATTACAGCCGACATGATCCCACGTCTTTGAAGAAGCCTGAGCGCTTCGTGGCCTCGCTGGCATCTGGAACAGAGGAGAGGAAAAACAAAACAAAAGTAGCGGCGGCATCTGGACGCGTGCGATGTTCGGGCCTGGGTGCGAGCCAGCAGCCCTGAGTGCCTGAACACGACAATCACTGTTTATCTGGCAGCTTTGACCTTTCATTGATAGAGTGGCTGCTGGGACCGTCCCGCAAGCTTTCCATTGCACTTCAATCTGAAGCGAAATCACAGGCAATAATTGGGCCACTGCTGCAACCCGTGTTGCATTTAATGTCCGCTGTGGCTCGGAGGGCTTGGCAGCCACGTGGAAGCCGATGGAGGGATCGGGCTAAGAGTCGAGGCGGCCTCGTCACTTTGACGACTTCTCTTGCTATTAAAACGTATCACCGAGATCTGCGGCAGCACCGAGGGTTGAGAAACATTTTGAAGACTTGGCTTGACATAAGGAGCTTCTTACACTCTTCAATATAGAACATCGTGTTCTCTCGATGAGCGGGGAAGTGGGCAGTTTCTGATAAAGTGGCCAGTTAATGATGTAGATGATGAAGATGATGGACTGCTGCTCTTTCCAACAGACTTATTTATTTATTTATTTTTTTAAATCCAGGACTGAGAAATCGGTCGATACTCGTTCTTCATCTTCTTTCAGCTGCTGCCGTTTAGGGGTCGCCGAAGCTGATCAACCGTCTCCATTTCTTCCTGTCCTCTGCATTTTCCTCCTCCACACCTACCACCTCTCTCCTCTTTGGTCTTCCTCTTTTCTTCATTCCTGGCAGCTCCATCTTCAACATCCTTCTCCTGATATGATCCTCGTTTCTCCTCCGGACGTGTCCAAACACAACCTTGCTACTTTGTCTCCAAAATGTCCAACCTGAGCTGTCCCTGGATTATACTCATTTCTAATCCTGTCCTCATCAGACCTGACGCAAATCTCAGCATCTTTACCTCGGACACCTCCAGCTCTGCTGCCTGCTTTTTCGCCAGCGGTCTGGATGCCCCGCCTGACGTAACCCTCCCCGTTTGACCGCCACCGAGAGATACACGGACTCGTGCATCCAGTGGTCGGGTTCGACGGTCATGAACAGCCTTCCTTTCACGCTCCGCTCGCACAAAGCTGCGAAGTGACATCCAGTGCTGTTTTTGTGCCCGGGAGCAAAACAAGCTGCGCTTAGTCATGTCCACAAAACATAATCTTCAGTGAAAAATAACATGACGTCACCATAATGCCACCCTCTGGGGGCTCTGCACTGACGACACTGGTGTTTTTCCCAAAAACAAAAAAGAAACAGTGAAGGAAACCCAACACAAAGTTCAACCAGGAAGCGTTTGAATGGCGAGAACGTATGAGCCCTGGTTCTCCCCTCATGCGTGTGGAAGTGCATCCTTATCGCCATAAAGTTACCCTGAATAGTCTTTTCGGAGCTAATCAGACGTGTGGTTTAAGAAAAGTGACCAACTGCCTGTTGTATCGAGAAAAAGTGCGTCATGAGTCTGGGTGTAGTGGAATGTAGAAAAAAAAGTCACGTTAAAATGCGCCGATGCTGCGTTACCGCCTCGTCGTTTGCGGTGGGTACAAGCATCAAAACATCACGAAAATATTCAGGAAATGTATTTAGCTGGAACGTTTTTCCACTCGCTCTCTCTCACGCAGCTTCTGCTTGTCCTAATTAGGCCTGTGGGGGCGATGCTGGAGTCTGTCCCAGCGGGGGAAAGGTGGGGGAACACCCTGGACAGGTCGGCAGTCCATCACAGGGGAGACACACGGACAAAACATCACGCTCGGAGCGCTTTTCGATGAAAATGGTGCATGAAGCAACAATTTAAATGACTGCTCCAGTCAATCACGAATGCAGGGGGTCCAAGGTGCCCAGCCTCTACTTTTCTGAACGGATATTTTTCTTCTTTTCGTCCAAAAAGGAAATGTTTATCGATTATTTTCATTGGTGCCTTGTGACCGGGCTGGGATTACACAGGATTACTAATACTGCAGTAACTCTAACGTTATACACACACACGTGAAAACAACGGCATGCTAAATCAGGAACGAAATCAGGCTTTGATAAACAAAATGTACGTGGATATGCGAGGAGGTTATGTAATTAACCCGGGCCTGTGTGAGAGCACACCTGAGCGTGTGCAGCTGCAGGCATGGGTGATATAACGCTGTCCACGAGAACACCAGCGCCATTTCACGCACCAGGGCGCTTTCAGAAATACCCTCTCATCATGATGCAAGCAGCCATTTATGGGAGAGACTCATTTAAATCTGACCGGACTGAGTGAATTTTACCGATGTGAATATTCGCAACGAGCTTTTAACGAATTAGTGCAAGGGGGGGGTCCAGCTAGTGGCTTCAATTGGCCTAAACGGAGGTGAAAATGAAGAAAAAGGGACATTTTATTAACTTTCCACTAAATCCAGGGCTACACTGAAACGGAAGATGTAGTAATAAGGAGTCCTGTAGTGCTGACGGTGATCACACACATCATTTATTACAATAAAAGATACGCAGATACTGAAACAAACACTGCCGGGTTGAGTTTCGATTCCTCAAAGCTGTTATCTCAAGGTCAGACACTTGGAAGTGGAGTCATCCATTTTTTAGTTTACAAACCTGTAAAAGTAGATTCAGCTGATTTACTCAGTACAAGGGAAAAGTTAATGTACTCAGAGTACAAACTAAAAAGTACAGGAATGTACTGAGAGCGTAAAGTAAAGAGTACAGGAATGTACTGAGAGCGTAAAGTAAAGAGTACAGGAATGTACTGAGGGCGTAAAGTAAAGAGTACAGGAATGTAGTAAGAGTGTAAAGTAAAACGTACAGGAATGTAGTAAGAGTGTAAAGTAAAAAGCACAGGAGTGTACTGAGAGTGTCAAGTAAAAGTACAGGAGTGTACTGAGAGTGTCAAGTAAAAGTACAGGAGTGTACTGAGAGTGTCAAGTGAGACGTGTCTCCTCTGAAGGACGTCAGGAGCGTCTGTCTGTGCTTCAACTCCAATAAAAACAATCTACTGAAAATAATCAACATTAACTTCACCGCTTCACTTTCATCACCGTCTCTACTAGCTCTCCCGTCACGGACACACACTCCACACACCCTGAACTCTCCCTGTCCTCTCTCTCACTCCTTCACTCTGTCCTGCACCGATGGACACACAGAGGGACGTCTCTTCTGTGTGCTTTGTCCATTTAGGCTGAAACGGTTCTTGGAGAAATAAAATAAATGGAGAATTCCCCTCAGATACAGAGAAGAGGAAGTCTGGCTAAAAGACGGAGCCAAAAGTACAGTTATTATTGCTGAAGGAAGTCAAAAAGTAGTAAACACTCAAATACAGACACCGGAAAATTCCACAGGAATATTTTATGGGTGATCTTTTCGCAGTTTTAGGCGCAAACACACTCGCTTTGCTTTGCGAAAACAAACCCGACCTTTGCACTTTGCCGATCAATATATCGGCCCCGAATCTCAGCAAAGCCTTTCAAAGCGTCGCGTCAGCTTTCGATACAATCAGTGGGTTTTTACAGCCCGATTCCCAGAGCGTCCTCGAGTCATTTCCTGGACGTGAAGGGATTGAAATGAACGTATAACAGATTCATCATGAGGTCATTAGCAAAACGCAGAGGATTTTAAAACATCATCCGTGTAGCGCGTGCAGATGAAGTGGCGGTGAAGGTGGCGTTCGAAGACGTTGTCACTATTTGCATGAAGGTTGTGTTTTGCCCAAATTGCTGGGTACACTGATGGCTGATAAGCCTCTGAAGTAGCTAGCATGGGCTGGGGGAAGGGATCAGGATGTGGTTCTCCTAGCACATCTGCTGCACGCTGCTTAGCAACCGCCACAGACCTCCACAGGTTCCCTTTAGTCCATTGTTCCACAGACGGCAGCGTCCGGAGCCTGCGTTAGTCATCTCGGCTTGTTTGCTTTAACGGATTCGATTATGAAAAGCAGCCCTTCAATCACATTACCATTCGCAGCAGGGATGCCAATCTCTAATCTCCCGGACGAGTCAGGTCCATGATTCGCTCCGGTTATTCTGGAACGGTCCGGCGCACGCTTACTTCAAATGTAGGCTTATTATTTACAAGTAGATTTTAAAAAACCCAACAGTAGAACCAAACCTAATGGACAAAACAAGTATGGCTGCATAGCATCATTAAAGAGATCGTCAACTTTATCACCAAATTAAAAAAAAAAAAAAAAAACTACTTTAATAGCAGATATCAGTGGGTATTATATATTAGATATAAATAGTGTGTGTGTGTTTGAGGGTTCATGTTTCATTTGGTCCTCTGGACAGATTCAAACCAATCTGGGAATTTTGTGTATGGTGGGACCAGTGTAGGAGGGGTAAAGCACTTTATATGTCATTAATATTTTTCATTGGCTGCACTAACATATGCACGAGGGACATGTTTTTCTGTGTATGTCCTGATGGACAACATTTACCTTCCACTGAAGGAGCCTGGTCCTGGGCGGAGTAAAGCATCTCCTTGAAAGCCTGCAGGAAAGAGAAGGGGGAGGACATGAGACCCATCCATGCGACAGTCATCTTCACATTACACACTCTGGCCTGCTGCCGTTTCTGACCAACGTGAGAACGAAGATGGAAAGAAGTCAGGCGGGGAAGAGGGGCCGTGCAAACCTGGCGAAGAAAGGGCTGAAAATAATGGTGCTACTGTTTGACAGCGGCTATGTTTCACCCCAGGTCCACCAAAATAACAGAGGAGCTGGAGTGATGCATCGCACACGCTAATAATTTCACAGCGTGCTGCGAGAAAAGGCCACGGTTTACTTACCGGGCTCCGTTCTAGTCCGTGTGAGTCAGTCAGTTCACACCACGGACACGGACACCATTAAAACCTCAAGAAGACAGACGGCAGTTCTCGTTAATGGGCTTTCATCAGTGTTATCACCGGTCTGGTCTGTCTGTGTTTATTTCCTACTCCAGACCGAAGCCATCCGACTGTCAGAACAACGTTCTTTCAGTTTCACGCCGTTTTTTTATTTCTAAACAGACCAAAATGTGCTCTCGCTGGTTACGTGCTGTGCAACATGAGCACCGTCTCTCTCCAGTTTGACAATAAAAGGACAAACTGTGTGGGTTGATCTCGAACATGGTCGTTATTTATTACACCTCTCGCGTTAATAAAAGAAAAGAAAAAGCCTGGATGCCCCGGATATATCAGGAGGAGGTGTGAAGTGACCTTCTTGAATTGCTCATCAGAAAATATCAGGCCTTCAAAACGTCCTGCTTTCTCACCAGCGGCCAGGGCTCAGGTTTTAAACACGTATGAGTTTAACACGCAGTCTGATGATCGAGACACTGTTTTCCAGCAGCTTTTGAAAAGGCTTTGGAAAAACGAATGCATCTATTCATGGTCGATGGATACCGTGGAGAAAAACTGCATTCCTATCGAAGCAGACGGCACAAAGTAAAGAAAATGGTGAGGTTTGTCATCAAACTTCACTACAATGAACCACTTAAATCCTTGGAATTAATCAAAGAATAAAAATCAGACGATGCGCGTCTTTGCGACCAACGGCTGGACCTTAGAGACAACCTGCGGATGTCATTTCCTTCAGTGCGCCTGCCTGTTCTGTTCTCTGCGGTAGAGTGGGACGCCTTGCAGGTCAAAGGTCACTAGCAGCTGTAGGGAGGCAGAGGGGACGTCAACTTCTTATCCCCGTTTATCCGAATTCAATAACCTCATCAATACCCTGCCGGCTGTCGGGCGGCCGCAATCCTCATTAGCTCTTACGCTAACAAATATTGACGTGGCGAGTCAGGGACAGATGCGGGGGGGGGGATAAAGGAAAAAAACACCGGCCCCAACGCCAATCAAAACGACCTCCCTGTCGCCTCTGCAGAAACGCTCGAAATAGGCAGAGCGGTCGGAAACAGATGAGAAAAAGAAAACCACAAACAGCTACAAGAGAAAACCTCCGCTGCCTGATTCTTGATGACCTTCTCTCTGCACTCGTAACTAAGGTGACACTTCACGGCCTTCCAAAGCCACCCAGGAGAAGCAAAGCAGGGGAGGGGAAAAAAACAACAACAACAAAAAAAAACAGCAGCAGCAGCGCTCTCGCTGCGAGCCTGCAGTCAGCATAAACAGGGTCTCGGGGGGGGGGGCATTTCACAGTGCACGTACAGGCCCGTTCACCACTTACTCCAGTTCCAGTACCTACATTTTCACCATCTGCAATCACAACGAGGAGAAACAACAAATGAACGAATAAAACATTTTCCCCCAAACACATTCTGCAGATTGCGCGGTTTGGGAGAGGAAATAAAACGACAATTTATATTTCAATACGACGAAGCCGTCTCCCATCAAACCTCTCAGTTATCGTCGCCATTCAATCATGCAGACATGGGTGGAGAACGTGTGTCTACATCCTGAAACATCTACACTAGGAGATATTAGGAATCGAAATCAAACGTGGAAAGTTTCGGCTCATCTCCAAGCTTTAGTTTTTTACCCCTGGGGTAAACTTCCCCACGAAATGGGACGACCCTTGGAGAACCTGATATCCCATCAGGCTCTCTCAGGTTCTCTCATCATTCTAAAAGTTAATCCCACTTTCGGCCAAATGAGAGAAATCGATTTTATACTCCGTCGCAACAAAGCTCATCGTCTCCACAGCTTTTCTATGATCTTCAGTTTAATGCTATCTGTGGTTCACGACCTCAGGAAGCACGTGTCCGGTCCAGAACATCACCGGTGCTCAGCTTATCAGGCCCGAGAAGACCGTCCAGTTCGAAAGAGCTCAAAGTCCCCTCAGATAAACAACTGTCTCGTCACCCTGGTTTATCAGTCCGCTCGGGCTTCGGCGGGACCTTCGATGTTTGCGGAGAAGCCGTGTGTTCGATCCTGAGGAGCGTGTTCATCACGCCGCACGCCGAGGTTCAAGGGATAAAAATAAAGGGTGTTTTTGAAAGAACCTTCTAAAAATGGAAAGAGCAACTGCCTTTCTGAAACGTTACACTTCCTGTGTGCACGAAAACCCTGGTTACAGAAATGCCGACTAGTGGAGAAACCTACGGATTAACTTCTTTTTTTTTTCCCTTTCCGGGAGGCATGTGCGTCTCGGTGTCCGATACGCGAACATGGCAGGCACCCCAGGACGTCACGAGTATTTTCACTTCCCCCGAAATGAGCTTACATCAGCTTTGTGAAACACATGAAAGCTCGAAGCTCTGCTACACATCCCCCCGACCTTTTCCAAACCTACAGCCACTCTGAGCAGCTCGGGACGTGCAAAGAACCCCCCGATCAGCCCAGCAATCTTTCACAGTCATTAGCTGAAAGGGTACGGGCCACATACGCAGTAACCCATCCACTTTACCCAATGAGGGTGATGATTAATCAGTTACTGAGCGTCAGGACAGCAATAATCTCATTATGGGAAGGCCATTAAACCTGAAGGAGCCCGAGTGCACTAAAGCCCTGTGACCGAGCCAGTGCCCGCTGTCAATTATGGCGGGACTGCCTGGTACGCGGCCATGTGAAATGATTCAATTATGCCGCCGTCCTCTCCGAAGGCCTGCGTCAACATGTTCCTGGGCACGAGGATTAGCCCGGCGTGCACGGAAAACCTGAAACAACAAAGGAGAAGAGGGACGAGCGGGCGGCGAAAACCCAATCCGACTCGTTTGGGGAGGAAGAGAAAAAAAACGTGGATGTCAATACAAAAGACAGCCTGCGTGCATGAACTTGAACCCAGATCTGCTGATCAGGGGATCTCGCCGCGGTTAAGCATTTCATTTCGAGTGGATCAGGCTCACCGGGAACCCGTAAACCCGGCTCAAACCAGAGGTTTTTGTTCTTGTAAATGGGACGAGGCGTCGGCGGCCGTGTGCAGGGCTGGGAATGAGACAGAATTGTTAGAAATCAAAGCCAACGTATTCTCTTCCGAGTGCGTATCGTCACACTCGGTCATGTTTTACTCCAAACTGGGCAGAACGAGCCCCGTTTCGCCGGATGTTGGGCAGCCCAGCGTGAAAGAAGGTCAAACCCTGCGCTCATATTCACAGTATCCCTGCTAGTTCTTTTCATCGTTCGGAGCAATCTGATCAATTTTGACATTATGTATCCGAAGCATCAGGATATTAGATTTTTCAAGTGTTTGAGCGCATCTGTTTAGTCAGCATCCCTGATTTAGGAGCAAATAGGCTCACTAGACTTGAGCCCTTACAGTCAGACATGGCTCAGCTTTATTGCATATCAATCCATTAATGTGTGTTTATTCTCAGCCCCTTGATCTGCAAATAGGTGCTAATACAGCAGGCAGCTCCAGAGGACCAGGCTGAGTCCCAATCGCCACTCAGCTCCCTATATAGTGCACTGAAAGGGGCACGAAAGCACCCCGAATTTAAACCCTAGGGGATGCTACGAGGGGCCGTCGCGCACCTTTGAACCATACATTAAAGGCTCTTCCACACACCTGGGCGCTCTCTCGCTCCCTACCTAGTGCCCTAGCTAGGGGGCACCTGTATTTGGGACGCAGCCAGCCGAGCCAGGTTTAGCCTCACCTCATACTGAATGTACTGCTTCCTCCACTCCGGCGTGATGTGCGCCGACAGGTGCTCGGTAAATTTCATCCTGCCGACTCTTTGTCCTCCTTTTTTTGGGATGAAGTGTGAATTCCGAGCGGCCGATGCGCCTCTGGAGCGGCTTCTCTCCCCTCAGGAAAGAGGAGCGTTAGGTTTACAGCGGCCGCTTCTCGCCGTCAAAACAGCCGAGAGAGGGCGGGCCACCCTCAGTCATGTCCTCAGAAAAAGTCCCCACAGCCTAGCCTTTCATTCGCGGAGCTCTTTAGCGACCTGCGAGCCGTCGGAGGGCACGAAAAACGGCTCCAAACGCCACCCGTTCCGCCGTGTTTTTCCCCAAATCTCCTCCAACCGCCATAGTGTTGTCGGGCGTTGACGTCACCGCGTCGCGTCAGCGAGTGGGCGGGGCCTGCGCGCTCACCACGCGCCTGACGTTCATGCGGTCCATCGAGTGCAATGAAGTCCATTCAAAGGATGCTGTTGTTTTTAAACGTGCATCCACAGACTGGGAGGAATTTCAGGTGGCCTTTTTTCTGCCTCACAAAGGTTCACATTTCAGTTCACGCGGGTGACCCTGCGCTTCCCTCCGTCACCTGTGCAGGGCCGTGTCTGCACCCGGCTCCACCTCCTTCTGCAGAATTCATACGTTCATGCTTTCGATACCATGCATTTAGTGTCAGCAGCTCCATCACTGGTCCATTTTTCTGATTTGGGTGCCCTCAATGCAGCTGCTTATACTGGGGCAGCAGTGGCCTAGGGTGTTTAGGGACTAGGCCTCGGGGTTGTGGATTTCAAGTCCCAGACCAATAGGTTACAAGGTACCGTCCTCATCACTGCTCCCTGGGCACCTTAAATAGCCTCCCCCTGCTGCATGGGTGAAAAGCAGAGGTTGCGTTTTGTTGTGACTCACTGTGCCGTGCTTCACGATGACAATTAGTCACTTTCATGAAGGGAGGGAGGAAAGGTTTGGAGTATAGCTGAGGAAGGGTCCGAGGGGGGATCGTGCAGGTGATTGGAAATGAGCCCTTACCGTCAGCCAATGCGCAGCGTCTTAGATATCAGTCTATTAATATCTGATTATCAGGCCCTTGATCTGCAAACGTGTGCTAATGCGGCCGGTGCCGTTCAAGGCCTCTAAAAGTCTCGTGTCTCCCTAACAAATGTCACCCTACTCCCTACATCGGGCCTGAAAGTGCTCAGAATGGTGTTTTAATAGTGGAGGGGGTGCATAGATTTCTGCTTGAAGTCTTGAGATATTAAAATCATCCAAAATAGGCTGAAAATGCTGTGTCTGCGCCACAGTAGGGGTGACCAGAACCCAGACTTTTCATACCTCACCAAAGCAAAAAATGTCAGACAGGTAGCTGGATGCCTGACTTTTGAATAGATTTTGGCCTAAAAGTGGAATTTAAGCATGTATTACAGGCAGGGAGCAGTTTAGGGGGAAATTGTATTGGGAATTTTACTGTATTCCCATTTACATATATATCATTTAGATGCTCTTATCCACAGTGACTTCCATTATTCCTAATTACAGGGGTCAAGTGTATTGCTCGAGAACCCAGCGGTGGGAGGATTTTAACATGGGACGTCTTGGTTCATAGACAAGCATCCTAGCACTGGACCACCACCAATACTGTCACTCTCAATGACTGAGATTCTGCTGGAAGGAGATTAACTAAAATCCTCAGTTTACAACTCAAATAATTATCTTGTGTTTGAAGAACAGCGTCAAAGATCTGTCGTGGGACTTTTTACACTCAGTGGTCGAAGGTCGCACTGTGATTCTCATGCCTGTGATCACGGTTTAGTGAATTTTTTTGCTCTTAGAAGCGTTTCGTCCCATTTGTGACTGTATGTCAGTGTGAACATGGTCAGATGCTCTTGTATTTTAAGGCTTCATTATCTGTCGCTGTCAGATTCAAGCATGTCCACAACAATACGGACGCCCTCAAGCGAAGCACAGTACAAATGTAAAAATTTATTAACAGAAAAAGTCAACCTTGTGTTATATTTCTAGGTCATGTAAGCGGATAAGCAACAAAGAAGCTCTTCAGAGGTGTCAAGAAAATAAGACAGAACATCACACCCAAAAAGCCTACGTCAGACTCTCGTTGCTAACATTCTTTGTGAGTACGTGTTCATTAAATTATGTAAAATATGAATTATTGTACACAAAATGTCCAAAGGTTTGTAGACACCCTTATAATGCATTACGATGGAGTTTGCTGCTGTGACAGCTTTTACTCTTCAAGGAAGGCCTGAACGCTAGATTTTGGAACATGGCTGTGGGAACTCGGTTGCATTCAGCGACAGGAACCGTAGCAGGGTCCGATCTTGGAGCTGGACGATTAGTTCCGCCGCTCAAACTCATCCCGGAGACGTTATACGGCGCTCCATTGCACCAGGGAACACTGCTCTTTTGTCTTGGGACCATTATGCCCCTCTAGCCAACAATTGTTATTTGGCAATATGACCATTACGCTGCCCCAGATGCTTCCCATCCTATTGACATAGATTATACAAGCTGTGTGCGGATAAACAGTGAGTAATGGATGCATCTTAAAATGACACGAAACAGAGGATGTATCTGGATACACGAAGGCATCATTCTGCCTGGAGTTCCAGCAGAGAGCTGTGAATGTGCTGGAAGCTGGGTCTCTCTTTGGCGTTCCTCTTCCAGCAGCTGTGCATGAGACTGTAGATTGCATCTGGACAGCATGCGGGTCGCGGAAGGTAGACCTGTTGGTACAGAAGACAGATCAGCGCTGCCATCCTCAGGAGTTATGAGGTATGGCACAGGATTCTGTCAACCAAAAGGGAGTCCTTGGGAAGCACCGACCAGGATAGTCGGGTTTTCGCTGCACCTGGTTCAGCTCATAAAGAGCTTGGATGACCTGGGTCAGGGGCGTCAGGCCAGGGGGTAGTTCAAATTATGTAAGTCAGTGGGTCCCCAGGGGTGGGCGGTGCACTTTTCCCTGCTCTGAAAGAGCGACAGCACAACATAGGACTGCAGAAGGGATTGTCATTGCTTTTGGAATCAAATGGGTTGAGTCATTTTTCCACTGTACAGAGAAGGGCCTGATGCTATTTCTCAACATTGTTAATGAAGCTTGGCTGATGTTGGTCCAATGCCGATCTAAAACTCTAAAATGAGCTGTTTTTATCAAAAGCACTTCATTTAAAAGAGCAGCTGAAAGCAGGCTTACTCAGCGAACAGCATGACCACACAGTGGAAGCATGTGGTTCCATCCTGCACTGTCAGCAAAAAAGCTGCTGTATAGGTACATTTTTGTGATTTCCCTCATCGGAACAAGATGGTCCTTGAGGTCAAGCTTTGTACCTTAAATATGGTTGTCCCAGGGGAAAGGGGCATGTTTGTACCTTTTTAAAACTGCATTGTTTAATCACATCAGCATGTTGCATCCACATACTGACCTATAAGGGACAGGAGTTTCAGACCAGAGAAGAACATTCATGCTTGCGAAAAGAGAAAATGATAAAGTTGCTCTGATTTCATGGCCACAGCTCTACAGTTTTCCATCATGTGGTTACTGAAACGTCTCTAAAAATGAGGAAGTTTAAACATGGACGTGAAGCTGACCTGCTTGTTCTGGTCTCGAAAGAACTCTCCGGTGTTCTCGATCACCTGGTCGTCCGAGAGCTGCGAGTAGGGCTGTTGTTTACACAGATTGAGCGTCTCCCAGAGAGTCACCCCAAAAGCCCACACATCACTGGCCATGGTGAACTTTCCCTGGTCAAAGGACAAAGATGGAGTCAGACACATCACGTGCTTGGATCATAGTGCTGACTTCCTATTTTCATCAAAATGATAAAGAAAAACTAGCAAAAATGTTTTAAAATGAAGCAGCGTCATCTCACTGAAAAAAGTCAGGAACTATTGGACTAACAGGCAAGTAACCATTTTCATTAACAATTCCCTGACATATGATGGTCGACGCTGTAACGGTGATGGCAACGAATGTCATCAAAGCTCCTAAATATTGAGATCTGGACTCAAGTGCTGGAGTGAACACTGGAGAGAGAAACAGGAGTGAGGACAAGTTTGGTGATTTGGTTGTGTGCTGCTGCTGATTGCTGTCAGCTGTAGCTCTGCACCTCCTCCTGTGCTGGCTGGTGTGGGTTCTGTCGCCCTCAGCCTGACACCCTTACAAATACCCCCTCATTTGCTTTTGTGTCCATTTATCTTTCCCTATAATCTATGTCTCCTCACATTTGTTAATCAGGAAGTCATGGATTCCACCTTGAAAGTTCTTCCACACTCCAGTCAATTTCATATTTTATAGTTTAAAAGGCATAAAAAGGTTGCAGAGTTCACAATCATTTCAAGAGTATCCATTAATTGTGGGTTTTGTATTTTTTCTTGATTTCTGTGTCCCCAGGTTTCCTACCAGGAGAATGCTCTCCCAGGACATCCAGCGGATGGGCAGCACAGCTCGGCCCTGGATGCGGAAGTAATCCCCACGGTACAGGTTCTTGCTCATGCCGAAGTCAGCGATTTTGATGGTGTAGTTTGTCCCTACCAAGCAGTTGCGGGTGGCCAGATCACGATGCACAAAGTTGAGCGAGGACAGATACTTCATGCCAGAGGCGATCTGAGTGGCCATGTTGATCAGTGTGCTGTAACTGCAAAGACAGACAGATTTTACCGGGACAGTTGGATCAACACGGGGCCTTTTTTCTCCATTTTTTTCTCAATTTTCTCAAAATCTGCCAGGATACTTTTGGAATGAAATCTTCCCAATACTTTTGTCTTTTTGTAGAGTCTCCTGCATATAAGCTCCCTGTTGCCTACAGATTAGTCACAATATATATTGTTGTGTTATTGAAAGAGGGAGTGAGAAAGAGACACTGACCAAATCTGTCACCCTGGTCAATGTCCCCCATTTTGGACTTAATTAATTCTGTCAGGTAGCTGAGAAGAGCTACTTTCCTGAAATTAGTTTTTGTAGGGTTGGCTTCTAGTGCTCTCACTGAATATCAGTATACAAGCAAATTTGGTTGAACAACCACAAACTGGGAGAACCTGAGAATCCTGCAAGAAGATCACCACAAGCCTCAGCGCTGCAGACAGACCTGATGACGGCCGTGTCCGTTTTGCCTTCCACCGAATCCTGAAGCTCATGGCGAGAGAGGAACTGGTTGAGGTCTCCGTTTTCCATGTACTCCGTGATCATGCATAACGGGTCGCTCTCCACACACACAGCCAGCAGGCGGATGATGTTAGGGTCCCTCAACCTCGACATGATCCTGATCTCCTTCAGAAAGTCATTTCTGACCAAAAAAAAAAAAAAAGAATATTTTTCATCTTTTTAGATGAACTTCATGGAGCTGTCTCTCAAATCACTGACTCGCTCATTAACTCACTGACTTTCTTCTGTTTTTGATGCACAATAGGCCTAAAATGAAGTCATTTGGTGGTGTGACCAATTGGAAGCAGATCTGTAGGTCATGGGTTTGAACCTCAGAGCAGTAGGTTGCCCTGTATGAGGCAAAGTAGTATGTATGAGGTAGTGCTTACTAGACAAGTGAAAGTGACTATTTGTCATTTTGAACACACAGTGAACTACACTGTGCAGCCACATCCAGCACCCAGTGATGGGGGCGGTACCTTGCTCAAGGGTACCTCAGGGCAACCTACTGTTCTGGGATTCAAACAAGGCCTAGGCTTAGTGATAGTGCTCACGGCATAAACACCCGTATTCATGGAAACTTACCTTGCGTTTTTGCTTGCATCTTCTCTAAGGGTCTTCACAGCTACCAGAATAGGTTCGTCCCCAATCTCCCCGCCATCTTCCTTCATAAAATCCTGCAGTCCATGAGCTTCACAGAGGTGAACCTGAAGCACAAAACCCGACCAAGTGCTTATGAAAGAGGTCACAGTGAGAGACGCTTATCCTGCGATTCCTGTCCGTCTAAACTGGGTTGAGGTTCAGAGCAATCCTCTGAAAAGCATTTTTGCAGCATGGGACTAAGACGTTTATTCATTTCACACATTCACTCTGTGCTGGTGGACTGCTTTGGCAAATCTGCCGCTGGCTTAATTGCAGATCCATTCATCCATCATTAATACACGGTTATTAATGGCAACATTTTGAGACGTTTTGATCATATTTATCACGGTTGGTTAAATGTTCTTGTTAAGATCGCGCTGTCCATTGTGTGCACTGCCTGTCACAAAATGCTCTTGCAGGGAAAAAATTCTAATTTTAAGATGCTGCTGTTGGACGTTCTGTCCATTTTTAGAAGTCCACGTCAGATACCTTAAGTCTGTTTCCTTGATGGTTCAAAGCAGGTGGGTGATGATTTAGGGGCATACTCAAAATGCTGCTTTGCATTTTGTGTTGAAAGTGAAAGTGACTATTCTTTGCATTTTGTGTTGAAAGTGAAAGTGACTATTCTTGTCATTGTGAAACACGGCACAGCACACCCGCATTTAACCCGCACAACCATACACATGCATAAGGGGGCAGCTATTCAAAGCGCCTGGGGAGCAGTGATGAGGACAGTACCTTGCTCAAGGGTACCTCAGGGCAACCTACTGGTAAGGGATTCGAACCCACAATCTTCCGATCCTGAGGCCGACTCCCTAACCACTAGGCCAACGCTGCCCCAGGCATTCAGAACCAAACCTTTAGGCTACGTTGAGAAGAAGAGTCTAAAGAAAATAATGTACGTATGCATACAAACCACTCTAAAATCATCTCATCCCTGCTTTGCCTTTGATGGATTCAAGGCTGAGGTTGTTCACTGACCTCTCCAAACTGCCCTTCTCCCAGCTTCTCTTTAAATGTCAGCTTCTCTCGGGGGAACTCCTCCAGAGCTCCATCCCGTCCCGGCGGAAGCGGCACGGTGACCGCGGTGACGGAGTAGCCTCGGCTGCTCACGGGCTCCTGCTGGCTGACTATATCGGCCTCTGCGTAGTGGGGGACGCTGTCTGCTTGGCCTGCTGGGGGCTCGTCGGAGGATGCAGCTATTAATGCTGTGAGACAGTCCAACCATTAACAGTAGACCAGAAGCTTCATTTTTCCCAGGTGTTTAAATATCATGGAGAAATAGAGATATCTACATATATATAGTCATAAAATAAAACAATTAATACAAAATATGACTTAATTAAAAAAAAACTTTGACAGTAGTTAGAAAGCTAATGTGTAAATATGTCGCGGTTTAAATGTGGTGGTCTAGTGGTTAGGGACTAGGCCCCAGGATCGTAAGGTTTGAATCCCGGACCAGTAGGTTGCCTTAGGTACCCTAGAGCAAGGTACCGTCCCCATCACTGCTCCCCGGGCGCTTTAAATAGCTGCCCCCTGCCGCATGTGTGTGTGGGTGAAAAGCAGAGGAAGCACAGTTGTGTTTCACCATGTGCTGTGCTTCACGATGACAAATAGTCACTTTCGCTTGATGTATGGTTACTATTTGGATCTTTTACAAATTAAAGTTTGTCTCAAGGTCCATTGTTAAGATTTGGGGACATTTTCTGCACGTTACTTTGTGCAAACTAATAAAATGTGTCAGATGCTCTCAAGTTGTCCCCAAACTCTCGTAGGTGTTTTGGAGTCCCGGACCTTACCGAGATTCTCTGTGGCCTGAGTCTTGCGCAAGAGGTGGGATGGCTCCTGATAGTCAGACCCCAGTGGGAAGACCCTTTCATACGTGGCGGTGGAGTCAGCTTCACTGGAAACGCTGGAGTGGCGACGAGCAAAGGCTTCCCTGTGGGCCGAAAGACGCGCCGTCAGTTCTTCGTCCAGCATGCGTCTTGAGGCCTGCAACATTTTTTTGATTACTTTACTAGCAGTTAATAAGACATGAAGTGAAAGTGACTATTCTTGTCCTTGTGAAACACAGCACAACACACAGTGAACCACAACCATAGACCTCTGCATTTTACACACACACACGAGGTACCCTTGAGCAAGGTAACGTCCCCATCACTGCTCCCCGGGTGCTGGATATGGCCGCCCACTGCTGTATGGTGTGCGTGGGTGAAATGCAGAGGATTCGTTTCGTGTGTGTTTCACTTTGTGCTGTGTTCACAATCACGGTCACTTTCACAAACAAGCTGTATCTGAGCCGCACCGGACAGGGAACCTTTATTTTACATACAGTGGCAAACGTCTCTTCAAAGTGTGGCTCAGGTACGGCTCGGTTCCTGCTGCCAGTGAAAAAGCCCCGTAATTTGCTCTTTATGGACTGGAGAGTCCATGATCTGAAGCAACACTCCATCAAGCTCTTACCTGTTTTCGACTTAGTATAACAGTCATAGAGACAAGAGCTGCCCTTATGTAGAAAGTATTCACTCACTTTCTCCAGCATCTTCTGCCACACTTGTCGCCACAGGATGATGATGATGATGGCCAGCAGGATGACAATGATGGCCACCAGGCAGCCTATGAGGATGCGTGTGTTGCTGTCATCAATCTTGTGAGTGGGGTCCCTACCTAGAGCAGCCAGTTCACATTAAGGACAGCCATTAATATAGGACACAACAGGTTTTGGAGCTATGTGAACAGCAGGGGGCACTGCTGACCGTGTTCTTTACCCTGTCACTCATGCTTGGCAACCTCTGGTGGAGGACAATCTGAAAAGAAGGCTGAGTAGATCTACTGATCCTCCGCTACTCACCTGGGTGGATGACTGCAGGGTGGCCACGTTTCCGAGGAACTAGAGAGGTGTTGTACACCGCCATGTCTGGGTTTTGAGAAAGTGAAGGGCATCAGTCTTTCAGGGTGCAAAAACAGCTTCACACAGCTTTCCCCAAACCCCAAATTGTTGACTAAATCTGATTCATCTGACGTTTCTTTGGCTTTGCATTGGAGCTACAAGGCTGACAGGTATTGGGATCTACAAAGACGATCAAAAATAAAAGTTCAATTTAGGCTCGAACTCTTGTTCGAAGCTTAACAACACACTTTGGACCATTTTGCAACATCAGAAACTACATAAGAGAGTTCATTTGATTCACTGAAGCAATGGCTTGAGGTAAGTAGGAGAGGATGTTGGCATTTATTTGCTGACACTGAATGTAGTGTGATATACAGCATTGTTCAAAAGTCTTGAGCCACCTCTCATTTCTTAATATTTTGCTTTCCAAGAGCCAGAGTTTCTTGTATTTTCAAGGGATTATTGAGGAACAGTTCTCCAGATCTTCCTGAGGGACAATGTTTTTGTTTCTCACTTTCAGTACTGCCCCTGTACCTGCGCAATTTCAGAGACAGAAGCAGTGTGGGATCATCTCCACAGAGAATGGACCCGAAAGGCAGCCGATGTCCAGAGAAGAGCTTCGGAATGTCCTTCAAGAAGGAGAACTGTAGCTGAAGACGACTTAAAGAAACGACCAGAAAGCTCATCTAAGAGGGTTCAGGCTGTGCTGTAGAATAACGGTGGTCAAACCAAATATGGACTTTAAAGCTGGTTAGAATTCAACAAACTCTCTTAGTGTGAGAGGCTGGATTTACCTCTATGTTCGCAGACGTTCACTCATTTTCTTACAAAATAGAAAGAAAGAAGGGGTGTCTCAGGACTTTTGCACCGTTCTGTATTTCAGTCTTTAACGCTGGACTGTCATTGTTTGAATAGTCTTGATGAAAGTATTTCACTTGGGACAAAATCATAGAACAAAAAGACTGATCTCTGCAACAGGATGTCTTTTTCTCTCCTTTTTTCAAAATATCATCAGTGCCAAATCACAGATCGAGGATCAGCTAGGATTAACCCCTCCCTCATTAGTCAACAAAGTAATGAATCAAGCGTAAACTCTCCAAACATGCATGCTGACATTTATACATCCACTGAAATATCGTATCCTTGAGGAACAACTGATGAAAGCACAGGCTTTCTCCGCAGTATAGCCGTCAACCTCCTGCTAGCAAGGTCCATCCCATTCTTGCGACACTAGAAAGGTAAAGACATTGTCCTCTCTCTGAAAAAGATGTGCTGCTATGTCTGCAACAATCCTGCAACAATGGACAACTTGACACATGGGAACATTGCCAATTCTGTAATCAGCTAACAGAAGACCATCCTACCCTCCCAGGCAGAGCAAGACCAGTGATGTTGGGTAACTCCATTGCCAGAATGTTCAATGATAATAACTTTTACAGACTGAATCCCTGTAGGTACCTTGTAGTTCTGGGCTAGGGCTAGAAGACTCAGGAGACCAAGAGGTTGTGGATCCGAGGGCTGTGTCCCGTCTCCAGCAACAGCACCTGAGCAAGGCCATGAATCTCAAGAAGCTCCTGGGAGACTTTCCCAGTCACTTGGCAATGTACATCACTTTGGATAATAGTGAAAGTGAAAGTGAAAACCCTTGTCATTGCGAGGTCACAGCACAGCACACAGTGAACCACAACAAAATTGGCATTTAACCTATGCAAACACCGTGCAGCAGGGGGCAGCTATTGAAAGCACCCGGGGAGCAGTGACGGGGACAGTACCTTGCTCAAGAGTACCTCAACCTACTGGTGAGGGAATCGAACCCACAATCTTCCGATGTGGGGCAACTCCCTAACTGTATATATATAATTTATTGGCATTGCTTCCTGGAACTCAACTCCATAAGTCCATTGACGTTCTAAAGAAGGGAACATACAGTTGGAGTTCTTTTCCCTTTTTGCTTTAAAACATCAGGAAGAAAATGGAGAAATCACTGAGAATTGAAGAGTGTGACCATGTAGAACAGAGGAGCCATCACTTACCTGACTGGAAGGCAATCTCACTGAACATCATCCAGGCATCGGCGAACGCAAATCGGCACTTAATGGCACTGGCCATGCGATGGCCAAGAGCTACTGTGACAAAGCGAGCACTTGTATTGGTGTAATCCACTTTGGGTTCGACAGAAACAGGTCTGGCCTCCCAGTCTGACTCGGAACGGAAGTAGCAAACAGCTCGCTGGAATATTCTCACCGCTGATGTGTACATGTTGTTGCAGTGGACCTTGAAGAATGGAGGATCTCTTTTTGTCACACAAAAGATTTGTATTCACTGGCCACTTTATTAGAAACACCTATATTGTACTCTCTGGCCACTTTATTAGGAACACTTATGTTGTACCACTTATTGGCCACTTTATTAGGAACACCTACACTGTACTCACTGGCCACTTTATAAGAAACACCTACATTGCACCGCTTCTTGGCCATTTTATTAGAAACACCTACATTGTACTCACTGGCCACTTCATTAGAAACACCTGCACTGCACTCACTGGCCACTTTATTAGAAACACCTACACTGCACTCACTGGCCACTTTATTAGAAACACCTACACTGCACTCACTGGCCACTTTATAAGAAACACATTGCACCACTTCTTGGCCACTTTATTCGAAACACCTACGTTGTACTCACTGGCCACTTTATTAGAAACACCTACACTGTACTTATTGGCCAGTGTATTAGAAATGCCTACATTGTACTCACTGGCCACTTTATTAGAAACACCTACATTGTACTGACTGGCCACTCTTTTAGGAACACCTACGTTGTACCACTTATTGGCCACTTTATTAGAAACACCTACACTGTACTCATTGCCCACTTTATTAGAAACATCCACATTGTACCACAGTGGTGCTGACATCTGGTACATCAGTGTGTGTGACACTGTCATGTGTGTCTCAACAGTGTTGCTGCGGTTTTCTCTAGTGTCAGGATCAGCTCAGACTCATAATGAAGATATATCAAGAGGGGTGTAATAAGGGTGTAATAAAGCGACCAGTGAGTGTGTCTCTGAAATAAAATGAGGAAAAGCCCTGACCTTCATTGATGTGAAGTTTCTGACACGGTCAAACTCGAACGTCATCTCCACAGAGTCACTGGGGAAACTGGCATTGGTCCAGCCCACATAGTCATAGCCAGGCCAGACTCCATAGATCTGGCTTTGGGTGAAGTTATCCAAACCCCAGCTTCCATCTGTCAACTGACCGAGACCTCCGGTCATCCTGAGGAGTGTAGAGGTACAGGATCTTTACCAACATTACAGAGATGAAAAAGATGTATTTAGTAAAAAAAATCCAAATTGTTCAATTAAAGGACTCCAACAACTGTGCTATTAATAAGCGAAGCTCCTGCTGATCATGTACGGCTGAATCTCCCCATTTGAAAGCTCCTATGGGCTTTATCAACTCAGTCAGTCTGGTCACGTCAGGAGTGTCAAAAAAGATAATGAAATAGGTTTTTCCCATTTCCTACATTACAACATCATCAAACATCAATGACTTTGTGATACAGAACTTTCCGAAATGTTCCCTTGCTGGGCGTTAACCCTCCTGAACTGCAGTTTAATATTCTAATATTCAATGTTCTGGAAAATCTTCACTATTTCAGTACGTAAAGACTTGTTTTTTAACAATTTGTACCAATGACCCAAAGTGAACCTTGGACTGAACGGTGTGCTCAGAAAGGTGACTCACCTATCGCCCACAGCACCATCATACACAGTGTCATTAAGGGAGATGTTCCAACCTTGAAAGGTAATTTCCTGGCCAATGGGGGCACTGTAAGACACAAGACCATCTGTAATAGAAAGGAAATTCAGTTTGGCTCAGTTGCTATCAGATTATTTCACAATCTACTTTGCTATCTGAACATTATGTGAAAGAAAAGGAAGAAGGAGAACTCTGGAATTGGACCAAATATGGACCAAATCCCTTATGGCAGTGCTACAGAATGGTCCTAATCTTACATTTAAACAGCAACTGGTGAGTTTTAGGCAGCGAGGGCAGTCCAGTTAACTTTGTTGTAATGAGTTGAGTGGAAACCAGTCAAAACACAGAGGTGCTCTAGAGAGATCCTGAACATGACCATGTTAAATTTTGTTCTGACCAAACATTTGTTCTAAATGGAGGAGAAGATGATCATCGCTGTGGTTTTCCAGTCATTTATAATGTGTTCCTGCTTGAACTGGATGAACAAACCATGATGTCCAATGTCGCTGGTTAAATTAATGCTAATTAATGCTGTTTCTGACTGTGTTTTCATAATTAGCCCTGCAAAGTCAGACATTTATCCAGATAAAATGGAATTACAAATAAACAGTAATTAACACCTCTACACTCTTAAGTGTTAATCAATTGGTTGATCGATTGACTGAAAAAAAGCCCAACCTAGCCATTCGCATCCATAAAGCTCTACCCTCATGCACACGATCATGGAGGTGTCAGTCACAGGCATGAACCGTACAAATCGTGCGATGATTGGCGGCTCCAGGTCTTTCAGCACCACGTCGTAGGGGTTCTTGTTCCCTTCGATGATCTGCAAACAAGTGAGGTTCCATGAGGATCGGCACCAAATGAAAAAGAATGAGCAGCAGCACCAAGAAACACCAAGGTACATTTTGGTCACACTGAAAATCTGTCTTTTCAAAAGACTTTGGGGAGTACTAGTTTAGTGGTTAGGCATCTGACTCCATGATTAAAAGGTTGCGGTTCAAGTCCTGGAGCCAGTAGGTTGTCCTGAGGTTCCCTTGATGTTACTGTCCTCTTTCAGATTATTTGGAGGTTCTTTCAAATTCACAGCCATATGTCATCGATGTATTATCTCTCATTGGGTGAAAGGTAGCAAAATACCCTGGAAAGGTCACCCGTCCCTCCTTGGACAGAAACAGTCACGTCTGTCCCCTTGACGTGCATGATAGTGGAAAGAAACCAAAGTTCCTGGAGATAGCTCACAAAGAACATGCAGACACCACAGAGTAAGGTCTCTGGATGAACCCTGGGCTCTTTTTTATGTGCACTACGTCACCATGCCAGCTGCCAACTCACACATCACATTTGCATAAACGATGCTCAGAAGAACAATCTATTGAAAGCTACTTCAAGTAACCAAAAAGTAACCTCTTCTTGTCCACATGGTGACCAATGTTGTCCATTACAGTGGTGTTAGAAAGTCTGTGAACACTCTGTGAACCCCACCTGTGCACCACTGCGGTCGCGCCAAGAGACCCAGCGAATGCCATCTCGGCTGTATTTTATCCTGTACCGCTGGGCGAACTCGTTGCCCATGCCGTCTGCATGGCGCCCCTGGGTGCCCACAAGCGTGACGAAGTGCAGGGTACGAAGGTCAATCTGCAAGAACTCCTTCAGACTGTTCGGCTCCGCCACCACGTCCGGGCACCAGGCTCCATCACCGTCATCGAAGTCCAGCCTTTAAGGGTCACAGAAAAGCACATTGTCTGATTCTGTCCGGGTTTGTGCAAGGGACTGGACTTTAACTTGGTGATGGGACCAAATGTTCCCGGTATAATGGTAGCATGATATGGTGGGGTCAAATGTGAAACAATTGCAGCTTCAGTTTAGAAAAAGGAAAGGAGAAGGAAGCAGATCTTTTGGTTGCTGATATCAGGGTTAGGCTTGAGTTCGGTGGAGTACAGTAGCATTTACACACACTTCATAGAAGTACCCCACAGAGTCAGAAATACAAACCAGAGAATCCATCTGTGTATTGCTTACATTGCTATACTTGTGGGGACTCTTGATCGTTGAATGTTTATTTGTGCTTACCTGCCATATCTAGCTGCGGTTGACTCTGACCACTGACTGGAGGCTGAAATGTCCTCGTCCTGAATCTTACCACCAGTCATTCCCAGAGGATACCTGCACACACCTACCACACACAGAGACGTTCTAAAAGGGGAAACAGCGTGAAACACACATTTATGATAAGGTGATGCATCTCTCACTATTCATAGCATGCTTGGTCTGCATGATGACTGACTCAATACTCTGCCTTTATCAGATCTGACGTCGAGATTCAAGGATACAAAGAGACTTGACCCTTACTCGGACCACACAGACTCATGCATTGATTTAGACTCACATCCTAGACATTTAAAGTTTGGCTGAGACACAGACCACTCGGACTAGATACTTGACTCAGACTTGGGTTAAAGGCTCAGCATTCGACTCACACCACAGGGACTTGACATTTGAATCTGAATTAGACCACAAAGACTCAACTTAGACCATAATGATTTGAGATTCGACTCTGAATCAGAACACCCTGACACAGATTTGACTGAGATTCAGCCCACAGGGACTCAATATCTGACTCATACTCAGAACATCCAGACTTGTGAATCACCTGAGACTCAAAATGAGATTTGATTCAGACTTCTTTAACAGAGACTCAACAAGGACTCAACATTAGAATCAGATTTAGACCACAATGACTCAGAAATCACTTAGATGCTGATGACAGAGACTTTGAGATTGGACTCCTACATAGATTAGACATTAATCTCAGTCCCTTGAGACAAGACATTCAACTCAGACTCAGACAACACATACTTAAGATTTGACTTGGACTTGGACTTGGACCCCAAATACTCAGATTCATCTTAGCTTAAGACCACAGAGACTCAAGATTTGCCTCAAACCACACAGGCTCTGCCTTCATTTAGACTCCCGATTTGAGTCTGACTCCAGAGATTCAGCATTTGACTCAGACTGCAGAGACTCAAAATTGTCCTGGGACTTGCCCACTATGGTCGCCAGCTTTAAGGCTGTTCGGACAGCGTATGTCCCTCTAAGCTCTGACTCAGCTAAACGCTAGTCTTTCCCTCTAATTCCACCACAATTGTCTCTGGTCTCTAGGTCTCAGCGTTAGGGGAACACATGGTGAAGGTCTACACACGATGAAGAAAGTCCAACCCTAAATAAAACTACATCACACAAAGTAATCCCTAAAGGGCTTCAGAGAAGATATGACATGGAATATCTTTCAAAATGGCAGAAATATTTTAAAAGTCTGTATCAACCAACTGTATATTTCAGTATTCTCCAAAAGCTGCTTCTAGTAGCGGGTGGTTGGGTTTTTCGTAGTGAAATATTAAGTCCCTGCTCTCTAGGAGCTTTTAGAATGAAGGTGTACAAGCAGGCTCTGCTGCTTGGGTCCCCACCCCAAAAGTAAATACCACCACAGTTCCTTCCCGGAGGCCTCTGTATGGAGACAGAGGGCCTTTATCCCCAAGCTGAGAAGGCTGAGCTCAAGAGAGGCCAGTCTTGGGAGATGGACTAATGTAGGAACTTATATTTTGGCCTTGAAAGGACCAGGGCATCTTAAAATGAATTCATGATGCAATGGGTGTTTTTTCAGAAGTTAACACCCATTTGAAGTTCCAGAACACTTCATAAAACCCTTTGGTTTTAAGTCTTGAACCAACCCTCATTTCTTCATATTTTGCTTCCAAAGATCCAGACTTTCTTATGTTTTTAATGTCTTTTTTAGGAACCGTTCTCCAGATCTTCCTGAAGGACAGTGTTGTTGTCTCTCATTTTCAGTCCAGTCTCTGTACCCTGAGCAGTTCTCCAGATCTTCCTGAAGGACAGTGTTGTCTCTCTCATTTCCAGTCAGTCTCTGTACCTGGGCAGTTCTCTCCAGATCTTCCTGAGACCAGATGTTATTTGTCTCTCATTCAGTCCAGTCTCTGTACCTGAGCAGTTTGATAGTTCTGTGTTGGTTAATCCACACAGTGATCTACGTCTGAACCTTCAAGCAGAACAAAGCGTCTAACTTTAGACACGAAGCAGTGAAGAAACAGGTGCGGATGATTCCAGATGATCAGATGATTCGTTTAATTCTGAGGGCTTGGAATCTCTTTTTTCCTGGAATCTTCTCAATATGCCCAGGTTTCTAAGACAGTTCGACAGGCATAAAATAGTGTGTCGCCATAGTATCATCATACTAGAATGATTGTACACCTGCATTCACAACAACGCTAGTAAAAAGCCCTGCTCATGGTTCATAAACGGGCAACGAATTCAGGTCTGTCAGGTCACACCATCCACAGAGCCGTGCCTGGAAACATCCAACAGCAGTGGATGAATAAAGAATGCTGTCACCCCACCGGTCCTGTTAGCCTTGGCAGGTCAGGCATTACACTCCCCCCTCCAGCACAGCCTCATCCACACACCAACCCCGCCTGAAAGACCTCCCTGTTTTAGTCCCTGGCCCTGAAAACCTCCACAGCATCGGCCGCATAGACAAGCGGACGCTTCTGCTTAAAATTCTTCAGCATTTAAGGACTTTTCCATGTAGCTAGTCCAGAGAACTACAGTCCTGTGTAAACATTATGAGCCTCCCTTTATTTCTTTATAGTTTGTAGGAAAATGAGTCAATAGGTGCAGTGATTTATTGCAGCTTGTGCAAACGTACCGGTAAATCCAGCCTATAACAAAAAGAGTTTGTAGTTTTCTGACCAAATTTAAAGTCCATATTTGGTACGACCACCGTTATTCTTCAGCACAGCCTGAACTCTCTTAGACGAGCTTTCTTGACAGGCTTCTTGAAGGACATACCAAAGCTCCTATTTGCACGTCACCTGCCATTGTTTTCTGTGGAGATGATTCCACACTGGGGCAGTGGTGGTCTAGTGGTTAGGGGCCCCGGATGATCGTGGGTTTGATTCCTTCACCAGTTGTTTGCCCTGAGGTACCCAAGGTACACAAGGTACTGTCCCCGTCACTGCTCCCCGAGCGCTTTCAATAGCTGCCCCCTGCTGCACGTGTGTGTACGGGTGAAACGCAGAGGTTGGATTTCGTTGTGTTGTGCTGTGCTGCATTTCACAATGACAAGGGTAGTCACTTTCACTTTCACTGATTCTGAAACTGCTCAGGTACAAAGACTGCGCTGAAAGGAATTCTGTCCTTCAGGACAACTGGAGAACTATTGCTCAGTCACAACAAATTAAAAAATAACAATGAAACCAAGCTTGGTTTGGGGGTCCCTGTCATGGAAATATTAATGTTAATAAAATAAAAGAATTTTTAATTTTTTTTAGTATTTTTGTCCATCAGTGCTCTTTCACTAGATTACCATCCATCCATCCATCCATCCATCCATCCATCCATCCATCGATTATCTGAGCTGCTTGTCCTCACCAGGTGGTGAGTATACTAGAGATTTTCCCAGAACTGATTGGGTGGAAAGTATAGAAAGTCCCTGAATTTACAGTACCATGCATTGCAGTACTGACGTTCCACCTGACGTTCATCTCTTTCGACTGTGAGAGGAAACCTCGGAGGACACTGAGACACTGAGACACACAGACATTGAGAGAACACACACCATCCACACAGATGGATGTGTCCACACAGATCCACAGATGCACAGCAGCCATATCTAGCGCCCGGGGAGCAGTGATGGGGGATGGTATTTTGCTCAAGTTTACCTCTCATTTTTAAAGTCTTCAAGGGTAAATAATGGAGAACATTAGATGTCCCTTCAATGTGGGTACTTGGGGTGGATAACTTTCTGGCCATGTGGAGACTCCCCATGTGGACATGTGATTATTTCTCACCTGGATTCACCTGTGACCTTACTGCTGTGGTGAGGACGAGTGACAGGATACTCCACAATGTCCAGAACATTTTACTTGGATTCTTATGCCTGAAACACAAGCCAACAGAAACAAGGTGATTATGTTTTCACTACAACAAATCCCTGGCCAAGTCAAACGGAGATGTTTCTAATAAAGTGGCCACTAAATGAATGTAAAATGGAGTGTTTCTAATAAAGTGGCCACTAAATAGACACACAGTGTGGGTGTTTCTAATAAAGTGGCCAATGAATGGAAGTAAAATGGGGTGTTTCTAATAAAGTGGCCACTGACTGAAAGTAAATGTGGGTGTTTCTAATAAAGTGGCCAATGAATGAAAGTAAATGTGGGTGTTTCTAATAAAATGGCCACTAAATGAACATACAATGGGGTGTTTCTAATAAAGTGGCCACTAAATGAGCATACAATGGGGTGTTTCTAATAAAGTGGCCACTAAAGGAACATACAATGGGGTGTTTCTAATAAAGTGGCCACTGACTGAACGTAAATGTGGGTGTTTCTAATAAAGTGGCCATGGAGTGTTGATATACAGAGGCCTGTCCCTCGGTGCAGATTTCTGTTACAGTCCTTAATCTAACACCACTGAGCACAACTTTAAAGACACAAAGGCCTTCTTGTAGGTCTGCAAGCTCACAGGTAGGACCACTCTTCCTGAACATACAGCTCTCTATGCAGCTGATGTTTATTTATCTTGTAAATGGGGCTCCTACGGTATGTCTCCAGTCAGCTGGAAGTGGCAGAATAAACTGTTCAGCCATTCCTGAGGCGAGCGCCAGGCCATTACTGCGAAGAAAAGCTGCCAGGGTTGATGATGGACTCAGGATATGTGCAAGGACAGCAAATCTCGCTTTTCTGCAGCATGCTTCTGTATCTGTGCCACCCAGAGTGAAACCCCTGTGTGCCGAGCATTAAAGAAGATGAAGACAAGCTGAAGGACACGATGCTACTGGATGGTTGAAAGTGGTAAAGTGTAGATCAAATGTAGACTGAAGGTCTAAAGTTTTATGTTGTAATCTTTACGGAAATCGAGGTACAGAGTGATGCGTAATCTTTTTTCATCACTTCTTAAATCTTCTTAATATTCTTATAATTTCATTGTTCTCATTGTTCTCATTGTTTACAGTCGTTTACATGAAGGACGCAGGACATTGAGACATCTGCTTGGATTCAAAACACAGAACTATATGCATGTGAGGTCTTTTCACCGTTCCACTTTAAAATTAGGCTAAAATCCCATTAAACTGGTTTGAAACATCAGTCAGATCTGTCCAATAATTTATCTTCCATCTTTTTTTTCAAGCAAGTCTGCCAACACCAAGATCTTTGTGCAACCTCCATGGATTATTGATTTATTAATTATTGATTTAATAAAATAAAATGGTTTTTTTTTTCATTTTCTATTCTAAAATAACTGGACGTCTTCAATTGTGTGAATTTTTTCATTAATAATTCTTTAATCTGGATTAAAAAGGAACCCAAACCCCCAAAAAACTAATAAAAAAATCTGAAAAAACAATAAACAAAAGCCTAAAATGTTTTTATCCAAGTGCAATTATCAACACTTTTACTAAACGGGGCGTTCACTCACGGTTCGCTGAATATTTCAGAGGTTAAGAGGTTTTTCCGAGTGGTGTAAATGGTTCATTTTAGGAACTCTGTGTTTATAATGATAAAATAATGGCACATATGAACCAAAAGTCAGCTTGTTTGGGAACTATTTTGCTTCACCCTCATGTATCCCTCCAGGAATTATCTTTTTTTAAATTTTTAAAAATTATTTTATACCAACATCTTATTTGTGAAAAGTACTTCTCAGCCATCAGGCATCAGGCGATCATAACCACTCATCTAATAACATCATCACCGTGGCTTTTTAGGAACTCTCAGGCAGACGTCTGGTTCCATTCACCACCACTATGATCAATTCTGTTCCTCTAAAACAGAATATTTAATCAAACCAAGTGTCACTTCATAACCCTTGTAATATGCTCAGGGAAGCCTCGCATCCATTTTCACATCCATGATCCATCCTATTAAAGCCGATCATCACCACGGAGACCGCAGCTAAGCAAGACATTCAACATCAGTCCCATTGCAGGAATAAACCTTTCAGAGCTGTGGTGAGAGCTAAAGACACAGATGTGTCCCACGTTTTCATTGTGGGGTTAAAAACTCACCTCTTAAGCCATAAAGTCCAGCAACGTTACTCCTCACTGGATCCCCGAAGCTGCCCATGAGTGTACGGTCATCTTCTGCACTGAGAGCCGAGAGCGAGGCCAGTGGCCTTTAAACAGAGCAGGAGTAAACACACGGGGGAAAAAAAGGAAAGTTCATAGCCAGAGCCACTTTGAGGAAGTGCCAGACGGCCCACAACTCGACCCGGGACACATAAGGATTCAATTATGAGGAGCAGTAGCCAATTACCGCTGCTGTTTCTTTTGCTTTCTTGTTTTCTTGTTTTTCATTTTTATTGCACCAGTTACACTGCAGCTTCCTCCTGTCTAAGATGTCGGGACTTCTATGACCCATCATGGATTTTCATTTCAGTGATGTGAGTATATTGAGCTATAAATCACACCACAATGAACTGAGCACTGATTGTAGCGAGACCAGCTACGCTACACGGGTTGGAGACGGTGGCGTGGGCGAAAAAACAGGCGGTGGAGTTAAAAGATGCAGAGGTTTTTTGACAGGAGTGATGATGGAGGGGATTAGGTTCAGCTCAGGTTGGATGATTCGGAGACAAAGTTAAACAGTGCAAGGTTATGTAGGCATGGACATGTCCAGAGGAGAGACGAGGAGTATTTCGGGAGAAAGATGGAGCTGCCAGGCAGGAGGAAAAGAGGAAGCCCAAATAGGAGGTTTACGGATGTGGTGAGAGAGGACATGCAGGTGTGAAGGAGGAAGATGCAGAGGACCGGAAGGAATGGAGACAGCTGATCTAATGGGAGTGGCTGAAGACACTGAAGTATTGAGTATTAAATGTATTTTATTGCACATTTACTGCAATAAAGGGATCTACAGAGAACATATTTAAGGGAGCACATTTTCTCAGACGCTTATCCCAACCCGGGACAGCGCGATGGCCCATCCCAGCACTCATAGGGCGGTTAAATAGGTGGACCTGAAACCGGTCTATTTTTGCCACTTTCTTTACAGATACATCAGGGAGCAGCAGTGGACTAGTGCTTAGGCCCCAGGATCGTAGGGTTGTGGGTTCGAATCCTAAACCAGTAGGTTAACCTGAGGTACCCTTGAGCAAGGTAGCATCCCAATGACTGCTCCCCGGGTGCATTAAATACCTGCCCCCTGCTTCACGGTGTGTGTGGGTTAAATACAGAGGTTGAATTTCGCTGTGGCTTACTGCGCTATGTTTCATGACGACAAAAAGAATCACTTTCACTTTCATTAAGAACTACCATCGCCATGTTTCCCAGACTCTGAAATCCGCCCTCAAGTGGATTTACTTCTTATATAATCCTAACACTTCAATGCAAACAAGGAAAGAATAAATGGACAGCGACTTCATTAAACAGCAATTCAGGAACCTGCACGCGTTTGGACATCCTCTCATTCGTGATGCTTCAGAACTCGACCAACTTGGCAGGTTTTGTTCACTTTTTAAATTTTGAATATTAGGCCATTAGGAACCTTTAACTGGTTCCAGTTCCAGAACGTAATCAATTCTCCAACTTTTCAACCCTTGAGCAGGCAAAGGCTATAAAAATGATCAAATTATCCAACGAAAAGGAATTTTTTACCTTTTTTTTTACTTTTCAAAAGAGTAACGGATGCAGAAAACAGAATGATGTGCTCATATTTTAGCAGAATAGCGCCAAAGTTTTGCGCTTCCTGGGCACAGTATCAGATAAAAACATCAAAACATCTGTCCAACTGTCCATTTTTAAGCCACCGATTGCCGATACCAGACCAATTTTGATCAAATCCAGCCTCCTTAGGCTCCTCTTTCCACCTGATTTTATCAATGCAAGCAAATGATACTTCTAATCCCATTATCAGAGACAAGCTGGTGCCCAAACTTTACAAACGAGGCCAAAAAGAACACAAATGACTATTTTATCGCACTTGGCAACTTTTGGCAACCTGAACATTTAGAAATGAACCCACAGGAGGTTATAGCACCACATGCTGCACAGAGGGAAAAAAAAGAAGACAGAACAAACAGCTCCAAAATAACAACACAAACATGCTGGCATGTCCCTGGATGAGTAACTGTCCACTGCTGAAGACCGTCCCGGGGTGGACAACCGCTCTGTGGTTACTGATATCCAGGAAGAGAAGATGAAAGCACTGACAGGCGCTGATGTCCAGAAGTCCAGGACGGTTCCTGCCATGAGACACTGTTAGGAATAAGAATGTCCCAACCCGAACCTGGCCTAACATTAAACGTGATGCAACTTTAATTAACATTAATACAGATCGCAGAACTTCACGTTTGCATTATACATCTTGGGTTGCAGGTTTAAAGGGCCCAACTCAAAAATCTAAAATTTGCATCTCTTTGCAGTTTTGATGAAGAATGTAAACCCTAAGAAACGTATCATACGCTCCGGGAGTGAAACAGATCTCGCTTTGAATACTTTGTTTTTGTGATGTCACAAAATCCAGTGCATTTGCACATCCACCCACTCAGCAAACAGCAGTTCAAGTTCCATTCATCCAATAAACACAAATTCAAGCTCGATCACGGTGATCTAAGTCTTTAAAGCCAGACTGCTTTTCAATTAGACTTCATTCAGGGTAGCCAATCGGAGCAGAGATCCTACTTAAACCAGCCCTTAAGGCGCAGGAACAAAAATATCCTCTTCGATTCTATGTCTAGAAAACGGCCACTATTTTTGACACGCAGGGAAATTCAGGCGATGTTGGACATATTTGGCAAACAGGCTGCGTTTTGCACCATAGCGACGCCGTCCAGTTGAAGCCAGTGTTCATGTTTCCAGTAAAGCCGTGTGCAGGAATCGTGGGCACGCTTTATTTGGATAGTGCACCTTTGAATTCATCCATGAAACTCCCCATCATTTTCCCAAACTCCAACCTTAATCTCAACCTAAAATTGAATCCCTAAATTTCTGCAAAATTCAATCAATAAGAGAACAAAGTTGATACGCGCAGTGCCTTAAAGTCCCTGAAGAAAAGATATTTTTTTCATTTTGGCCATCATGGAAACACTAGGTTTCGCCGGAGGAAATAAAAAGGGTTTTATTTGTGTAAATGCTGGTTCCGTTCACCAGACATCAGAGATGGTATCATTTCACAGCAACTGAATTAAATAGATTTTTTGGAAATGGGAATAAATTTTGAGCATGTGACGATATGCACTGTCCAAATGAAGTGAGGTTAATTCCTGGACCTGTAGGAAAGTTCGCACAGTGCTAGAACATGTTCATTATATTTATCATTTTCAGAGCTGGAGTATTTTCAATGAAGATCTTAATCTGAGCTCGTTCTGTGGTGACACTGTATCTTCTTGTTGTGGAGGCGGACAGCAGGGCAATCTTCCTCATCTCTCACTGACACCAGCTGTCTCGATCGTCGCTCTCGTCGGTGTTCGACTCGTAGCCGGACGCTATGCTGGACTCTCTGAAGACAGGCGTCTCCAGAGCGCTAAAGAATTGCGCATCAGGGGGAGAAACTCCAGCCAGCTGGTCTTCATCAGGACCCTGGCCTGAGTCTCGGTCCTGCTCTTTCTTCTTCTCCTGCACCTGAGACCCTGGGAAGAAGCAGAATGCAGAATCCAGAACGGGCACCTGGGGGACGCTACCTTGTGGAGAAGAGGGCCGAGGTGGGTTGGCTGGGACGTTGGCTCTCAGCGCGATCTCCAACAGGCTGTCCTGAGATCCCACTGCAAGAGAGAGATTAGCCATGTCTCATGGATCGCTCGGAAATGTCTCTCAGGATTTTGTGATGAATTGACTGACCAAAATGTTCAGGATGTCATTAACTGGGTCGGAAGTGAAACAGGCGTCTACAGAAAGAAAGAGAGGGCTTACTGGAGGAGGACGAGTTTGCACGGAGCTCCAGCTCCTGGATGTGTGTGACCAGCAGGGAGAGGTGCTGGAGGAGTTCGCTGTTCTGCTGAAGAAGCTGATCCACCCGGGTCTGGGCTTCCGACCGCGCCCGAGACTCTACAGAAAGCTGCTGCTGGAGCAGGACTGCCTAAAACACAAACAGGAATAAGAAACTGTGCAGAGTCCGCTACAACAAGCTACAAAGTTCAAAGAGAATTAAGAGGAAAAAAACTATTGACGAATGGCAGAAAGGGTGGGATTTGCAGAAGGTGGCAAATGAATGAGAAACACTCAGTATGGGTGTTTAGGGGTGAATCCAGTCGTCCCCCAGCAAACACTATCAAATCAAAGTGCTGAAATGGAACGATGCCACTTTTCGATACTGATATTAAAAACCTTCTTCAGATCTTCCTGAAGGACAGTGTTGTTGTCTCTCATTTTCAGTCCAGTCTCTGTACCTGAGCAGTTTGATAGTTTTGTGTTGTTTAATCCACACAGTGATCTACATCTGAACCTTCAAGCAGAACAAAGCGTCTAACTTAAGACATGAAGCAGTGAAGAAACAGGTGCAGATGATTCCAGATGATCAGGTGATTTGTTTACTGAACCCTGAATGGAACCCCTTTACCTAGAACCTTGTATCTTTAGGCACTTGGCAGCCTGGAGCACTAAAACATGCATTTTATCTACTCAATATGCCAAAGATAAGACAGTTTGACAGGTGGCTTCGGGGTTTTGAACAGTTTGAACATCTGCAATGTTGCATTTTATTGTTTTTTTCTAAAAAATTTTGGTTTCCACACTTTTAAATGTTGTTATTCAGCCAATGAACTTCCATCACTTAATGCCTAAATGTCACGTCAGAGCAGATCTGTTTAAGCGCCGGTCCTGCCTGTGCTGATGCCGCCTGGTTCTTCTGCTCCTGCTGCTGGAGCTGTCTCTGCAGCAGCTGCACCTGATGGCTCGCAGCCAGGGGCTCAGACAGAGGACACATCAGTCTGGACGGCTCTTTCTCCAACGCTGGGTCTCCAGAGACATCCTGTAGACGACAAGAGACGAGTGTACCGTACCTCTGAACGATGCAAGACTAGAGCAGATCCTCTAATCCTAGAGTTAGTCTAGTACACAATTTAGAAACAGTCACATGACCACACAAATCATATTACACAAAAATCACATCAAAATCACATCATGTCCAAGCTTGCATCTCAGACTTTGTATAATTGCAACATTGTGTGAATCCCATTTTGTTGATCAGATTTCATTAAAAAAATTACAATTTCATTTATTGATAAATATTGATTATTGCAAGTAAACCATTCTTTTCATTGTAAGCTGTGTAAAAATCTAGACCTGGCAACCCTGCTGCATTTTCATGTGATAAATCACTGATTAAAAATATTGTCTGATTCAGAACCTGACAGACTTTAACTACTGTATTATTATTACTATGAATAATAATAATAATAATAATAATAATAATAAAAACGAAAATAAAAATAACAATAGTAAGCGGTAAAATTATAACAATGAATGATTCTTTCATTTATATTAATATAAATCCATTATATAGCTGATTCAGATTTTTTTCTGAAGAAGTATGATGCTAATGATTATAATTCCTTATATGATTATTATATGAATGTATGATATATTATATTGATATATTATATATCTATATAATGATTATTATTCCATTTTTCTTTTAAAAATATTATTTAACAGCTAATTTTTATAACATTATTATCGAACAGTTACTTATTAATTTATTTGTATTATTATTAATTAGTAATTTATTATTTTATTATTATTTAACAGTAATTTATTATTTTATTATTATTTAACAGTTCATTTCAAAACCCAATTTTCTTCAGTGAGGCATCCAGAATCACTTTTTTTTTTTTTTTTTTTTTTGCTTATGTGTCCACGGGCATCTGTTGCAGGGTCGGCAAATCACAGACTGTTCTGCGCTGTCTAACATGACAAATATATGAACGTCTCATCGTCGAGTCTCCTTTAGATTTACTACGGGGAGGCGAAGACAGCCAGTCTGTGGAGATGTCCCCCATATTTTATTCATCACAGACTTGCTGGAAAACATGCAGAATGCATATCGTTGGATGTATCATTCATCACAGAGGAAAAGAAAAAAAGAAAGCTGAATGTTTTCTGAGTCGTTTGATTCTGTTCATAAAACACAAGAGCCAAGAACCAAACAGTGAACCTATTCTGGATGAAAAATCTTAAGCACAGAATGGCTGAGTCACTTTAAACTCTGCACCGAAATATGAAAAATACTGTCATCGTGGTCCAACTAGCCTTTCTTTGGGCTCTATACAGAAATAAAAGCACCCTAATAGTACATTTGTGGTTAATCAAGGTTCTTCATCTTCTTCTTCCTCTTCTTTCGGCTGCTCCCGTTTAGGGGTCGCCACAGCGGATCATTCGTCTCCATTTCTTCCGGTCCTCTGCATCTTCCTCTTTCACATCGACCACCTGCATGTCCTCTCTCACCACGTCCATAAACCTCCTCTTTGGTCTTCCTCTTCTCCTCTTTCCAGACAGCTCCATCTCCAACATCCCCCTCCCAGTATAATCCTCGTCTCTCCTCTGCACCCGTCCAAACCAACGCAGCCTTCCTTCTCTAACTTTGTCTCCAAGACGTGTAACCTGATCTGTCCCTCTAATATACTCATTTCCACCTCCTGTCTTTTCATCAGTGCAACCGTCTCCAACCCCGTACAACATAGCTGGTCTCACTAATCAAGGTACCAATGGGGTAAATCCTGGTTCTTAGGGTCCAATTTCATCCCTTAAATATGTCTGTCCCAGGGTAAAGGGACACATAACGTCACGTTTCAAAGTAGACAAAGAAAGTCTGGACTCGGGACAGGGCGTGCTGTGTCAGTCATCCCCAAAATGTTATAAACGCTGGTTAAATACCTTCACATCTTTCTTCTGTTCGGACTCCTCGGTGCTGGAGGCTGGAGTCTTCTCCTCCTCCGCTCTCTCCTCTGCTCCCTTCACCAACCAGGCTGCCAATGCAGATCAATTCAATTTATAAAAAAGGCACTTTTATGAATGACCCCGTTTTATTTGCTTCAACTGGATCTTAAAGATCCACTCGTTTTATTAAGCTGTACTTTGTTTTTCGTGAATATGTGGACAAAACAGGCGTCATCAGAATGTACTAACGAACCTGAGCATCAAATCACGTGATTTCCATTTTTTCCCCCCAAAGTGATAAAAGGGTTGCAAACAATATTTAGTTGGATTGTCTGTATCGTTCATCAGGGCGCGCATAAGCTTGTGTATTTATTTATGCTGATGGGCGAGTCGGACTGCTGAGTAAAGTCTTTCACTTCAAGTGAAAGTGACTATTTGTCATTGTGAGACACGGCACACGGTGAACCACAATGAAAGACATCCTCTGTATTTAACCCGCACACACCGCGCACTATTTCAATCGCCCGGGGAGCAGTGATGGGGACGGTGCCTTGCTCAAGGTTACCTCAGGGCAACCTCCCGGTCTGGGATTCGAACCCACGGCCTTCCGATCCTGGGGTCAACTCCCTAACTACTAGGCCCCCGCTGCCCCGTCTGCAGCACATCCCAAAGATTCTCAACAGGGTTAAGACTGTCCACTAAGGGTGTCCACTAAGGGTGTCCATTAAGGATGCTCTCACCGTCAACAGTGTCCAGGCTTTGTTTATGGCAAACTTCAAATGCCTGGCCAATGGTCCGCACTATCCTCATAGCCTGGCTCTGGTACAACAAGAGGAAAGAAGGAACATTTATCAGCACCTGATTCACATCTACTAAGCAGGAGGAAGCAGGTTCAATATCCTCGCTAAACAGGACCAGTCATTAGCATAAGATTATCATAATGGGGAGAGAGAGAGAGAGAGAGAGAGAGAGAGAGAGAGAGAGAGAGAGAGAGAGAGAGGTCTATTCTACAATCACACTGCTGTCACAGTGATGGATTACTTCATTTCTGTACAGATGGACACTGGTGCAAAAAATTTCATTACTAAACAGACTCTCTCAGTCCACGGGGCGACCAGGACGTGTCCCGAGCGCCAACTATTACACATTCTGTATCAACAACTCACTCTGCTTTAATGAGCATGTGTCTATTGAACTATTATTTAAGTACAATATCTTATCTTTGTAAAGGACCTCCAGGATCCATGCTCGATGTGTGAACGGTGCCCCTACATTGTGTAGAATTAAAATTAATAGTGAAAAAATGTCCAGATTTGACTTTTAGCAGTGTCACGTCATTAAAAGACATTCATAGCAATAAAACGTTTCATGCATTTGCGAGATCACTGTGTTTTTTTTTGGTTTATGGTCAGACGACACTCAATACCGCGCAAAAAATGGCTAAAATGAAAAAATACATCGGCACGTCTTAAAGCCAAAAGATGATGAAGGAGGTATGAACTCGACTCATTTCTTCTTACGCATAAAACCCCTATTGACACCTTTTCAGTCATTTTTATTATGAAAGTGTCTTTATGGAAAGCTGAAGATGCTGGTTCACACACTGGAGGGGAATAAAAGGTTGAGTCTGATCCAGTCCTGTTACTATCCTGAAATGACCCACGTTCGCACTGCATGCTGATGCTGTTCGCTGGGTTTTCCTCTTGAGGGGCGAGTATGATGCTCTACTTTTATCTAAAAAACACAGGAAGATGAGTCCTGACGAGCCGTTAGCAGGTGAGGTGAACGAACGCTGGTTATCCAGTTACTGACGCTGGAGGCAGAACTCTTTCAGCACGCACTTTCCTGGACTCTCGTCCACAGCAATCAATTCAGCGTTTGACGTGGTCAACAAAAAGGAGATTAAAACAACGCCTACCGGGATCGTTAGTATTCCGCTCCGATCACTCATCTCTACCTGCCTGTTCCTTCCCAAACGAGTGGAAAATCCCCCCCGGCCTCGATCGTTTTTTGCTCTGACCTGCAACGATCAACCGACCTTTCTCTTGGACTTGAAGACGTTGCAGCGGAACACGTTGCTCTTCTTGTCTCTCGCGATGTAACTGAATATCTTCAGGTCTTGGGAATCATGGGAGACGTAGAATATTCTGCGAAGGAGAAAAGAGACGGTATTATATTTATATCTGTTCTGACTGGCTGCTCCGTTCTAGAGAGGGACGCGTAACGATAGTAAAACCTTAACGTTATTGCTAGGTTTGCTTTAGAAACGATGAAGTGAAAGTGACTAATCGTCATTGTGAAACAGCTCACGGTGAAATACAAGGACTGGTAACCCCTGCTTTTCACCTACACACGCCGTCCAGCAGGGCGCAGCGATGTCCAGCACTCGGGGAGCAATGATGGGGACGGTACCTTGCTCAAGGGTACCTCAGCGCAACCTGCTGGTCTGGGATTTGAACCCGCAAACTTCTGATCCCGGAGCCTCGTTCCTAAAGATTCATTAACTTATTTATAGCAGAAGTTATATGTTGACATTAGTTGGCCAACTTGTTTCAGAGTTTGAGGCTTAAGTAAGTGCACCTTTCTGCAAGATCGTAACTGTCTGACGTGATAGTACGAGGTGGTGGTTGGTAGCCTCGGAGTAAGATCCTTGGTGGAGGATCTCCTAGCACCTTTTGAGCCCCTAAAGAAGACGCTAAACCCCAAATATCTTGAGCAAGACTATTGGTCTATTTGGTTTTGCTTGCCAACTGTCAATTGTCAATGGTCAATTGCTTGCCATAATCCTTATTACATCGTTCTAGACAAGAGTGTCTGATGAACTCTGAAATGTGAAACGCAACGCTCAAACGAGTCTCGTGTGGAGTAAACTCAGCTGCATGTTTCCTCTTACCTGTAAATGGGGTCCTGGGCTAGCGTCACCTGGCCTTCATCCCAGCTGTAGGCATTTTTCTGTGGAAATCAAAACCTCTGTAAGCGCAAACGTTTTCAGTTCATATCGCACAGCAAGGAACGACGTTGCACCTTTTTCTTTCTCCGCAGAGCCACTCTGACACCATCCACTGCTACGATGAGGCTTACTTTCGTCTTCTTAATGTTCTTCACTTTAAACTCGTACTGGGAAAGGAAAAGAGAATAAAAAGAGTGAACACATTGCAGCTTCAGTGGCTTTAGCGGAAAATGAAAGACGACTGTGGTTTTTGGAGATCTGTACGCTGGAAGATACAAACTGAAACGCTATCAAAGAGCGCCAGACAAACAAGGACTCTGAAATGGATCAAGAGATCACAACGTGGTGAAGGGACACTTTCATCTCGCTCTGTGATCAGACTCCCTCCCTGCTGCTTTTAAATCTCTCAAACAAGGCCTCGGGACCTGAGGAAGGGGGTCGTCTTTCCATAAAGAGCCCCGTCTGAACCGTTCAGCTCATTTCCAGCACCCAAGTGACAGACTTCTCCAGACTGACTCTCTGTGTCCCTCAGACTGTTTCTCTTGTAAAACAGGAGAGCTCCTGCTTTCAGAGCGAAACTGGTGCAATGCTGCTGTTGTAAATTTAAAAGCAGCCCTGGAGCGAGTCCATATGGGACACCTTGGAGCTGCAGGACGTGTGAAAAACTGCTCCCTGGATAGATTTAGAAGAAGGAGAGATTTTGCCGCCCATTGAGTGCGACTGAATGATAGAACGACAGCCGCGTGAGCCTAGACTGTAGAAAGCCACAGCGGATCATCCGTCTCCATTTCTTCCTGTCCTCTGCATCACACAGTCCTCCTGAATGTCCTCTCTCACCACATCCATAAACCTCCTGTCCTTCCTCTTCTCCTCCTGCCTGGCAGCTCCATCGTCAACATCCTTCTCTCTAAACAATCCTCGTCTCTCCTCTGGACATGACCAAATCGACAGTCTCCTTTCTCCGACTTTGTCTCCAAACCGTCCAACCTGAGCTGTCCCTCTAATATACTCGCCCTAATCCTGTCTAGCCTCGTCACACCCGACGCAAATCTCAGTAGGTATATGTACACCAGTATCGGTCCACTCCAGCTCCGTCTGTCCTTTCGTCAGAATTAATAATATGCTTTAATGACTTCAGCATCTTTGCTCATTGTTTTGCAAGGACCTGGACTGTCCCGCTGGGGAATCAAACCCAGGAACTTTTAGCTGTGAGGCGAGTTCCAGTTCCTTCCTTTAGACCTGGTTCAGAAGTGTTCACCCAGCTAAAGAGGAAATGGCATTTCTTTCATCCCGTCTCTGGGATATGATTTTATTTATGGGCACAATATTTCAGCATCCAGTTCACCAGTGGTTCATATGAGCCGTCTTGCCTCAGCGTCAGTCTGCAGGATGAAAAATGATCCAGAATCAGTCAGTAGTGTGTCCATTTACATTAAAAACTTTGAGTAAAGCAGCGGCGGTCTAGTTTTAGGGACTAGGCCTCAGGATCGGAAGGTCGTGGGGTCGAATCCCAGACCAGTATGTTGCCCAGAAGATACACTTGAGCAAGGTACCGTCCCCATCACTGCTCCCTGGGTGCTGGATATGGCTGTCCCCTGCTGGACAGTGTGTGTGTGTGTGTGGGGTAAATACAGAGGTTGCTGTGTGCTGTGTTTCACAATGACAAATAGTCACTTTCACTTCAAAGTGTAATAAAAGCTTCACTACATTATTCCAAACTTGTGATGTAAATTAGAATAAAATTAATTTTAAAAATGGTTCATTTGAATTTATATCTGTTCCAATCTCCTGACCCCTATGACCCCTCACGATAAGCAGAGATGATGGACGCAAAATGCTGCATTTACTCTGAAGATTAGTTTCTTCCTGAATTAAACGACTTTACATTCAGATTCAGCTTCCACTCACCCGTATCCTCCTCATTGCTGCCAGGATCTCCAACCTGCTCTTGGGCCGAACGACGTCCAGACTGCCCACGAACTGAGCGGAAACACAGAAGAGACAGTTTTCTCTCCTTCAGGTCATAAAAAAAGAGAAAGTTTTCCATAACTGTGATTCAAGCCTGTGTATCTTTCGTGGGGCAGCGGTGGTCTGGTGTTTAGGGACTAAAACCCCAGGATCAGAAGGGTTTGAATCCCGGGCCACTGCGTTGCCCTGAGGCACCCTTGAGCAAGGTACCGTCCCCATCGCTGCTCCCCGGGTGCTGGATGCGGCCGCATGGGGTGCGCGGGCTGCATTTTGTCGTGGTTCACGGTGTGCTGTGTGTTCACAATGGCAAATAGTCCCTTTGACTTCACTTTCACTTCACTTCATTTTTCCTTATTATAGGCCAATTTCTGAAAACATTTCCTGAGTCGAATAATGAAAAACCTCACAATCTAGTAGATTAGACAGTAGATTATTAAATTAGCATTATGAGATAAAAAAACTTTCATGATTGTTCTATTAGTCATTGTACAACATTAAATCATAATTACGGGATAATAAGCCATGATTATGAGATATTAAGGGAAAATAAACAAGATTAAAGTGATTATTAGGAAATATGATGTTTTTTGCAGCAGGTTTGTTTGGGAATAATCAAACTCAGGTGTGGCTCCGTGACACACAGCGATCAGTGGATTAATCCTCATCTGATTTCTGTCCGTCTGATTTATAATTTCTGTTCATGCACTGATTTTTTTCTGATTTCTTCTTTCTTTGCTGTCAGGATTATTTTATGCCAGACTCAGCTCCGGTGCCGTCTGAATAATTTCTAATTTCATTTAATTTTAGATTTCTTTTTCATTTCAGTTTGATTTCAGATTTTTTCCCTTCTGATTTTTGTGATTTCTGATTTTGTTTTCCTGATTTCTTTCGTATTTCTATTTGATGTTTGATTTCTGTCTGATCTTTTCTGAATGTAGTTTTATCCCTGTCTGATACAATTTTTGTTTGATCTCTGATTTCTTTCTTTTAATGGTTGATGTCTGACTGATGTGTAATGGTGTATATCTGATTGATCTTTAATGACTGATGTCTGATTGATCTTTAATGACTGATGTCTGATTGATCTTTAATGACTGATGTCTGATTGATGTGTAATGGTTGATGTCTGATTGATGTGTAATGGTTTATGTCTGATTGATCTTTAATGATTGATGTCTGATTGATCTTTAATGATTGATGTCTGATTGAAGTGTAATGGTTGATGTCTGATTGATCTTTAATGACTGATGTCTGATTGATGTGTAATGGTTGATGTCTGATTGATCTTTAATGATTGATGTTCGATTGATCTTTAATGATTGATGTCTGATTGAAGTGTAATGGTTGATGTCTGATTGATCTAATGACTGATGTCTGATTGATGTGTAATGGTTGATGTCTGATTGATCTTTAATGACTGATGTCTGATTGATCTTTAATGATTGATGTCTGACTGATGTGTAATGTAGGTATATCTGATTGATCTAATGACTGATGTCTGATTGATCTTTAATGATTGATGTCTGACTGATGTGTAATGGTGTATATCTGATTGATCTTTAATGACTGATGTCTGATTGATGTGTAATGGTTGATGTCTGATTGATGTGTAATGAC